>LR750315.1:108031-301851 GCA_902729485.2 Mus minutoides | reverse complement strand
CTGTCGTTGTATTTTCTCACTGAGTGGTTTTCTTATTTTTTTTTTTTTTTTTGGTTGTTGTTTGTTTTGTCTCTAAATACTGAATTGTCTGATAAACCCAGTTTTAGAATCAGCAGGCTGCTACACAAAGAACTTGAATTCACATTTGGACACATTTGCTGTGATTTCTATGACATTAAGCCTTTACCTCTTTTTTTTTTCCAGCAATCAATAAATCTCAATTGTAGTGCCAATATTTGTATCTATTGTGGATACAAATATTAGATGCTTCTATACTCAATAGAAGGAGAACATGGCCTTTGCTTGGTTTAAAGTATAATGGAACAAATCTGGAGGGAGTAGGACCCCTCATTCTCCTAATCATAACTTGATTGTAGGTTATCATAGCGTAGAAGTTAGAGCCATGTCCACTGTCACGATGGAGAGGGTCAAAAGAAAGTGGGGGTGAGGGGTTGCTGGTGAGATGGCCCAGTGGGTAACGATGTTTGCCATGCCAAACCTGGTGATCTAAGTTTGATTCCAGTAACCCTGCATACAGGTAGAACAAGCAAACTGATTTCACAGTTATCCTCAGACCTTCCCATCGATAATAATATTTATAAATTACAATTTTTTAAAAGGTATCATTTAAGGTGAAGTCTGTAGTAAACTTAGCACCTTGGCTCGGCTATTGACACTGCCCCAGTGTTGGCAAGGGTTAAACTGGTTGACTGGCTTTCTCTATAAGTTAAACAGGTTTGATTTGTGCTGCCTAAAGCAGACTTGAAGGAAAATTACTTGTGGCATAGGCCAGTGAAGTGGCTCATCTGGTAAAGGGTACTTGCTGCCAAGCCTGACAACCTGAGTTCAGTCCCAGACCGTATGTGGTGAGAAACCAACTCCCAGAGCTGTACTCTGGTCTCCACATGTACATAATTCAGATCAAAAAAATTAGAGCTGGGCGTGGTGGCGCACGCCTTTGATCCCAGCACTCGGGAGGCAGAGGTAGGCGGATTTCTGAGTTGGAGGCCAGCCTGGTCTACAAAGTGAGTTCCAGGACAGCCAGGGCTAGACAGAGAAACCCTGTCTCGAAAAAACAAAACAAAACAAACAAAAAAATTGGAAGGGGAAAAAAACACCGAGCAAGTCAGAGCCTCAATAAGCTAGGTGTCTATGTCATCGAAGTGTTGGGTAGGGTTGCTAATGAGCCATTTTACACGCAGCAAGGCATGTGCAGTTCTATTCTGTTACAGAATGGCCAGCCTGGGCTGGGAGAAAAGACAAGGCAGGTCTTCATCAAATCAGCTTGTATGAAGGTGATCTGTATCTGATACAATTAGTATTTGACAGTTCCAGTGAATAGGGCTGTCGTGTGCTGTCTAAGGAATACTCATCTGTAGGAAGACCCTCAAGGATGGTTTGGGGCCAGCTTGATGAAACTAATGTTAGCACTTAGGACAACAAGTTTGTGGGCTGGAGACATGGCTCAGGTTAAGAGCACCAACTGCTCGTCCAGAGGTCCTGAGTTCAGTTCCCTAAAACCACATGGTGACTCACAACCATCTGTAATGGAATCTGAAGCCCTCTTCTAGTGTGTCTGAAGACAACTACAGTGTACTCAAAAATAAAAACCTTTGTTGGGCATGGTGGTGCACGCCTTTAATCCCAGCATTTGGGAGGCAGAGGCAGGCGGATTTCCGAGTTCGAGGACAGCCTGTCCTACAGAGTGAGTTCCAAGATAGCCAGGTGATATAAAGAAACCCTGTCTACAAACAAACAATCCTTTAATCCCAGCACTTGGGAGGCAGAGGCAGGCGAATTTCTGAGTTCAAGGCCAGCCTGGTCTACAGAGTGAGTTCCAAGACAGCCAGGGCTACACAGAGCTGTCTTGAAAAACAAACAAACAAACAAAAGAAATAAAAATAAATTTTAAAAGAAGGACAACAGTTTGTTACTATATTAATAATGTGTGTGTGTGTACATGTGTGCATATAGAGACCAGAGTACATACTTTATGGGAGGTTGGTTTTTTTCTGAGCTCCTAGATCAGGAAACAGTCTCATTGTGGCCATTCCTGCAACACTTCAAAGTAAGAAATAATTGGTTTGGTTTGGTTTGTTTGTTATCGAAACAGGGTTTCTCTGTGTAGCCCTGGCTGTCCTGGAACTCACTCTGTAGACCAGACTGGCCTCGAACTCAGAAATCCGCCTGCCTCTGCCTCCTGCGTGCTGGGATTAAAGACGTGCGCCACCACCGCCAGGCTTGGTTTGGTTTTGTTGGTATGCATTTTAAAGCATTTGATTGATTTGGTTTTTGTATTTCAGCTTTTTGGTTTTATTCTTTTTTCCCTGAGTCAGAGCTTCTCTGCAGCCTATCTTATCTGGCCTTTACTATGCACCTAGACTAGGATCAAACTCAGCAATCCTGCTTCAGCCCCTCAACTGGGTTACAGGCATATGTGAGCATGCTTGCATTTACTTCCATAAAGGATGAAAACGTAGGACCAGATCTGTAAGTGATTCACTCTTAGATTGCATAGCAACAGGCTTTGCTGGATGGAAAAGACAAGATTTTAATCTCAAAGCTCTTCGGGGGCTGGAACTCCACAAAAATGAATGTCCGTGAGCTACATGATGCATCTATCTGATTGCAGTCAGAGAGTACTCTTTGATCTTCCAAAGTAGTAGTCCTCATGGAGGTTCATCCATTGTCCCAGGGATATTATCCTCAGCACAAAGACACAGCTCCTGTACAAGAGATGACTTGAGTAAGAGCCACCCTAGCCTAGACACCCCTTCCACAAGTATCACCTCTCATAGCTGGGTGTCTTAGAGCAAGAGGCAGGGGCACCTCAGTTATGAGAGTCACTATTGAGAGAAATAGCTGTTTCCCACTTTGGACCTGTAATCCCCCCCCCCCATTTGGGTATAATTTGCCATATAAGGGTCATTGCTTACATAATCGACAGCCTTGCCTAGTAGTATATAATTACATCCTCTCAAGAAGAAAACTGAAGGGCTGGTGAGATGGCTCAGCAGGTAAGAGCACTGACTACTCTTCTGAAGGTCCTGAGTTCAAATCCCAGCAACCACATGGTGAATCACAACCACCCGTAATGAGATCTGACGCCCTCTTCTGGTGTGTCTGAAGTCAGCTACAGTGTACTTACATATAATAAATAAACCTTTGGACCTGAGCAAGTGGGGTTGACTGGAGTGAGCAGAGGTCCTAAAACTTCAATTCCCAAGAATCACATTAAGGCTCACAACCATTTGTACAGCTACAGTGTACTCACATAGATAAAGTGAATTTAAAAAAAGAAAGAAAACTGAAAAGTCAACCCACCATCAAGGTTGTCTGTGGAGCAGTTGTGTTAATCCCTTATCTGCAGGCACGGAAGAAGTATATAAGATGGCACAGTAGCCAGCTCCAGGAAGGAAAAACCTCTTTCTAAATTTGGAGGATTGGGTCCTCTCTCCCCTGGGAGCAGCTCTCCTGCCTTGGCCCCTCATCCCTGAAAATATATCCCTGCTCCAAGTTTGTCTCTACCCACTTCCAAACTAGCGCCATTTCAAGGGACATTGACATAGCTGCCAAGTTCACTGGAGCTGGGGCTACTACAGTTGGGGTGACTGGCTCTAGGACAGGGATTAGGACTATTTGGGGGAGTCTCATCATTGGCTATGCCAGGAACCCTTCTCTATTTTATTTATTTATTTATTTATTTTTTATTTTATTTTTTTTTTTTTTTGGTTTTTCGAGACAGGGTTTCTCTGTATAGCTCTGGCTGTCCTGGAACTCACTTTGTAGACCAGGCTGGCCTCGAACTCAGAAATTCACCTGCCTCTGCCTCCCGAGTGCTGGGATTAAAGGTGTGCGCCACCACGCCTGGCAGGAACCCTTCTCTTAAGTAACAACTCTATTCTGGTCTTTGCCCACTCCGAGGCCATGGGGCTCTTTTGCCTAATGGTGGCCCTTCTCATCCTCTTCACCATGTGAAGCAGCTGTCTCCACTTCCACCTCCCCTGGTTCTTTCATGTCTCATCTGCCCTGTATGTTCCTTTTCCTGTACCTTCCCAAGAAGTCTGGGCAAAGAGCCTGGCTCAGGGTTTGACAAAGAAAAGACAAATACTGTATTAGTAAGAAAAAAAAAAAAAAATGGGGGGATTTGTTTCTGAAACATTCTCATGTTGCTGAACTGGCCTCAAATTCCTGGGCTCAAGTGGTCCTTCCCCTTTATCTCCTGAGCAGCTGGGGTCACAGACTGGCTAGAGGGCAACGTAACCTGGCCCTAGAAGGACAGCAGGAAGCTAGCTAGGCCAAGCAGTCTGGGATGCACTGCTGGAAGCGTTTGAAGGCTAGTAAGCCACTGTGTCTGGAGTAGAGACCGTATAACAGAATAAAAACCAGGGAAGCTATGACTACAGTGCCTTAAACATCAAACTAAGGCTTAGCCCTAATTCTGTAGGCTACAGGTATCCTTAAAAGATTTTCAGTCATAACCTGTCAAATCTCTGCATGAGAAGGATTAGGTGCCCTGCTTTGTAGACTAGATTGGAAAGCCAGAGAATGTAACATCCTCAAAGCCTAGTCAGGGGAGTTTTTCAATGAGATCGGTAAGGTGAGAATTACAAAAAGGCTTTTGATTGGCCTTTCAGGAGGTCTTTGCAGTAGTGTACTATAAAGACACATGGCACATTTGCAGGTCAAGGGGACAGGAGTGTGGGGTGATACACCTAATCCTAGTGTTCCAGGAGTCAGAGCTTGATGATCTACAGCTTGAGATTGGGGAGGGGGGAAGGTAGGGGGCTTCATTGTAACACCCTATTATAACCAGGAACATACTTGCTCTCCCTCTATCACTCTATCCCTCTATCCCTCTCCTTCTCCCTCTCTTCTTCCCTGTCATGAAGAACTTCACCCTCAACTATGATCCTGTTGCTTTTGTCAGGGATTTTATAGCAACGGGAAAAGTAACTAAGACAACAGAGTTCACTGGAAACTTAAAAGGGTGTGGTGATATGGAATGGTAACTTTCAAGGGTGGAAGTGTGTGTATGTGTGTGTGTATGAGAGAGAGAGAGAGAACACGAGAGAGTGAGTGAGAGAGAGAGAGAGTGAGGCCTAGAACTTATCAGATTAGCAAGACTGCTTGGCCAGCAAGCCCCAAGGGACCACCTATCTCTGGTTTCCTAAAGCTAGAAGTCCAAGCTGACTTTTTTTTTTTTTTTTTTTTTTTTGGTTTTTCGAGACAGGGTTTCTCTGTATAGCCCTGGCTGTCCTGGAACTCACTCTGTAGACCAGGCTGGCCTGGAACTCAGAAATCCGCCTGCCTCTGTCTCCCAAGTGTTGGGATTAAAGGCGTGCGCCACCACTGCCCGGCCAAGCTGACTTTTTAAAAAAAACGTTGAGTCCTGAGTATTGAACTTGGGTCCTCATGCATGTCAGGCAGGCCCTTTATTGACTGAGCTGTTTCTAACCCTAAAATTTGTTGTTTCTTTTCTCCTTTTTATGAGGGCAATTTACTCACATGTGTAAGCAGAGAAAATGTCTAAGGTTTTTTTTTCTTTCTTCCATTTTTTTGAGATTATAATATAATTGCACGATTTACCCCTTTCTTGCTCCAAATCCTCCCATGTATTCCTCTCTGCTATCTTTCCAATTCATGGCCTCTTTTTTTCATTGTTACATATGTGTGTGCGAATAGATAGATACAAATTTTCCAGGTCATAAAGAAAACCTGGAAAAATTGTAAGGGCCAGGGGAACAGGGTTTTGTTTTTGTTTTTTTTTTTTAAGATTTATTTTACTTATTTTATGTAAGTACACTGTAGCTGTCTTCAGTCATTCCAGAAGAGGGCGCCAGATCTCATTAAGGATGGTTGTGAGCCACCATGTGGTTGCTGGGATTTGAACTTATCACCTTCGGAAGAGCAGTCGGGTGCTCTTACCCGCTGAGCCATCTCACCAGCCCGGAACAGGGGGTTTTGCTGTGAAAACATTGGAAGCTGCACCCATGAAGTCTCACCAGCATGGCTGCCTAAACATGAGCTGAGTGACAATAAGCCAGGCAGTGGTGGCACACACCTTTCATCCCAGCACTCCGGAGGCAGAGGCAGCTAGAGCTCTGTGAGTTTGAGGCCACCCTGGTCTGGACAGCCAAGGCACAATGAAACCTGGAGGGTTTGGAGGGCAGGGCCTGACCAACAATAGACATGCTAATGTGCATGGGGAAGGCTCCCCAGGCTTCCTCTGTACACAAAAGAACTAAGGAAGGTTGAGCCTGGGAGGAAGAGCCTTCCTTCCGCAGGGAAGGACTGTACCAGTTATCAAGCATACACAATTAACATCATACCGACTCAGGGTTTTGCTTTTAATATACTGGTCTGTATGCTACAATTTTTCAAACCCCAGAAAACTGGATTCAGTCAGGGTTTGAATCAGCGAAAATAACAAGCAGAAATTACCCAGACTTCCACTGCCACAACAGAATAATAAAGTCTAAACTGGTAAGTAGCTGTTCCACTCTTGAGATACTAGACAACAAGGCAATGCTGAGCTGTGAACCAGGAGAAACAGAGGGAGTCCCACACCTCTCCATCTGCCTGGATGGACTTTTCTGGATGGCAGATATGGGGAGGATCTACATTGCTACCTTGTGACTGAGGAGACCACTTAGAACCCAAGTAAAGCTGAAGCAACTGGAAGTCACAGCAGAGCCTGCAATGGTTTGAAAATACTCAGAAATCCGCCTGCCTCTGCCTCCCGAGTGCTGGGGTCAGGAGGCAGAGGCAGGCGGATTTCAGAGTTTGAGGCCAGCCTGGTCTACAAAGTGAGTTCCAGGACAGCCAGGACTACACAGAGAAACCCTGTCTCGGAAAAACCAAAAAAAAAAAAAAAAAGAAAGAAAATACTCGGTCTGGGGCTGAAGAGATGGCTCAGCGGTTAAGAGCACTGACTGATCTTCCAGAGGTCCTGAGTTCCCAGCAACCACATGGTGGCTCACAACCATCTGTAATGGGGTCTGTAATGCTCTCTTCTGGTGTGTCTGAAAACAGCTACATTGTACTCATGTACATAAAATATATATATATATATATTTTTTGTTGTTGTTGTTGTTGTTTTGTTTTTTTTTGTTTTTCGAAACAGGGTTTCTCTGTATAGCCCTGGCTCTCCTGGAACTCACTCTGTAGACCAAGCTGGCCTTGAACTCAGAAATTCACCTGCCTCTGCCTCTCAAGTGCTAGGATTAAAGGCGTGCATCACCACTGCCAGCAAATAAATAATTCTTTTTTTTTTTTCTTAAAGATTTATTTTATTTATTATATGTAAGTACACTGTAGCTGTCTTCAGACACTCCAGAAGAGGGCGCCAAATCTCGTTACAGATGGTTGTGAGACACCATGTGGATGCTGGGATTTGAATTTATCACCTTCGGAAGAGCAGTTGGGTGCTCTTACCCACTGAGCCATCTCACCAGCCCAATAAATAATTCTTAAAAAAACAAAACAAAACTCGGCCCAGATTAGGGGGTGTGGCCTTGTTAGAGTGGGTGTGGCCTTGTTGGAGGAAGTGCGTCCCTGTGGGGGTGGGCTTTCAGAGCCTCCTCCTAGCTGCTTGAGAGTCTTCTGCTTGCCTTCAGAACAAGACCTAGAACTCTCAGCTCCTCCAGCGTCATGACTGGCTGAAAGTTGCCATGTTTCCTGCCATGATAATGAACTGAACCTCAGAACCCATAAGCCAGCCCAATTAAATGTTATCTTTAATGAGTTGCCTTGGTCATGGTGTCACTTTACAATAATGGAAACCCTAACTAAGGCACGGGGACAAAGACTGGTACAGGAGAAAGCTGAACAGAGGATCTTCCAGAGTCCCTGGGAGCAGGAGCCATGGAGGAATCTGCATAATGGCTTGCTCCTTAGGCACCTGTTCCTCTAAGACCCAGGTCCCCTGCACAGTGGGCTGGGCCCTCCTTTTTAAATTGTCGTTAATCAGCTGGGCGTGGTGGCGTACGCCTTTAATCCCAGCACTCGGGAGGCAGAGGCAGGCAGATCTCTGAGTTCGAGGCCAGCCTGGTCTACAAAGTGAGTTCCAGGACAGCCAGGGCACACAGAGAAACCCTGTCTCGAAAAAAAAAATGTTATTTAAATTATCATTAATCAAGAGGATGTTCTTTAGACTTGCCTAGAGGCCAATCTGATGGACACTTTCTAAGTTGAAGTTTCCTCTTCTGAAATGATGTTTGAATCAAGTTGCCAAACTGACCAGCACACAGAAGGCACAGAACTCATGAGGGATGAGGAGACATACAGAGAGTGAGCATCCCAAATTGGGCATACACTGAAGCCCCCAGTGTGTGACCTACTCATAGGTCACACCAAGACTGAGCTGTCTCTCAAACCAAACCTACTCTAGACTTCCTTACCAGAGCTTTAAAATGCTGCACAAAGGAATCAGTCAATCTGCAAATAATTTCTGTGACAAAATAAAGACCAACATCTACTAAGAAAGATGAATAAAGTGACATACCTGTCCAAAAGTCAAAAACTACTAGTAAGAGAAAAACCTGGAAAACATTGCTCATAGTCAGAGATGAAAATCAGTCAGTGGAATCTAACCATGAAATTACAGGGATACAGCTACCAGATACAGATATTAAAACAGCTATTGTAAAAATATAGATCCTTAGAGCTAATATCATTGTATAGGGAAAAATGGAAGATATTTTAAATTTAATAATTTTGGTTTTGTTTCTGCTTTTCTTTCTTTCTTTCTTTCTTTCTTTCTTTCTTTCTTTCTTTCTTTCTTCCTTTTTTTTTTTTTTGAGACAGGGTTTCTCTGTGTAGCCCTAGCTGTCCTGGAACTCACTTTGTAGACCAGGCTGGCCTTGAACTCAGAAATCCGCCTGCCTCTGCCTCCGGAGTGCTGGGATTAAAAGTGTGCACCACCACGCCCGGCTATGTTTTTGCTTTTCAAGACAGGATTTCTCTGTGTAGTCTTAGCTGTCCTGGAACTTATTTTGTAGACTAGGCTGGCCTCGAATTCAGAGCTCTGCCTGCCTCTGCTGGGATCAAAGGTATATGTTACCACCACGCTGCAATTTAATTATTTTTAAAAACAAATAGAGTTTCTTTGAAAGAAAGAAAGAGAGCCGGGCGTGGTGGCGCACGCCTTTAATCCCAGCACTCAGGAGGCAGAGGCAGGCGGATTTCTGAGTTCGAGGCCAGCCTGGTCTACAAAGTGAGTTCCAGGACAGCCAGGGCTATACAGAGAAATCCTGTCTCAAAATCGAAAACAAGAAAGAAAGAAAGAAAGAAAGAAAGAAAGAAAGAAAGAAAGAAAGAAAGAAAGAAAAAAGAAAAGTATATTTGAACAGGAGATGTGACTCAGTTGTTGAGATTATGAATTACTTTTCTAGAAGATCAGGAATTCAGTTCCTAGCACCCATGACAGTCAGCTCACAACTGCCCCTAACTCCAGCTCCAGGGGATCCTATCATCCGGCTCATATGAGTACCTACACACACACACACACACACACACACACACACACACATGACCTATGCATACACATACACATGATTAAAAATAAAATAAAATTGTAAATATATGTATATATGTTTTTAATAAAAATTACACTAATAGGCTATAGTTAAAAACAATGTGCCATATTCTTGAAATTTGCTGAGTAGGTTTTTGTTTTAAAGAATTATTTATTTATTTTATGTATATGAGTACACTATAGCTGTCTTCAGACACACCAGAAGAGGGCATCAGATCCCATTACAGATGATTGTGAGCCACCATGTGGTTGCTGGGAATTGAACTCAGGACCTCTGGAAGAGCAGTCATAGTGCTCTTAACTGCTGAGCCATCTCTCCAGCCCCCTGCTGAGTAGGTTTTAAGCTTACCCAAAATAAGATGTTAGGTAATTCATATGTTAATTAGTTTGATTTACTGTTTTTATAGGATATAAATTAAAGCATGTTATACCTGATAATTATTTATAATGTCAATTAAATAATTTTAAAAATAAAGTGTCATTTCAAAGCCATATTTAGAGTATACTAGTTTCATTTCTGTTGCCGCCATTAAACATTGTGACCAAAAGCATGAGGAAGAGAAGGGCTCATTTGGTTATAATTCCAGGTCACAGTCCATCACTGAGAAAAGTCAAGGCAGAAACTTGAAGGTAGGCCTGCTTGCTATTCCACACAGTATTGACTGAAGTTCTCACTTCACAGCCAAAGAAGAATGGCAAGAACATGGAGGACTCTGCTGGCTGGTTGGCAATCAGCTATTTACTATAATCAGGTGGCCTATAGAATGGTACCACCACCCACAGTGGTCTGGAACCTTGTGGTACTTTGAATAGGAATGGCCCCTATAGATTCATATGTTTAAAGGCTTGGCCCATAGGAAGTAGCACTTTACACACACATAAATCTTTAAAGAAATAAAATAAAGGTAAGACTTTCCAATGCTAACTTTTGGTGGCACATATATTAAATTTGGAACAATACAACAAAGATTTGTACAGACTCTGCATGGTGATATGAAAGAATGTGAATCATGGGGCTGGTGAGATGGCTCAGCGGGTAAGAGCACCCAACTGCTCTTCCAAAGGTGATAAGTTCAAATCCCAGCAACCACATGGTGGCTCACAACCATCTGTAATGAGATCTGGCTCCTTCTTCTGGAATGTCTGAAGACAGCTACAGTGTACTTACATATAATAAATAAAATAAATCTTTAAAAAAAAAAAAAAAAAAGAATGTGAATCATCTTTTTTAATAAAAAAAAAAAAAAAAGAAATTTTTATTTTCTAGTCTTCAAAAAGCCAGATTCTTCTTTTCACAGGATAACAATGATTAACTTAGAAAAATAGACATCCCAGGGCTGGAGATGGCTCACCAGTTAAGACTGCTTCCTGCTTTTTGCAAAGCACCCATGTTCAGTTGGCAGATCCCTGCAGTGGCTTACAGTCACCTGTAACTCCAGTACTAGGTTCATCACCCTCTTCTGCCCCTTTGGGCACTGTGCACTTGTGGTGTTCATACATACAACATACATACAGACAAAACACTCATATATACATACATACATGTATATGTGTGTGTTTATATAATATCATGTACAATATATAATATGTGTGTTTATATAATATATAATGTATATAATATATAATGTGTTTATATAATACATGATGTATTTTATGTATATTATATATGTAATATATGTGTTTATATAATATATAATGTATATTATATATAAATAATATATGTGTTTATATAATATATAATGTGCATTACATATAAATATATATGTATGTATATATACATACATATCCATGAAGAAAATCTTCAAGGTATTCTCCTTTAACAAGAAGCTTGGCTCTATAGAATCTAAACATTAAGGGCTTTAAAAACGGTCTACTTCTTTGTCATTTTAAGACCAAGCAGAGCCCAGTGTAAATCAAGGCAATCTGTTCGCACTTCAGGCTTCTCTCCAGAAAGCCCCTTGTTGTGCTATTTCCATTTGCAGAATCTGACCTAACATAGTCAACCTAAGTGATATGTTCCAGCTTCATATCGACACAGTCATCAAGTCCTAGATGTGTACCCACAGTCTCTTTATCGCTTTCACCACAAGGTGAATTCTCAGTGCTCCCTTGTCTGCCCGTGCTCTCTCAGCAGGAGCTGCAGAAGGTGCATGGAAGCACTGGCCACCATGACTATGGTAGAAATATCAGTGTCTTTTCAGAAGAAGCCATTTATCATAAAAGTATGTAACATTACATACTAATTACCTTGACCATACAGGGTTGGTTTTTTTTGTTGTTGTTGTTTTGTTTTTTCGAGACAGGGTTTCTCTGTGTAGCCCTGGCTGTCCTGGAACTCACTCTCTAGACCAGGCTGGCCTCAAACTCAGAAATCTGCCTGTCTCTGCCTCCTGAGTGCTGGGATTAAAGGCGTGTGTCACCACCGCCTGGCAAGGGTTTGGTTTTTTTTTGTTTTATTTTATTTTAAAACAAGATCTTAATATGTTGCCTAGACTCAGGCAGTTGTCCTTCGTCATCTTACTGAATGGCGGAGACTACAGCTCCAATATATTCCATTCCTGTTTCTCAATTAAAAAATTGTAAAGCTTCTTAGATAAAATCAGAGATGACTGACTGCCAGCGTGCTTGTTCTACAAGAGATCAAGGGAACCTCCGCAGGCCAGGTCCATAAAACAGATGGACACTTAGCTGGACACAAGTCATCACAGATGGAAGACGTGGGCAAATAGGAGACCCTCTCTTGTTTTGGATCTTATTTTCTATTTGTGTGTGCACAAGTGTATGCAGGTGCATGTGTCTGTGCATGCACGTGTAGGGGTCAGAGGTCAACACTGGCTAACTTCCTCTATCCTTCTCTATCTCCCTGATACAGTGTATCTCACTGGACTCTCCCTGGTTGGCTAGCCTGGCTGGCCAGCAAGTGTGGGGACCAGCTTGTCTCTGCCTCCCAGCACTGGAGCACAAGCACATTGTGCATTGCTATGCTTGGCTGCTTTTTTTGTTTTGTTTTCTTCTGTTTTTCTGAGACAGGGTTTCTCTGTGTAGCCCTGGCTGTCCTGGAACTCACTCTGTAGACCAGGCTGGCTTCAAACTCAGAAATCCCGCCCAGCTTGCTTTTTTCTTTTAAACTTGGGTGCTGATAATCCAAAGTTGGATCTTCATGCTTTTTCAGTGATTATTTTTTTTCCCCACGGAACTATCTCCCTAGCACTTATTTTTAACTTATTTAATAAAACATTCACCTAGCCTGGCCAGGTGGCACGTGCCTTTAATCCCAAAACTCGGGAGGCAGAGGCAGGTGGAACTCTGGGAGATGGAGGCCAGCCTGGTCTACGTGGCAAGTTTCAAGACAGCCAGGATTATAGAGAGAGAGACCTTGTTTTAAAAAAATATCACCGCTTAAAGTAAAAATGTACTGTGGGGTTTATAAGAAGCAAATAGGCACGTATGACAGCATAGCTGTGGGTACCGCTCAGCTGACTCCCTGATCACAAAGCCCGGAGTTCAAGAGTTCAATCTCTGGCATCATATAGATTGTGTGTGATGATACACATTTGTAATCCTAGTGCTTTTGGGGTAGAGGCAAGAAGATCAGATGTTCAAGGTCATCCTTAGCTACAGGGAATCTGAGGCTATCAATGGCCTACATTAGACCCTGCCTTGAAAAATCAAACCTCAAATCAAACAATACCAAAAAAAAAAAAAACCCTACATGTAATAAATTGTTCCTGAGGAGATTTGACAGGCATGTAGTCTAAATGTTTAACGTCTGGGTCTGAGGTGAGGCTAAACATTCTACATTTTGCAAAACTTCCAGGTGGGTGGTCTTACTTAGAGTAAGAAGGTACCCCACATGATACAGCTTTCCGTGAGGAACCAGAAGAAAGGGCCTGGTACATTTAGATGCACAGTGATTAGTGACTGGAGCAGGCAAAGCGTTACAAGGCACAGCTCCAGCTCTGAAAACAGAATGGTCTTTGGCACTGTGGGGAGGGGCATAAATTTTAGGATCAGGTGCTATCATAGTTTGGGGATTAGGGGGGCAGGTATTGGCATGGGAGGAGAGGACAAGGAAACAGGTGACATGCACATTATAGAAAGGTCATCCAGACAGTAAGCTAGCCCTTCAGGTGAGTGACAGGTGACAGGGTGGAGGGGCTGAGAGTCTGAGGTTCATCAGGACATTTGAGAGTTAGCAATGCTGGAAGAAGCTAGCTCGGGGTCCAGTGGGGTGGGGGGAGGGGGAGTCAGTGGTGGGAACCTTGGGAGAGTCTTTTCCTAGTGATTTACTCTTCTGTCTACTCCAATTTGTAGCTTGAGTCATATGCCATCTTGAAGAAAGATGTTTTGTCTTTGAAGACAGCAGCGATCCTTTCTGCTCCATTTGAGGGCCTGTGCCAACTCATCCTCCACAGACCTTTCTCTCATAATTATACACTCGCACTGGATGCCA
This sequence comes from Mus minutoides, assembly GCA_902729485.2. NCBI lineage: Eukaryota > Metazoa > Chordata > Mammalia > Rodentia > Muridae > Mus > Mus minutoides. The sequence goes on along the minus strand of LR750315.1, from coordinate 287,860 downwards.
GATTCCAGACATATTGTGGAAAGGTTGGTCTAAAAGCCTCTTCGGTGCCAAACGTAATTTGCTTTATGCTTCTCGAGAGAACAGGGAGAGGCTAACAAGAACGGATTACATCACTTTAGCTGAGACGGGCCCTGGGTCCTTGTCAAGAGATGTTTGAATTGAAGGCCTCTGGTCTGTATATTTCAGAGAAATGGGATAGATCATGGTTTCCTCCTTCTTAGAAGCCTGGGGCTGGAGAGCTGCCGTGGTTGTACTAACTCCCGCCTCCACCTATAGGCTTTGGAATAGGGCTACCTGCCCTGCCACAGGGCTCCAGGCTTAGCCAGCTACACTGCTCCTGGAGTCTCAGAAAAAGGAAGTGTAGGTGAGTCTTCCAGTGTCTGCTTCAGGGTGAATAGGCAGGCACGTAGCATCATTGCGGCCTTCCCCTCAGCGGCCCTGGTCATCTCAGAGACTACTTTGGCCTTACTCTTCCTGAGGTCACAGTCGGAAGCCTATAGGAACACAGCCACCACTCCCACCATGATGTGGTTTCAGGAAGGGCTTCCACTCACCTCTGGCCTCAGCCTCCTGCGTGCCGAGGTGACAGGTATGTGCCACTCTATCCGAGAAAGGGAGCTTTTCTCTGGACTATTGAGCAGCTTGCAGGACGAACTCATAGGAAGCTGAGATGGCTCTGCCATGCCAGCTAGTCATTCTCAAGTCTGGGAAGCACCAGGGAGACATTTGGAGCCACCGAAGCTACATTTCTGATGCACGACTCTGCCTCACCCGGGGCTATGAATCAAGACTGCACCTCAAGCTAAATCCTGGTGATAGTTTAAAGCTCCGGCGTACTCCCCTCCCTAAGGTTGCTTCTGTCCAGATGTAGTGCCTGGTGGTGAAAGAGACACTCCCCATTCTGATCTGAGAGCTGTGCAGTGCCGGCTTTAGTGATGCTATGATACCTAGTCTCAAGCCTCTCCATGTGCCTCCCTGGTCTTCTCTGGTCTGGGCAGGACACGATCACACAGGGGACCCTAGAGAACGCCTGTTGAGGAGACAGGGGATTTATTGATATGACAGTTGATAGTGAAAATGTCATCCTAACTTTAAACCATTCCTAACAGAGAGCCACCAGTCTCCAGGGTGTCTGTGGTCACTGGTGATTTGCAAAAGTGGGTTTTTGCTTGAGACTAGCAATTGATTATACCATCCCATAGGTCCCAAGGATAGAACAAGGGAGGCTGAAGACTGGGATGTTTCTCCTGTAGACCAGCTGGCAACTTTACTCCATAACATCACCCTCATCTTGAAAGAAGTCTGAACTCATAGCCCTCATCCCCAATGAGACCACCTGAAGCAGCTCTCCCTGCTTCCTTGGGGTGGCAGTCAGCGGCTGTTCACACCTGAGAGCAAGGTGGGAGACTTCATTTCTCCCTTTCTCCTTTGGTCCCCAGTCCTTGCCCTTGGTTCTTACACATCCTCCTGTCTGGCCCCTAATGAATGTGCCAGTGTCCTTGGCTCAGACCTTCATCGTCCCCAACAGCCCATTTCCCAGCTGGCCACCCTTCAAGGTATCCCTGTGTTCTCTAGTCAGTCACCAACTTCTTGTCACAAATGACCAAACACCAAACAAGGAAAGGGGCTCGTTTGACTAATGTAACCAAACTTGTGCCTGAGCATGGGTGGGGCTGAGGGCCCAGTGGAACCAGGGACACCAGTCTTTTTACGAAAAGGTCCCCATTTCCCTGAAGCAGCAGTTCCCACAGAACAGCTTCTTCCTCTTGATGAGGAACATGACTGTCCATAGGGCCATCTGATTGTACCATTTGTGTGTGTGCATCTATGTGAATGTTCATGTGTGTATGTACAAGATGCACATGCACAGGTGAACATGTATGTCTGGAAGCCAGAGGTAGACACTGGAAGTCTTTCTCAAGCATTCTCTATTTTTAAATTTTATTTATTTATTTTGAGACAGTATCTATTATATTGCCTGGGCTGTCCTGGAACTCACTATATAAACCAGAATGGCCTTCGACTCACAGAAATCTGCCTGTCTGTGCCTCCTGAGTGCTAGGATTAAAGGAGTGTGTCAATGCTCCCAGCTCTGTTTATTTATTCAAAATGTCCTTATTTATTATGTATGGTGGGAGGGCGCATGTAACTTGGAGGAGTCTATTCTCCTATCATGAGGGGCCTGGGGATTGAACTCAGGTCATCAAGCTTGGCAGCGGTCGTCTTTACATGGTGAGCCTTCTCACCAGCCTACGCTATTTTTTTGATTGTTTGTTTGTTTTTTGTTTATTTCGAGACAGGGTTTCCAGGGTTTCTCTGTGTAGCCCTGGCTGTCCTGGAACTCACTTTGTTGACCAGGCTGGCTTCGAACTCAGAAATCTGCCTGCCTCTGCCTCCCGAGTGCTGGGATTAAAGGTGTGTGCCACCATGCAGGCCGCCTTGTGATCGCCATTCCAAGATGACGCCAGTTTCCTGTCTGCCCTAAGCGGTAAACAGCTCAGTGCGCAAGCGTAAGGGCCCGTTCTCGCCTTGGGAGCTCTTACCACCCTTGACGCATTCTGGCCTGATCTGGAGATAGCCTATGGTATGATGCCACGTCCTAGGCGAGCATATTTCCCTATATAAGGATGCCTGTCTTGGGCATCGGGGCCCTTCACCTCCCAGAAGCTTTGCTCTCCCTCACAAGACGCAATAAAGCTTTGCTGTAGAAGGATCCTGTGTGTGGCCTGCTTCTTCCTGCTGGCGGGATGGGTCGCACCACCACACCTGGCTGCCTACGCTATTTTTGAGACAGGGTCTCTCACTGTACCTGTCACTCAGCGATTCAGGTAGGCTGGCCAGCAAACTCCACGGATCGTCCCAGCTCCACATCCCTCCCCCAGAATTCTACATAACACCACTCCTGGCTTTTTAGTGAGCGGTGGGATCTGAACCGAGGTCTTGGTGTTTGCACAGCAAGCACTTTACAGACTGAACAATCTCTCCAGTCCAACTATCCCACTGTCACCTGGCCATGGTTGGTTCATACCTGTGATGGCACTGGAGAGGCAGAAAATGGAAGCCCCTGAGCTTGGGGCCAACCTGGGCTACAGTAAGAGACAAAGCAACATTATCACTTTTAAGAGATTCATTCAAGGGGGCTGGAGAGATGGCTCAGCGGTTAGGAGCACTGACTGTTCTTCCAGAGGTCCTGAGTTCAATTCCCAGCAACCACATGGTGGCTCACAACCATCTGTAATGGGATCTGATACACTCTTCTGGTGTGGTCTAAAGACAGCTACAGTGTGTGTACTCATATAAATAAAGTAAATAAATATATATATTAAAAAAAAGAGAGATTCATTCAAACCAGCATGTCTGTACACGCCTTTAATTTCAGCTCTTGAAAGGCAGAGGCAGATGGGTCTCTGAGTTAAGGGCTGTCTCATCTACACAGCAAGTTCTGCGACAGCCAGAACACATACACACACACACACACACACACACACACACACACACACACACACAAAGGAGGAGTGGGAGGTGAGACACCTAAGTGGAGGCCCAGAAACATAAGTTTAAACAAAGAGCCAGGCCCAGGCTGAAACCCATCTGGCCAGCTGCAGTTGCTAGGAGTCACCAGTCCTGCTGCATTCTTCTCTGCACTCAGGAGATAGTGTTTTCTAGCAACTCTCCCACCCAAATGGCCAGGCCAGAGCTGTCTGTGGCCTTGGTACCTAAAACAAATCAATCGTTTTAAAAGTCAACTTCCACATAAACCTCATGCGTACCCAATCATGTAATGCCAAGGCTGAGCAACCCCCAGCCCCACCACCATTGGCATTTTTTTCCCTTTAAAAACCCCTTCCCCTCCACTTCCCTAGACATCGCTCGGGGTGTCCCTCCTATCCTCTTGCATCAGAAGGTTTGTGGCCCAAGCTTGCGAACTTGAATAAAGACTCTCACGTGCTTGCATCGGAGCTGTGGTTCCTGGTGGTCTCTTTGGGGTTTTTGCAATCTGAGCGCAACAGAGGGAAGTTTGTTTGTTTTAAAGACTATTCAGGTAAAAACTCCTAAGAAAATGTTCTGATTGGATCACCTCAGGTCACATGGCTTACGAAAAGTGGCTCTATTTTGTCCTAGTTTTAGCTGTTTTGTGCCCTTTATCCTACTTACCCAGCCCTGCACAGAGCCCAGCCTGCTGAGCAGAGCTTCCTCACACAGCCACACCCCCACTCCCGGAAGCCCATTGTTAAGATGACTTGTTTTTTGTTTTTTGTTTTTTAAAGATTTATTTTATTTATTATATGTAAGTACACTGTAGCTGTCTTCAGACACTCCAGAAGAGGGAGCCAGATCTCATCAAGGATGGTTGTGAGCCACCATGTGGTTGCTGGGATTTGAACTTATCACCTTCGGAAGAACAGTCGGGTGCTCTTACCTGCTGAGCCATCTCACCAGCCCCAAAATAGATAAATCTTAAAAAGAAAAAGAAGAAGAAAACAGAAAATACCCATGGTAACCACTCGCCATGACAGGAAAAGTGAGAAAAATCCAGCAGGTGGAGTGGGATCTGCTGTGTGAGGGTCCTAACTGTAGTTAAGGAGGGTGTCCCCTGGAGTCGGAAAGATCAGCAGAGCAATGGAAGGGAGAGTAGCCCAGGATGTGGTTGGGACAGGAGGGGTGTGATATGGTACGCTGACCCTGACCAGCAGGAATTAGACGCAGCACAACCAGGTTCCTTCTCGAGGCGGTTTACTCAGGATCCTTGATGAAGTTACAGCGTGTAGAACAATAGCAAAATGGCCCCTAACCCCACCGGGAACGGCCATATAAACCCTGTCCTGGCCGATAGCAGGATGCCACATGGCTTCTGCTCATCCGCTAGGTAAAGTCGGGTGTCATATCATGCCACTGCTGACATAGTCTTATTCCATATTAGGAGCTGTCCACGTCATTAAGACTGAGGCGATCGGTGCCATCTTTAAGGCATGGCAGCAATGCTCTCCACAGCATGAGCCGAGCACTGTAGAGATCCGATAGGGAACCCTGTGGGGATGGGATGCGATGTGTTCTACCCTGGCACTTATCCTGCCAGGCCTGACATGAATAATTCACCTGGAAAGAGGTGCCCTGGTGGCTCCTATACCTAGGACAGTAGGCATCAAAAGCCATCTTCTGCCCAAGGAGTCAGCCCCAGCCCTCTAGGCCACCTTCCTAGTTACGCAGCCGCATCATTCTACTTTATTTTCTCCATCCACATCTCAGAACAATCCTGTTTGTTTTCTAGCGGATGCACTCTTTTTTCTGTCCCTCTAGGGTACATGTGTCTGGAAACCAGGGGCCTTTGCCTGTATTGTTTATTGCTGTCTTTGTGCCCAGAATAGCGCTTGGTATGCACTAGGTGGTAAGCATGTATCGTTTTATTTACTTTACCTACAGGCTTTGAACCACTTTTATGTACCAGGACATAGCAGATGTGCATTCAGCCTGGGGCCTTGCCTCGGGACTTTGCAGGGCTGATGCTGAGTAAGAAGGCCCCACACTTGGCTTGATTCTCTATTATTACTTTGAAACTCTCATTCTTGCATATGTGTGTGTGTGTGTGTGTGTGTGTGTGTGTGTGTGTGTGTATGTAGTATGCATACCTGTAGGTATATGTGCTTGCATTTGTGTGCACATACATGTGTGGGGGTACATATCCCCATGTATGTGCATGCAGATGGAAGTAAGAAGTAGATATCCAGTGCCTCTCTTGATTAATCTTCACTTTATTTACTAAGCATGTTCTCACTGAATCCAGAGCTGGCCAGCTCCTTGTCTTGCTAGTCAGGTTGCCCTGAGAGCCTCTTTCTCTGGCCGTGACGGCTGGGATCATGGGATCACAGGGCAGTAGCCACGCCTAACCAACTTTGTGTGGATGCTGAGCATCCAAGTTCAGTTCTTGTGGTGGCTGGGTCAGCACTTTATCTACTGAACCATCTCCCAGGCCCAGTTTGGATTCCAGTTTGGGGTGTGGGGTGTGGGGCAGTAAAAGCTCATAATTTTATTGTCTTCATAACAAAATCGACTTAAGTCTGGATCACTTGGCCCTTTCTCTTCTCATCACCTCCCAGGTTAAAATGCTCGCATCTCTTACTAGCCAGCGCTCCTTAGCTCTGTAGTCACGCTTAGCACACCCAGCATGATCTTCTTTGTAGTTTTAGCCTTTTCATGGAAGATAGGTTTAGCCTGCGCACCACAGCCACCCTGTTTCCTGTCAGCACGCTGCTTTCCCTTGCCCTTCTTGTACCGTGTCACCTTGTAAGGCTGGTGCTCGCTACATGTCTTGTGGAATGTCTAGCAGGCCTTAGGAATGTTCACCATGTTTGAGGGAGCAATATTAGCTCATAAAACCCACTTTAGGTCACTAAAGACAAAAATCTATGGCTTCTGTTCTCCTTTGCACTAAAGCCACTCTGACTTTCATTCCCAGAGAGCTTGCCACATGGTCCCAATGACAACAGTTGAGACCTGTGCCTCTTCTCTGTACAGTTGTGAATAATCTCTGTTTGTTTGTTTGTTTGTTTTGTTTTGTTTTTTTGAGACAGGGTTTCTCTGTATAGCTCCAGCTGTCCTGCAACTCACTCTGTAGACCAGGCTGGCCTTGAACTCAGAGATCTGCCTGCCTCTGCCTCCTGAGTGCTGGGATTAAAGGCATGAGCCACCACTGCCCCAAATGAATAATCTTAACAGACTTGTTTTTAATATTTGAAGAACTGTAAAGAACATGTATTTTTCAGAGATGGTGTAGTTTAATAATAATTTCTGGGAATCGGATATCTTTGGATCCCAGGCTCAGTCCTTTCCTAGCTGTGTGACCTTGAGTGTTGCAAACACTGTCTCTGAGTCTGGACTTCATTACAAAGGGAGATGAGTACAGGTCCAGCCCACTGAGTTGCTGTAGAATTAGATAAACTAACACTATAAGCAACCAGAGAGGGTCCTGGGCATCCGAAGGCAGGCTCTCTCCACCATCCACACATCCCTTTCTTTGCCTCTTCTCTCTCTCTCTCTCTCTCTCTCTCTCTCTCTCTCTCTCTCTCTCTCTCTCTCTCTCTGTCCTGTGCAATCCTGGGAGGAAAAATCTGGGTCAGTGTGAGGAGCTGCTTAAGTGAGAGGAATATTGACGAGAAAAACTTAGGAATTATAGCCTTCGGGAAAGCAATAACACTTCACTTAAAAATTGCTTGAGCGAATTTGACTGTGGACATTTGCAATTTGTATGCAAATAAACGAGACTCCTATGTCCCGAGCTGAGACGTAGCCCTGGGCAAAAGCTTGCAGACAGAGCCTCTGCTTGGGCAAGAACCTCTGTGAGCTTCCCTCCAATGCCAGTTAAAGGAAAGCCTCCCCACGGTCTCTGCAGCCTTAGCCCTTTACGGAGTTCATTAGTATGTCAGACAGCTAACCAGCGAGGCCGTTCTCACTCGGGCTTTCTACCTCTTCTCTGCTGTGTGATCCACACGCTCACACTCATTGTCTGTTTAATCAGGTACTGATTGAGCATTAACCTGCAAGTGCTGAGCCTCCTGCTCTTGATGAAAAAGAATTTGCACTGGGCCAAACCTCACCTGATTTCATGAAAGGCCGAGTCAATAGACAAATTAGAGGAGGAAGCAGAGAACAAACCCGACATGTGTCCCCAAACTCTGGCTCACAGAATCAGAGGAGAAATGATGTTTTATTGTATGTATGTCCATTCATTCATCCATCCATCCATCCATCCATCCATTCATTCATCAAACAAGTATTTATTGAGTACTTACTGTGTGCCTGGCACCATACTAGGTACTGTGGACACGTCTGTCTTCACAGAGTTTGTAATTCAATGGAAATAAAAGACAAAAACAAACAAAACACCTGCGGGCAGCTCTAGTAAAACCTTGACTCAAGTTGAAAGGGTAGACAGCCAGGGTTCCCCCTGTCCCCACAGGTCCCCGCAGGTACATGGCTAGGAAAAGAGCAGATGAACCTCAGGAAGCACTTTCTACTTACTCATTTATTTCTGAGGAAAGGTCTCACTCTGTAACCCTGTGTTAGCCTGGAAGCTAACTCATTATGTAGACCAAGGTTGGCTTCAAACTTGTGGGCAATCCATCCTGTCTCTGCCTCCCAAGTGCTGGGATTACAGAGGATTACAGATAGATTCCACCATGTCCAACCAGTACACAGTATCTCTCTAGAAGGATCCATTCTGTCTTACACAGAACCTCATTCATTCATAAATACTTATTTTTGATAGTTTCTGTGTCAAATTTCAGTGGTCCAGGTATGAACGAGGCAAATACTTCCACTTCTAAGAACCGTGTTTACCTTTGGGTGCCAGGCCCCGCCCCCTTGGCTGCGTTTACTTCAATTCACTTTTGTTTTGTTTGTTTGGTTTTGGTTTTTTGAGACAGGGTTTCTCTGTGTAGTCCCAGCTGTCCTGGAACTCACTCTGTAGACCAGGCTGGCCTCGAACTCAGAAATCCGCCTGCCTCTGCCTCCCGAGTGCTGGGATTAAAGGCGTGCGCCACCACGCCCGGCTTACTTCAATTCACTTTTATTTTATTTTTTTAAATTTTTTAAAAAGATTTATTTTATGGGGCTGGTGAGATGGCTCAGCGGGTAAGAGCACCCGACTGCTCTTCCGAAGGTGATAAGTTCAAATCCCAGCATCCACATGGTGGCTCACAACCATCCGTAACGAGATCTGGCTCCCTCTTCTGGAGTGCCTGAAGACAGCTACAGTGTACTTACATATAATAAATAAAATAAATCTTAAAAAAAAAAAAAGATTTATTTTATTTATTATATGTAAGTACACTGTAGCTGTCTTCAGACACTCCAGAAGAGGGCGCCAGATCTCGTTACGGATGGTTGTGAGCCACCATGTGGTTGCTGGGATTTGAACTTATCACCTTCGGAAGAGCAGTCGGGTGCTCTTACCCGCTGAGCCATCTCACCAGCCCTTCAATTCACTTTTAAATGTCACCTAATCTCATAATATCTCCAAGAATCTCTGACGGAGGCTCTGGCTAGGACCACAGTCTCTCTTGTTTGTTCCAGGTTACTGGGGACCCAAGCACATGAGGCCGGGGGTGCAGAGAGAGCTCTGCTCTGAAGACCCCAAATGAAAGCACCTTCCCTGCCTTTTCCTCTTCCCCTGGCCTCCATATTTGGAAGATATTCAAGACCTGGTTGGAATAGAAGTCCACTGATCAACTTACTTCTCTTGCTTCCCAAAGATAAAAGCAATAGTCTAAAAAAGCTTTCTTAGTCAGATTAGCAATGGCCAGCTCAGGACTGAGGTGGATGTCAGGGCCCCCACATCTTCTATTCCTGGTGGACCTCCACCCTCTTGAGCTACTATGCCTGGGCTTCAAGGCCTCACCCTAATGTACAAGGAAGGTCCCAGGCAGCTAGAAAGTCCATACTGTGGATGAGCATCTCTGCCACACCCCAGGGACTGCTGCACTGTCTTTCTAATGTAACTAGCAGGCCTGCATGGCATCGCTCCACTTTATCTGCCCCAATGCCATGCCCATTTTGGTGTGTGTGTGAAAATACTGAGGTTCAAAGACCACCAAATGGCTAGGCCAGAGATGGAGTGATTGTTCATTTTTACTTGGCTGGACCTCCCCAAGATCCAGTCTGGTGGTCCCACATTAAAGCAGCCAGAAAATTCCTGGGATGGACACATTCAGGTCTCATCAAGTAAGTACAATTGCCTGAGGGGAATACAGAGCCCAGGTATGTGGTGCACACTTTGGGTAACCCCACTATGTTCCATGAAGCTCCCCAGTCCCCACAGGTCCAAACACAAATTAGCATCTGAAGATAGAGATAGCTTAATCCCAGAAACCCAGCTAGGGAAAAGCAATCTTGCTGGGGGAAGCTGGCCAGTCAGCCAAGCTGTCTTGGTCCTCAGGGCTGAATTGTTCAGGGCTTTCGCCCTTCTTAGCTTCGGAAGGTCTTGACATCAAGGAGACTGCTAGCAGCTGCTTCTGTGTCATGGCGAGGGACAGAATAGAAGTCCACTGACCAACTTACTTCTCTTGTTTCCCAAAGATAAAAAGCAATAGTCTAAAAAAAGCTTTCAGATTAGCAATGGCCAGCTCAGGACGGAGGTGGATGCCAGGACTTCATGTCCTCAGGTCTAGCCTGTTTATTCTCTGTGTGTCTGGGCGTTTCAGCCTCTCCACTCCATTCTGCCTAGAATAACCATTCTTAGCATCAGCCAGGTCAGGAGGTGGAATGAGGGACACCAGGTGGGTGTTGGTGTGAGTGTACGTAAGTTTTGTGTGGGTTTCAGTGTCCCCAACATGTGGGCAACAGCACAAAAGTTCCAGAGTTGATGTGAACTCAGAACCAAGACATGAAAAGCAATCAGGGTAAATACCCTAGGTTAGATTTTGTTTTAGAACAGGGTGTGTAGCCCAGGCTGGCCTTAAACTTTAAAGCTCCTCCTACCTTTACCTCCTATCATAATTTTAAACATCTTAAAATTTATTTTTGTTTGCATGCAGTGTATACGTTTAACATATGTATAAGGTCAGAGGACAATTTGGAGAAATTGGTTCTTTCCTTCCATCATGAGGGACCTGGAGCTTATAATTCAGGTCAGCAGGTTTGAGGGCCGTGCCTTTATCTATTAATCCATCTTGCCATCCAGGATTTCATGACTTGAGCACTGAATCTACCTTCTGTGAACGGGGTAACCATTAAAAACTGTAAAGAAGCCGGGCGTGGTGGCGCACGCCTTTAATCCCAGCACTTGCAGAGGCAGGTGGATTTCTGAGTTCAAGGCCAGCCTGGTCTACAAAGTGAGTTCCAGGACAGCCAGGGCTATACAGAGAAACCCTGTCTCGAAAAACCAAAAAAAAAAAAAAAAAACTGTAAAGATTTTATTGGTTTTTATTTTATGTATATATTAGTGTTTTGCCTGCATGTATAACTGTTCACAATGTATATGTAGTATCTATGAAGGCCAGAAGAGGGCATCAGATCCTCTGGAACTGGAGTCACAGATGGCTGTGAGCCACCAAGTAGGTACTGAGAACCGAACCCAGGTTCTCTGCAAGAACAGCTGGTGCTCTTAATCACTGAGCCATGTCTCTAGCCCACCCTGGGTAATCCTGAGTGAGTGTGTTAACATCTTTGGAAGTCCTTTCCTACTTTGTGCATGGTGTGCCCTCAGAGTTGTGAAAGGATCAAGAAAGTTAAAGTGTGTATCTCTCAGTGTGCGTCCAGAAGAATGGCAGGATGGCTCTGAGGGCAGTGGGTGGAGGAGCCATGGAAAGGACCCACCATGTAACTTACAGAAGCTGATGCTACGTCTCTTGAATCCCTTATTAATGGATCTTTGGGATGGAAGCTTCTCTAGAAGGAAGGCAGCCCTATATGGCTGATGCTGGCTAAGAGACTCATAAATCACAGAGAGAAATGCTGGCATGTGGTAGCTGGCTCAGTGGCAGCCCTCATCTTGGCCTCAAACCCACCCCTGCTCCAGAGGGATTCATCGCTGCCTAAGCCCTGTGGAAGGCACCCTGCTTAGCCTATGTAAGGCCATACCACAAGGCTCTGAGCCTTCTGCCCCAAGCTGTGGCCCATAACTTCTAGTCAGGATATCAGAACACATCTGGGTCATCAAACCAGCTTACTCAAAAATTAGCAAGAAAGCTTGGTACCGCGGCTCCAGCCTGTAATGCCAGCACTTGGGGAGTGGCGATAGTGAGAACAGGAGTTCAAGGTCATCCTTGGCAAGTGGAGGTCAGCCTAGGCTTTATGAGATCTTACCAAAACAAACAAAAAATCAAAATCAAAACATATAAGCATGCCTCAAGATCTTGTTGAGGCAGTCAGGCATGGCGGCAACATGCCTTTAATCTCAGCACTGGAGGCAGAGGCAGAGAGGCAGCAGAGAGAGGCAGAGAGGCGACAGAAAGAGGCAGAGGCAGAGGCAGAGAGGCAGCAGAGAGAGGCTGAGAGGCAGTAGAGAGAGGCAGAGAGGCAGAGGCAAGTAGATAGATCTCTGTGAGTTCCAGGCAAGTCTGGTCTATATAGCAAATTCCATAACAGTCAGGGCTACATAGTGAGACCCTGTCTCAAACAAAAACCAAAACCACAGCACATATATCGAGGCCCTAACCCTCCAGTCTCCCACCATATGCAGAGGACAGAAACTTCAGATCACTTGAGCAGCTGATACTGATAAAGGAATCTGTGTGGCTGGTCTAAGGCAGCGCCCAGGACCACACCCATTTACTAGAACCTCAAGGGACTCAAGAGTAGCTGGTCCTCACAAGGTCTGGAACTCAAGCAGGTCAGGAAGCAGGAGCTGATGCAGAGGACATGGGGGGGGTGTTATTTACTGGCTTGCTTGAGTTCCAGTCCTGACTTCCTTTGGTGATGAACAGCAATGTGGAAGTGTAAGCTGAATAAACCCTTTCCTCCCCAACTTGCTTCTTGGTCATGATGTTTGTGTAGGAATAGAAACCCTGACTAAGACAGAAGTTGATATCAGGGATTGGGGTATTGCTGTGATTGGCCTGACCATGCTTTTGTTTGGAAGAATGTGGATTCGGAAAGCAGTAGAATGCTTTAAGTGGGGCTTAATGGGCCATCCTAGTAGGACCTTGGATTTCAGAATGTGGCCTAGAGACTGTTTTTGTGGTAATTTTGGTGAAGAATTTGGCTGCTTTTTGTCCTTATTTGAAGAGTCTACCTGAGTCTAAGGTAAAGCGATTTATATTAATTGCATTGGCAAATGAAGTCTCAAAAAAGCCCAGCAGACACTTTGTTCTCTGGTTAAGTCTCATGAGCAAGTGTTTTAAACAAACATAGCAAGCTTAGAAAGGAAAAAAATATAAAATATATGGTTCAAGTATTAAAGGGGTACCAGGAAGTGAAATGGAACTGAATTCTATGTTCTAGGAGATAACAGATTAAGGGATTTGGGGTCAAGATCCTCCTCAGCTAAATTTAAATTCAGGCAGGGTGATACATACCTTTAACCCCAGAAGACAAAGACAACCAGATCTCTCTCCTTTTTTTTTTTTTTGAGACAGGGTTTCTCTGTCTAGCCCTGGCTGTCCTGGAACTCACTTTGTAGACCAGGCTGGCCTCGAACTCAGAAATCTGCCTGCCTCTGCCTCCCGAGAGCTGGGATTAAAGGCGTGCGCCACCACACCCGGCCCAACCAGATCTCTTGAGTTCAAGGCCAGCCTGGAACAAAGCAGGTTCTAGGTGAAGAAAAACTTAAATCCAAATGTGGTGGTACATGCCTTTAATCCCAGCATGACAGAAGACAGAGCCATGCAGATCTCTGTGTTCAAGATCAATCTACAGAACAAGTACCAGGAAAGCCAAGTTTAGGCAGAGAGGGAGTTGGAAACAGAAAGCTGGTGGTAGTGTAATAGAACAAGGGGGCCATGTTCCAGCCTCAGCAAGCAGCAGAACTCTGTAGCTTTGGCCATGTGGCTCCGGCTTTAGAGTGAAAAGCAGAAGGAAATATTGGGACAATTGATACTGGTTAGCTGGAACTAAGAAATTAGCCTTAAGAAGGGACCATCATCATTGAGGTGAAATCTTCTGGGAAGTGTTTTTTCAGAGCACAAAGAAGCTGTGTTCCAGAGATAGCCAAGGTTGTACCTTGTTCTGCAGCTGTACTTGGTAATGTGTAAGAGTCACCCAAGTGGTACTGGTTTTAAAGGCCTGAAGGGGTCATGAACTACAGCTGAGGCTTGGCACTGTGAGAGGCTATGGAAGGCCATTGGTGAAGGTGCAGCCTCAGTTGTAGTTGATGGTCCAGAACTGAAGGGGTCATGCAAAGAACTTGAGTCTTGGCACCAGCCTGGTCTACAGAGTGAGTTGAGTTGAGAACTTGAGTCTTTGAGGCCAGCCTGGTCTACAGAGTGAGTTCCAGGACAGCCAGGGCTACACAGAGAAACCCTGTCTCGAAAAACCAAAAAAAAAAAAAAAAAAAAAAAAAAAAGATGAAAAAGGAGTTGGAGATCTGAAGACTGCTTTGCCATCAGACATGGAGATGCAGAGTTTGGAGTTTACCCAGCTGGTTTCCTGTCTTGATTCGGGGATTACAGTTAAGCGATTGGATGGATCTCAGAAGAGACCTTCAATTTTAGACTTTTGACATTGTTGATACTGCTATATACTATGGGGATGTTGGGAGTTGGACTAAATGTACTTTTTAAATTATGCTATGGCTAGATATGGCCCTTATAGACTCATGTGTTTGAACAAGCTTCTGGGGGCCAGGAAGTGGAATATGATGGTTTGAATATGCTTGGCCCAGGGAGTGACCCTATTTGGAGGTGTAGCCTTGTTGGAATAGGTGTTTCACTTTGGACATGGGCTTAAAGACCCTCATCCTAGCTACTTGGAAGTCAGTATTTTGCTACCAGCCTTCAGATGAAGATGTAGAACTCTCAGCTCTGTCTGTACCATGCTTGCCTTGGATACTGCCATGTTCCCACCTTGATGATAATGGACTGAACCTCTGAACCTGTAAACCAGCCCCAATTAAATGCTATAAGACTTGCATTGGTCATAGTGTCTGTTCACAGCAGTAAAACCCTAAGACAGTCTTTTTTTTTTTTTTTGAGACAGGGTTTCTCTGTCTAGCCCTGGCTGTCCTGGAACTCACTTTGTAGACCAGGCTGGCCTCGAACTCAGAAATCCGCCTGCCTCTGCCTCCCGAGAGCTGGGATTAAAGGTGTGCGCCACCACACCCGGCTCAATCAGTGCTCTTAACCAGGCAGTTGTCTTTCAATAGACTGTCTTAGGCTGCAGTGAGATCTGACGCCCTCTTCTGGTGTGTCTGATGATAGCTACAGTGTACTTACATATAATAAATAAATAAATCTTTTAAAAAAATGAAAGAAAGACAACTGCCACAAGGCAGGCTTGGTTTTAGGATGGCTTGAGGGAATAGGAGAGATGCAGAGAGCAAGGAGAAAACAGTGTTTCTTGGTCTTCTGGATGACTCAGTTCCACTCTCTCCACCCAAGGCCACTGAGTCTCATAGGCCTCCTTAAAGAAAAAGAATGCATAACACAGCAAAACAAAAGCTAGCCCTGATCACTATGGTCTGAACTCTGCAGCTTTCTTCCAGAACCTTCTGTGGGAATGGCCTGGTCTGATTCACTACTGTGCTGTGTACAAAGCAGAAGATGATGTCCAGGCCACCCACAAGATGACCACTGAACCCAGCCTGGCTTCCCCTAGACCTACGCAGCCCAAGGTAGGCATCAGCCAAGATGGCACCTGGAGTGGTCAGGAAGCATTGTTTTAAGAAGGATTGAACATCTTATTGGCTCACACTACTCAACAAAGGGGCTTGGTATAGAGCAGGTATGTGTGTATGTGTGTATGTGTGTGTGTCTGTCTGTGTGTGAGTGTGAGTGTGTGTGTGTTTTACTGGCTTCTCCACCAGCAGCCACTGGTCAGGAAAATCCATGCCCTCGCAGATGACCAGGCCTTAACTGAGTTGTTGGCAGGGAGATCTCTTACCATGAGAGAAGCTGCCTGGGCCTCTCCTTCCTGGAAGAGTGGTGACTCAGACCAGCACAGGGGACAAACACCAGACAAGAGTTAGATGTGGTCATAGGGACATTGTGAACTCTAGCCTGTCTGGGTTTCCTTTCCTGGTCCCTGGTGGGAGAGGACCACACCCCTGCCAGAGCTGTGGAAGAGTCCCTGAGGCCTCCTGAAGGGCAGTGGAGCTGTCTGGATAATTTCTCACAAGTATAAATGGGGAGCAAAAGGAAGAGCCTTGGTGAAAATCACAGCCAAGTGTGTATGTGTGTGTGTGTGTGTGTGTGTGTGTGTGGTGCAGGTCTGCAGGGAGCATTTGCATTCCATCAACGGACCAGCCAGTGAAATAGTCAGACAAAATGAAGAAAACTGAAGCCACACTCCAGGACCCAGGAACTACTTTCTGCTGGCAAGCATGCTCCTGTGTCCCCAGCCCTTGAATGTCCTGCAGACTTACGTGAGGCGCGTGTGTACGATGGGGGAGTGTGTCGCTAGCAACACTCGAGCCCGTCCATTGCAGTTTATATGCACACCAAGTCAGGACTTATTTTTATCTGGGTAGGTTCAACTTCTGATCAGAGAAGTGGTGGAGTTCTATTGGTTTCCATGGAAACTGTTAGGTAGAGCATCTGCTGCCCGATCAAGCAAGCCTAAGCTGGCGGGACTCTTTTAGAATGATTTTGCTGTTCTTAACCAGGAAGACCCATCATGCCTGAATGCTTTCCTATGTACAGAGCTAGGGGAAAGGCGGGTCTAAGGGACTAGAATGGCTCCCAGGGAAGAAAAAAAAGAATTATTTAAAGGCAAGCACGGTGGGATGGCCATATCTATTCTGAGGAGCCCTTGAATTTCTGTTTCTAAGCAGCAATGGGGCCTGTGTGATTAAGCAAGGAACTTGGGCTCAGTCTGACACTCTGCTTCCCAAGGCCCAGCATGCCCTAGTAGCAAGGCCACCTGCTGGCTCCCTGCAGAACAACTCTCTCCTCACCCCCAACCCCCAAGATACAGGTGAGGATTCACTTTGAGCATGCTCAGTTTCATTCACTTGTACAGGATAGAGACCTGACTCCCGGGCAGTAGAAGCTAGCTGAATGCTTGTCAAGTCCGAAATAAAGGCACCAGCCTATGTGGACATGTAAGAAGTGGTTTTATTCCAGGTGTGTTTCATAAAGACAATGTCCTCCAGGACAGCTTAGTGGCACATGCTTTGGTCAAGAAGAAAAGCAAAGACAGACTTGGACTGAGTCCCTGCACGGGACAGCTGTCAAGTGCTGAGCCGGGTCTGACCACAGGAAATGGGGAGAGGCCCCATCAAGGCTCTCTGAGTAGCTGTCCTTACATTCACAGAGAGAAGCCCAGGTTTTTAGCCCAAAAGTCCACGTTGGGACAGGGCCCAAGCCTCTAGAAGAAAAGCCTCCACCTTAACCCCAATTCTGTCCTGGACTGTGGCAGGACTCTTCCCAGAGGGTCACAGGATCAGAGGCCAGGTCTGTAAATAGCAGTGTATATATATATGTATAAGACATCGTAACAGGGTGGGCGAAGCTTAGTCACCGAGGTGAGGGGCCCCTGTGCTGAACCCAGGGGTGCAGACGTATTTGGCACAGAACAGCTGAGAGGATGCTGGTGAGAGCCAGAGGCGCAAGGAAACTGCTGGAGAACCTTCCAGAGTGAGCACTACAAACCCAGGATTTGGTTTCTAACACCCGGTGATGTACAGCCTGGGCCCAGCAGAGAGAGAGGTGCAGGGCAGAGCCCCAGATAGCTGGTAGTGCTAATCTAGCGCAAAGGATCAGAGACTTTGGAAACCACAGAAGCAAGGAAAATACAGGCTCCACCCCTACCTATGTAATTGCATATGTACATACACATGCAATATACTAGAGATTTCTCGACCTTCTGGGGTGTGTTGATTCCCTGTGAATATCTGGCTGCCTGGTTTATGAAAGACTGGGTGCTCCTGGGATAGGAGGGCCTCCTTAGGCAGGCTTGCTTTGGGAGAGAGACCCCCCCCCAAGAATTCTGGACTCTTACTCAAAATTATATTGTGTAAGCCATCGATGAAGAAAAGGACGGGATTCCAGGATGATACCAACCTATAGTCTCCGTGTTCTCAGTATCAGGAGAGGAGAGAGCTGGTTATTCTGTACACAGACAGGAGCCACTAGCCAGTTTCACAGCCCACTACAACCACTGGCCTCTGATGAAGGGATTTAGCATGGTGTTTTGACCTGGGGGACTCCGTCTCTACTGACTAGGAATGGTTATACTCCAGGAAGGGGATCCAATTCTGACTAGCCACCTTGCCTCACGATGCTATGTTTACAGAGGCAAAGACCCTGAAAAAGTAGGAGTCCAAAACAGTTAGCAAAGATGAGGGTATTTCAGGGTGTATGACCAGTTAGTGGGGACACACCCAGGCGTGAGGTCTTGGCCTGACATATGACTAAGCGGAAGTGGAGTCTACTTAATAAATTATACCCCAGATCCCTCTCCAGTTTCTTGCTAAGAATGTGGTCACCTAGGGGCTGCAGGCATATGTTGGGCTTGGGGCCTAAGGCTGGCAAAGCAGGAACAGGGTGATGTCCTGGAAAGAGACCTTGGTTTTCTGACACTTCACAGTTGGCTGCTTCTCCATCCACGTTCTTCTGTGAGTCTCCATCCTCTGTCCCCAGGCTGCATCCCCCCCCCCACCCACCCACTGGACCGAGCCTCTCAACCCTTCCTCTTCTCTAGCTGCCTTGCTTTCAGCCTCTTCACACACGATGCCACTTGTCCTCTTGAGTTGACTTCAGGCTAGCCCGGTAACCTAACTGGCCCTTTGGTAGGTTTCAGTCCTTGTCCCCCTTAGGCAACAAGGGCAAGGCCCACACATCACTGTCTGGAGCCCCAAAAGGGCCAAGGGAGAAGACAAAGGGCCAGGAGCAGCTGCCAAGTCTCTGCCCAGGACAGCTGCATACTAACCATCTCCTCTCCCAGGGCAAGACTGGGGTGGCACAGAGGGCATGACCCCCTGCACCCTGCCTGAACTAGCTTTGGAGAAATGCGTGGTAGGGGTGTGTACTGATGATCCAGTCGAAATGTGAGGAGATGGGAAACGGCCCGCTTGACACTCCCCCACCCTAACCCCTTCCAGTCCCCAAGTCTCATGCAGAAGGTCCAGGAGGCTGGGGGCTACCATCATGTGTGTGGCAGCAGCTGCCATTGCTGGGCTTGGGCATCTGTCTGACATTTGCTGGTCACCAGCTGGGCAGGCTTTGTCTCCAGGCAGAGGCCGCTGACTGAATGCTGGATGAAAGATCCTTTCCTTCTCCATTTCTGGGTGGAAGGGAGAGGGGAAAGGAAGAAGAAAATGATTTTAAAATAACAACATATGAGCTGGGGGTGGAGCTCTGTGGTACAGTGCTTACCTGACATGCACAAGGTTGTACTCCAGGCCCAGTACAGGACTGAGAAGTAGTTTGTACCTTCATTTCATGAGCGTGCACACAAAACCACATATGCCCACAACACACAGCGCTCATTTGTTTGTTTGTTTATTTGTTTGTGTTTATTTATTTGTGTGTATGCATTTCCTACACATGTGTGTGAGCATGTGCCTTCATGAAGGCCAGAGGTTGATGTCAGTGTCTTCCTGTATCACTCTCTCTCTCTTATTTTCTGATACAGGGCCTCACTGATATGGAGTTCATCAATTCAGCAAGGTTGGCTGGCCAGCAAGCTGCAGGGATCCTGCTATGTCCTGCTCCCCAGTGCTGAGATCCCAGGCTGCCTGCGCCTGGCCTCTCATGTGGGTGCTGGGGAATCCAAACTGAGGTCCTCGTGATTACACAGCAAGCACTTTAACAGTGCTGCGGTCATCGCCCCAGCCCTCATCCCCCTTCATTGAAAACAGACTGTGTCCCTCTCTGGGTGCTCCCTTCGGTGTTATGGGACAAAGTTACTGTATAAATCAAAGGAAGTAACACACTTCCAGGGGCTGTGTCCAACCTGGAGGTGTTATTTTAAAATCCACCTTTGCTGTCACATAAAACACATCTCCAGTTTTTCTATGGGCACTAGGTTCAGTTTCTATCAGATGGCTGGGCTGAGGCGCCCCCTGCTCTCTGCTTTAGGTAGAACTCTCATCCATCAGCTCCTGGACTTGACTTTTCTCACCTATTGGCTCCCCCACCAGGTCCCTGCAGGGACCGAGTTAGTGACCCATGGCCTAGGGGAATCTTTGCTTTATAAGAACAAAGCTCTCTTCTTCCTGCAACCCTTGATACCTGGCCTGACTTGCAATCACGACTCCTAGTACTTACACCCTCACGTGGAAGTGGCCACCACCTTTAGAGTCATGCAGTGGGGTGGGGGTGGGAGACTGGAGTCCCCCTATGTCGGGAGTCACAAAGGGGATCTTAGAATTTTCTTCTCCCAAGCTTGACAAGGTAAGGGGGGAAAGCTGTTTCCATAGAACATTTCAGAAAGGCCCGGATAGAGGATGATGAGTTATAAGGGGTATGGAGAAGAGATGTAAAGCAGAGGCCCAGGTTTGCAGAAGACTGAATAGCAGCAGACATCAATGTTCTGTTTCTTGCCTACTCCTTCCCTGCAGTCATATCCCTTCTTTATCTTCCTATGAGGTGACAGATCTCACGACCATGAGACTGGAGCCTGCAGAGCTCCGAGGGAGATTGTCTGTGTTCTCACTGTGCAGCTAAGGGACAGAGATGAGCTGCACTCAACTGTGGAGACGGTGTTATTTAAAATTTGGCTTAGTTTCCACGGGCACACCTGCATCTCCAGTTTCTATTTGGATACCGGACTGCTCTTACAGCCTCTCATGTTTGACTCCATTGGCTAAACCTCCAACAAAATGTCAAACCAGGCTCTTCCTTCTTGCATATGATCTGTGCCTTCCTTGGCATGGGGAAGCAATGAGTGAATGAATAACCCACTGGTAGAACTCTTACTTCCACCAGAACCTCTAGGCAGTCTTTCTCACCGGCGCTCCCAGCCACTCAACTCTGAGGCTATGCAGACATCACACATGTTCAGGCATCTCCTATGCCCGGTCTCAGCATCTGCATCCTCTGGTTGAGCAGCAGCCTATTATTGTATGAGCGAGGAACCTGGGGAATGGCTGGACTAGAACCTGCTGACTCCATCCCACCCTGTCTAACTCTCAGGAGCCTCATGGACACATGAAACCCACCTGGCCTGGGTTGGAATCAAGGCCAATTAGAGACCAGGAAGGAAAGCTGAGAATCCAGAATGGACTGACGGTGGGGGAGCTATTCATCTGTCCTCCATGGTGGTGAGAAGTGCCAGAGTGCCAGGGGCCGGGGGATGACTAGCCAGGCTTGGAGGAAGATAACGCATGCAGCCTGTGGTCACATGGATCCTGGGGAATCAGGTTGTCAGGATTGGCAGCAAAGGTCTCTATGGTCCACAGGGTGCTTTTATAGAGAAGTATTTGAATGAGCTGCCTGGGAAGACACCATGAAGCTCCGACTTCATCATAGAGCTGTTTGTCGGCTCAAGGCTTTCCTCTCAGGAAGGGATTGAGGCTCCAGCCAAAGGACAGACTGCACCCGCCCGGCTGCAGAACAGGGCAGAGGTCAAGCTACATCTCTTAGGCTGAAAGCTAGCAGAAGTGGCCAGGAAGCCCAGTAAGCAGGCTATAATGTGCTTCCCAGTCACCCCGGCCCCCATTCTCATACACAAAGGCTGGAAGGAGAGAAACTGGCTGTTTTTCCAGAACAGAATAACAAACTGCCACTCATCCTTAAAGAAAGAATTGACCCAAACAAACAGCAGAGGCGTGGGTGGAAGCCCTGTAGGCCCAGGCTGAGAGCCAGGCCCCTCCTCACCCTTTGCTGGACTGTAAGCAGGCTGTGTTACCAGCAGGGTGGAGAAGGGCTGTAGCGGCCTGGGCCTTGGACCCCATGCTCTGGGGAACAAGGAGCCCCTTTAACCAGGAGTGCAGCAGCAAAGAGAGGGGTTGACTCCGGCAATCTAGTACTTAGTGCTATGTCACTGGCTGCTATGTGCTGGGGGCAAGTGACAACATTTCTCGGAGTGTTAGTCTTTCCTTCCGCAAGTAGCCCTGAACTGTTTCCTAGGACACAGCTGAGGCTAGTCATGTGAGCTTGCAAATCACTGTCTCTGGACCTCAGATTCCCAGTGAGCCAGCAGCCAAGAAATTCTTACTTACTAAGTTCTGGCTTAAGTCTGTGGGCTCAGGAGTTACACTGAGCCTGGGTTTAAATCCTTGCTCCTTCTGCTCTTTCCAGCTGCGGGAGCTGATAGCCTGTGTCAAGGAAGCCTTGGTTCACTCACCGGACAATAGGGCTAGTTGAGAACTATCTTAGCAGGCGGCTGGAGAAGGCGGCAGCTAAAGGGTGATTGTGGATGGGAGCCCACTAGCACAGTCTGGGCATCCAAGCTAGCTCTTATTTGAGCTTTGTAGTCGTCATCAAAGGTTGGACAAGCTGCGTTAGCAAGACAAATGGTTCCTGCCCCCAGAGTGGCGGGACTAATGTTAAACAAACACTTAGCTGCAGTGTCTGCTCATGAGTAAAATGATATGCTAGGCCTAGATGATGCCAGAGGCTCCTTAGATTCTCAATCGAGAGGCTGATCTTCGAGCACATGCCTCAAGCTGGGACTCCCCTGTCAGGGCATAACTGCTCAGTGTCCCTTGGGGATGTTGGTCATCAGTGCCTGGTCGTGGAGGCTTACCTGCTTGCCGTCTTTAGGGTTACATGTTTGCAGTATGACTGGGGACCCAGGGGAAGACATTAAGGTGGAAGTGGCAGCCAGACATTTCCCTTGTTGCTGGATAAGGTGATCACTAAATAACCATGCCTGCAAGACAAGGGAAGGACAGCTCTGGGTGGACAGATATGGGTAGACAGGTGATTAGGCAAAGAGACCCGGGACTTTTTTCAAACTTTTTTCAAATAACTGTAGATGCTAAAGGAGAGTGTTTATTGTACGGTTTACATTTTGCTTTATGTTAGAAAATGTTTACAGCCAAATATTAAGATGAGGAAACTCGGCTGGTGCTAACCAGAGGGGAGTTAAGGAGGCACCAAGGGATGCTGGAGAGAGGGAAGAAGGAATACAGGACCTGGCTGGGTCCATGATAGGGTTTCTCCAATCTGGTCTAGAGCTGATTCGGGTGTGGCACTCATGTATTAGCTATGTACACAGAGTCTTAGAGACCTGCAGACCTCACACACATCCAAACTGTATTCTAGCACAGAACTGGGGAGCATTTATTCCTTTAGAAGGGGAAGTGAGGGACCCAGGGCTGGAAAGGAGTGGGCATTTGGCAGGAACAAAATGTGGGGAGCCCTGGGGAGGAGATTTATAGATGGTGTAGAAAGAGAGGAGGAAAATGAGCAGAGAGAAGCCCTAACCCCACTCGTGGCCAACGCTCTCAGATTCCATCCTGTTCTTAGCCCTAAGCAGCTTACCTGGGCTGGTGGAGGGCTCTTGGCAGACCCTCTGCATATCCCCATTCCAAGCAGGAGGTCACCAGCTGTGTTCTGGCCTTGGGATTCTAAGCAGTTGACTCCTTGCTTAATGACACCAGGGAGCACTTCCTTCACGGGGACACTGAGGAGAAAGGCGATGTCAGGCTGCTTCTCTCTCCCCTCTTGCTTACCCACCCCTTCCTCCAGAGGGCAGCCACAGTATCTGAGGTCTCTAAGACTGGCAGTCTGGGGAGATGGTGGGGGTGGGGTACAGGGAGCAGGGTTGTAAGAGGCAGGAACAGCCTCAATCCCAGAAGGTTCTTATGGGAGACCTGAGAGACAGGGGACCCTGAAGAGATACTCAGGCCCAACTCATGGACTCTTCAGCCTGGAAGTGGACACCTGGGAGTTTAAAGGTGACTTCAACACCCGATTTCAAAATACCAGTGAAGAGAAGATTTTGGAGCAACTAACTGAAAATGTATAACCATGCAACTATATTCAGTCTCACTGTGATGAAAGAACTCGCGTTAGAGAGCAATCATTTGTTTCTCTGATATCTCTGTGTGTGTGTGTGTGTGAGAGAGAGAGAGTATGTGTGTTTTAAACAATGCCCAGTGTTGGCAATACCTATGAGACTTACTCTACCAGTGAGAGCGTGAACTAGCTCAGCTTTGCGAGAGAACATTGTAGAATTAAGTACCAGTGCCCTTAAAGTACGCATGACTGAAGAATGCCTGTTTAAGGAACTTAATGAAAAAAAAAAGCTAGCTGTGTTAAAAGATATTCATACCATGACTGATACTGAAAGCATTGGGAATGTCTGCTTACTCAGCAGCAGGCACGGGCTAGACACATGCACAGGACAGAAACCCTGCACCCACTACAAATAACTGTGAGAGAAAACCTTGCAAGCACCCATCCTGCTGCTGAGGAAGGCTTCAAGTTATCACATTATTAAAATATCTCATGTGCCAGTAGAAGGCTTAAGCACATGCACACACGTGCACACACACAGTGATAACCTCTGGGTAGCTAACCTAGGGAGGTTACCATCTGCAGCTGACACAGGCTTGTATGCCTGGTTTGGAGAGGCCTGTGAATTATGGATCCATCACACACTATGAGGGAACCAGAAGTACTCAGTATATGACCCTGGGTCTGATGCTTCCTGCTCCCTAATGCCTCTGTTAGAGAGAGCCTGGGCCGTGGGAGGAGACACGTCTGCCATTCCTTGATGTGGACAGCCTTGCAGGATCTCAGCCAAAGCAGGTCTTCCCCAGGCTGTTCGAGAGACCATGGACTCCCTGATTTGCTCTCAGGGAGCCGCAGAGCAAATCAGAGTCCCTTCACTCCCTATCACACACCCTGGTGGTAGCACCCACCACTCAGACTCCCCTTCAGAACCAGACTTATTGCACAGGTCCAGACCAGAGGTGGCTGCTGCTATCAGACACATCCCATCTGATCCGCACAGAGGGGTGACTGCTGCTTTGAAAAATGAGGGGGCTGGCAAGAAGGCTCAGTAGGTAAAGGTACTTGCTGCTAAGCCTGACAACTTGAGTTCAATCCCAGGGACCCACGTGGTAGAAGGAGAGAACTGAGTTCTATGACTTGTCCACACAAGCATCCAAGTCCCCACCAATATTAAATGAATACATTAATTGGAATCTTTTTGAAAGGCCTAAGATGGCTCCATTGATGAACATGCAACAGAGACCCGAGTTCAGATGCCAGCACCCTTGGAGAACCAGGTATGGCCACTTGTATGTGTAGTGCAGAGTGGGCAGAGACAGACAGCTTCTCACTCTGCTAGCCAGCCAATCTAGTCAATTGGTGAACCCCAAGTTCAGTTAGAGACTCTGTCTCAAGAGAGATGGTGGGTCGTAATAGTAGAAAACATCCAGCTCTGGCCTTTCGCTTCCCCAAATGAGTGTGTACAACTGAATACATTCTCGTACACATGCACAAGCGCGAGTGTACGCGCGCATGCACACACACACACACACATGCACTCACACACACACACACACACATACACACACACACACACACACACACATGCACTCACACACACACACTTAAAGTAAAACCTTTAAGGTCATAGGGCAAAACCTGAGTCCAGCGTCTCTGAGATCGGGCCCTCTGAGCCAGGGATCCAGGAACGCTCACCGTCTGTCCTGAGGGGCAGCTGCACTCCTTACCGTTCACCCCATTGGTTGTTTTGCTTTCTCTGCCTCTGTGACTCCTGGAAGGAGCTGAGTTTGCGTCTCCTACGAGGAAAAGCTTCATGGTCCCTGAGTGCTGGTTTCCCTCTCTGCACAAAAACACAAGCTGCCTCTGGGACCTCTGGGAATTGTGCTCTGGGGGAATGCTTCAAGCGGCTCGGGGTTATTCTGATTTTGCCCTATGTTCTTCTTGCCAGCTCATCAGCTGCCAGAGGTGAGAGGGCATTGGCCTTGTGGGGGGCTCTGCCCAGTGGTGCTTGTGGAAGGAACTCGTGTTGGGCAGCAATGCCAAGAGCAGAGGCACCTCTGCTCTGTGTCCCTGTGACAGCAGTTCTAGATGCCTAGATGGCAATCCCTTTCATGTTCTTCAGTTGCCTGGCAGAGCCAACCAAGCTGACCTGTTTATGTGTGCTCCTCTGTGTCTGCCCCTGGTTCCCCCCAGTGACTCTCCTCTAAGCAGGGCAACTATTAGACCTCACATTGCCTTCATAGAAATAGCATCCACTATTGCCTTACCACGCTGACTAGAAGGTTGTTATAGCATACTATTTTGGTTAGAATGATTCCTGCCATCTGCTTGAAGTTATTGTAATGAGTCTACAATGGCCACTATGTGACTAGCACCCTATTATGGTGAGATGCAGTCTGCATTGCTGGTTGGGATAGTCCTAATAAAAGTGATGAATTAGCAGGCTAGCTGAAGCTAGGCCTAGATTCAGAGCAGTGCCGGCCCAGCAAAGTGGATGCTCTTTTGCTCTTCTCAGACTTTGTGGTGACCACCTGAGTCATGTGATCTTTGAGGATCCTCCATGTGGAGGGACATTGAGGTGACTCTGACCTACCCCTGGCCCCTCCCCCTTTGACCTGGAGCTGAGCCAGCTAGAAAGGAAGAAGTCCCAGAACCTACAGCAGGAGCCACATTCTCCTGACTTAACAAGGCACACTTAACAGGCTGCCCTATCTTGGGATGGATTCAGGTTTGGGTTAGAGCACTTCTTTTACTGGGGTGGAGGTCTGGGGTGTGGAAAGGGGTGTGGGTGTAGTTCTGTCTCCCCAGAATCCCTAGCCACAGGTTCCTCAGCTCCTCTAGCTGGCTCAGTGTCCAAAATGCCAACAATAGTTAAAACACGGCTACTCTCAATTGCTTGGTGTCTCAGATGTGCCACAGGAACAAGTGTGAGCTCCCTGTCCTTCGGGACGTGGCACGCTTACTGCATTCTCATGAATCAATGTGCTACACCTCTCAATTAGGGGCCAGAGGGACTGAAGCTACTTGGCTGCCAACTTGCTTCCAAGGAGGCTGGTGTAGCTTGGATTGTTGTTCAGGAATTTCTTAGAAATTCCCAGCAGTCGTTTTGGGCTTACTGCTTTTCAGGCAGGCTGTATTTGGAACTTTGAGTTATAGTATCTGGGTTCAGCATCTAGCTGTTTTCCAGGACTTGGCTGCAACCCTAACAATGGGAACTTTCCAGGCATTGCATACGCTCTCATAGGACAGAGGTTCCCCCTCCTTGCGGAACCTGTAGGCAGTGAGGGTGGAGCATCTCAGAAAGCGACGACAGCACCCTCAAGAGAAAGAAGCACCAGGGGAAGGAGCGTCTCCCAGCTGCCTGTTCCACTGGAGGGAGGCTGACTCCACATACTCTCAGGTCTTGCTCGCTAGAGTTTATGCTCTCAAAAATGTTACTCAGTGTCTATTCTGTGATAGCCACTATTCTAGGGACCAGAGGAGAGCCATGGGCAAGACTAGCAATGGCTTCTTGACTTCTGCCTTGGGGAGCTTCTAGGCAAGAGCGGGAGATGACATCAAATTAGCCAGCGAGTGTGTGTGCGTGGTGTGTATGTGTGTATGGTGTGTGTGTGGGGGGTATGTGTGTGTGTATGTGGTATGTGTGTATGTGTGGTACGTGTGTGTGTATGTGTGTGTATGTGTGTGTGTGTGTATGTATGTGTGTGTGTGTGTGTGTGTGTGTGGTGTGAGTGTGTGTGTGGTGTGTATGTGTGTGTGGTGTGTGTATGTGTGTGTGAGTGTGTGTGTGTATGTGTGAGTGGTGTGTATGTGTGAGTGGTGTGTATGTGTGAGTGTGTGTGTGTATGTGTGTGTGTGTGTGATGCTGATGTGGGCTTCAGAGGAATGCCAGGGAAGAATGCCACTGTCAATTTAGTGTTTAGACAACGTTTCCCCGAGAAGGGGAAAAATGAGTCAAAATCTAAAGAAGGTAAGGAAATGAGCCACGTGACCAAGACGGAAATGAGCCATGTGACCAAGATGGAAATGAGCCATGTGACCAAGATACCAGAGAAGATTTAGAATCAGGAAGAAGGGACCTGGGCGGCCAACCCTGTCACAATCATGGTCCTGTCTTTCCTCTCTCTGTCCCCTTCAGAGCACATGGCCCACACAGCCACAAGCCTCATTTGCATTTTGCTTCCTCTTCACTAGAGCAAACATTTTCCTGTTCATATTTGGTCTCTGTGATTATATACTAATGGATGCATAGTATTTGTTTAAATGGATGCATCCACTGGGCTGGCCTAAGCGGTAGCTGCATCTCATTTTCTGCAGCAGGGTCTGCGGTCAACAGCTCTGTGCTCTGATGGCTTAATCTCCTCAGGATGAGTTTTCAGTAGAGAGAGAGAACAGGGTCAAAGAGGAGGAGTGCAGACTGGCCTCGGCTGCATAATGCACTGTTGTCTTCCTTTGGAGACAATATCCATTTCTTGCCGGAGAGGCAGTCTAGTAAAAACGCAGCAGCCACATCACGCCTGACTGATAACTCTCAGCCTCCTTCTTCTCAGAGGGAAGAAGTCTGGCAGCTGGAGGGTCCAGACTCAGGGCATGGCAGGTCACTGGTCTCCACCCTGGAAGGGGGCCGCACTCACGTGAGCTCGGGGTAGACGTTCTCCAGGTACCAGCGGAAGGACTTACAGTCCATCTTCTTCCTCTGCTCGATCCGCGTGGCCACACTGAAGGGAAAACAAAGCTGGGTGAAGGCCATGATGTGGGAAGGCAAACCCTGGGGGACCACAGAGGGAGGATGGTCCCCTGTCCACGTGCCTCAGGTAGCCCACACTAACATCTGACCTGAACACTCAGTTCTATATCTCCTCTGTCTTCTCAGTTCCTCCCTGAGCTCACAGGACCACACTTCACCCTCAGCCTCTTACTCCCCGAGATCCCGTTAGCATGTACAAACTGTCCTCATCTTTCTGCAGAGGATTTCATCAGCGTCCAGTTTAGGAGATAGGGTCTAATGAGAAGGGCAAGCTGTGGACATCTCTCAGGAGTCTGGCAGGTGGCAACCTTCTGATGTGCTGTGGGGACGGGCACTTGAATCTCACTCTCCTCAGCTTCATCTGAGGACCTTCGTAGCCTGAGTAAACGGGGCCTCACCTGCTCACCAGGGGGTTTTGTGAAGACCAAAAGGGGATATGGAGACATGGAGGGCTTAGATGAGAGCGGGGACTCAGGAAGTATTAAGTAATTAGTGGCTCGCCTTTTTCTTTTTAAGGATAGATGAAAATAAATAAATGGGGGGATGATTCATTTATAACTGACCACTAACAATGCTTTCAAACTACAAAAGTAACACAGAGCTCAGCATACCTTTCATCCCACGGACACACAGGTGGGTGCACATCTACACACACATACACAATGGAATGAGCCTCATAAAACAGTACTTTCTCCAGATTGCAATCAACCCCGATTTTTTAGTCTGCTTGGCACAAAATTCATCTATCGTTTCCGTCTCATCTTCTTCTTTAATGCTGATTCACTAAATTGATTTCATAATCCATCTGCATTTTCGAAATGCTTAACTAGAAAGTGATCATCTCAGGCCATGACTGGAAAATAGGCTGACAAATCACAGGTTTGGATGGGTATGGAGGCAAACCTGCATAGTCCTTTGCAGACAACCCTGTCATAACGACTCCCTCAGATGATGTTCTTCCTGAGGGCAGCTTTGAATGGGCTACACTTTCAACTTTCATGGGGGAAACTTCTCTTCTTATCTGTCTCCACGAAGTATATAAGACCAGGGTCTTGTCCACGAACCACTCTCCCTCCCAGAGCCCAGAGGAGCCAGAAGAGCCAGGACTCGGTTACCAGGGAGACCAAGAGGCTGTCCAGTGTGCATCTACTTCAGACTTTCCTGGCTGTGCAAACATGGGTGGGGAGAGACAGACAGGGGAGTCAGAGGGACCCACCTGCCAAAGGCCTTCCCGATGGCTGAGGGCCGGGCCTCGTAATAGTACTGTTTGTACTCATCCATCCACACCTCTGCTGTTCGCTTTGTATTCCTAAGAGGAGAGAAAGGGAAAAACTGAGTCATCAGACAGGGGGACAGTCAAGGTGGATCAGTGTGAATTATTATTATTTTTTAAAGATTTTATTTGCTTATTTTATGTATATGAGTACTCTGTAATTGTCTTCAGACACACCAGAAGAGGGCATCGAATCCCATTACAGATGGTTGTGAGCCACCAAGTGGTTGCTGGGAATTGAACTCAGGACCTCTAGAAGAACAGTCAGTGCTCCTAACCTCTGAGCCATCTCTCCAGCCCCCAGTGTGAGTTCTTACAGCTTTTAAATGTGGTTCTGGGGGCTTAACCCACAGCCCCATGTCTGCCAGGCAGGCACTCTGTCACTGGGCTCCAACCACAGACTTCTTCCCTTTTATTGCGATTTGGTCTCAGTAAGCTCAATAGGCTGGTCTTAAACTCACTCTGTAGACCTCGAAAGCCTCTGAAACTTCAATCCTCCTGCCTTAGCCTTTGAAGTAGCTGGGACTACAGGCCTGTACTATCAGGCCTGGCTGATTGTTGATTAACAGTAAGAAAAAGAAGCCGGGTGTGGTGGTGCACGCCTTTAATCCCAGCACTCTGGAGGCAGAGGCAGGCAGATTTCTGAGTTTGAGGCCAGCTTGGTCTACAAAGTGAGTTCCAGGACAGCCAGGGCTATACAGAGAAACCCTGTCTCAAAAAAACAAAAAAAAAAAAAAAAAAAAAACCAAAAAAAAACCCCAAAAAAAACCAATAAGAAAAAGAAGATGAGCTCCATCCATGCAGTAGAGAGCAACAAGAATCCCAGATTTACAGGCCAAACAATACTGGCTCGGTGTAAACTGAATTGGTCTGGTCTGTTCAGAGGGCGATCTGTCAGGGTCCATGACAGGCTCTCCACTCAAAGGAATCTGTTCTATTGAAAGACCTGTTATGTGGACAAAAGGGACACATGCAAGAATAATTGCCTAACAAAACGCTGGCAGCAAAATAAGTGCCCTTCAGTGGGAAAATATTTCTATGCAATGGAGAGTGAGACAGCCTTGGAGAAAAAGACAGTGGCTAGTGATGCTGATGAAGACGGACGGCTGTGATACAGAGCCAGGGAACCACACTGGAAGAGCACATGACAGAGAGCCACGCCCCTGAAATGCATATGATGACAACCTGCCAAGGCAAACATGTGGGTCTACACATGATAACACGGTAGACCAGCAGGCCTACTAAGAGCAGATAGTTCCTTTTAAAGACTTTAATGCAATAGCTGCTTCTGAAAAGACTAATGGGCAAACGGGAGAGAGAAAGAATGAAGATGGCTTTCCCTTTCTTCTTGAATACCATGAAGAGTTATTATCATAAATATATTATATAAATATCATCTGCATATAAAAATCGGCATTGGGAGCCGGGCGTGGTGGCGCACGCCTTTAATCCCGGCACTCAGGAGGCAGAGGCAGAGGCAGGCAGATTTCTGAGTTCGAGGCCAGCCTGGTCTACAGAGTGAGTTCCAGGACAGCCAGGGCTATACAGAGAAACCTTGTCTCGAAAAACAAAAAACAAAACAAAAAAAAAATTGGTATTGGTTCTACCTGTGTGTCTACAGTAACTCTATATGACTTTTACTATAAAAATGGGATGTAAGGGGGCTAGACAGATGGCTTGTTGCTATTTTAGAGGATTTGGGTTCAGTTTCCAGCACCCACATGGTGGCTCCTAACTATTTGTAACTCCTGTTCCAAGAGATCCTGTCACCTTCATCTGGCCTCCTCAAACATCAGGAATGCTCATGGCGTCCATCCCTAAATAAATCATCTTTTTTTTTTTTTTTTTTTTTTTTTAATGGGTTGGGAGAAGCCAAACAAAACTTAGATCATTCATTAGTTAGATGTAGAAAGCATTGGTCCAACCTACACAAACCAGCATGGCTAGGTGAGGTGAAGACATGACCTTAGCAGGGCAGCTCCCCCTCCCCCAAAACTCCATCAGGACCATGGGTCATGGGATGGTCTTCCAGGACAATGTTCACTCCCCTGTGAGACCAAGTGTCCTCTGTGGCTGGGAATATCCATGGTTGGGTACCAGGCCAAGTCAATGTGGAGGCACTGGCAGCCAATGCCAACAACTGAGGTTCAAGGAATAAGGATAGCAATATATTAATCACTTGGCCATTTGTCTGAGACTTGTGGAGAAAGGAATCAGAGACAAGAGAGACCTAGGAACAATGCTCTAAGTTCATCCTCTACCCTCAGAAATACCCAGAGCATCAGACCTGGGGGTTGGCAAATGGAGAAACTGAGCCTGAGATACAGGTTTGCAACCCAAAGGCACGTGCATGGTGAGTAAGGAATTAGCTGGGGGGTGTCTAGAGTGAGGGGAACCCCATGCTTCCCCCAGGGTGTTTCCCACGGGGACCTACCTGATATAGGTGAGGGCATTGCCCTCGGGGAAGTTGTAGGGATGCCGCTTCCTGAAGACGTGGCCCACTCGGCTGCAGGGTACAATCTCCAAGCTGCCACCACACATCCATACTCTGAAGGAGAGTTCTGCAAGAGATGACAGTGTCAGAAGAAGAGGGATCCCTCCAGGTGATGGTGAGAAGGAGGGAAGGGGATAGACTTCTTTCTCTTTGGGGTCTCCGTGAGAGAACATGCTGGGGTGTGAGCTCCTGTGCTAGATAAAACGGGGTGTTTCCTTGCATAAGCTCATCCCATGCACACATACATATATGTGCATATACATCACACACACACACCTATATACCTAATACCTATACCCCATACCTAGATACCACTGCTGTGTTATATATGTTAGTGAGGTCACCTTATCTCATTCAGCCCATATGGTCTTGCTTTGTCTGGTCTGGTACTTGCTATGCAGCCTATAGTGCAGGCTGGCTTTAAAGTCTCAGCAATCCTTCTGCTTCAGCACGGGTGCTCGGATTACCGCATGTGTCACTCGTCTCGTTTTATTTGAGATGGGGTCTATGTTGCTCAAGCTGGCTTTGAACTCCTGAACTCAAGTGATCCTCCCGCCTTACCCTCCCCAGTACTGAAATAAAAGGGACACATCATTGATCCCAGTTCTGGGTTTTGTTTGTTTTGTTTTAAGCCTCTCCAAGATCACTGAACTACAAAGGTGCAACATTGCAATACAAAGTTCATATTTTTTTCTAGCAAGCCACACATCAGTCTTCTTTCTTTCTCTGACTTGTATGTGTTTGTGAGGTATGCATATGTGGTGAATCTGTGTGGGCACAGTAGGTGTGTGAGTGTGTGTGTGTGTGTGTGCGCATGTGCATGGGGCCAGAGGTTAATGTCAGGAGTCTTCCCCCATTTGCTTTCCAACTTCCTCACTGAGGCAGGGGTTCTAGCTGATACAGCTGCTCTGGCTAGCCAGCTGGTTCCAGGGATCTCCATATTTTAAAAGTTGAAATTACGTGTGGGCTATCACAACCACTTGGCATTTCTGTGGGTTTTGGTGATTTGAATTCAGGTCCTCACAGATGCATGGCAAGAACTTTGAGCACTCCCCAGCCCAAGCCACACTCAAGTAAAACTCTTTAGTTCATTTGGCAATGCCAGCTCTTCTGTGTGGTACACTGTTATAGATTCTTGTTGGGGGTGGGGGTAAAATTTATTAAGAGTGGGAAACAAGAACTCCAAGTCAACAAGACTGTGTGAGGAACATGTACCACATGAGGAGTGATAAGTGCGAGGAATAAGACGCAGGGGCGGAGAGGGACGGTGGGGTTGGGGGCGTGGGGCTACATTTTAAATTAGGATGACTAAAGAGTCTTTCTTTTATTATTTTATTTTGTGCGTGTATGGGTGTCTGTGTGCCAGATGCATGCCTGACGCCGGAAGAGTCTAGAAGATAGTGTCAGATCATCGGGAACTGGAATCACAGACAGTTATGAGCTGCCATGTGGGTGCTGGGAATCATATCCTGGTCCTCTGGAAGAGTAGTCAGTGCTCTTAACCACCGAGCCATCACTCTAGGCCTTGATTTGAAAAATTTTTTTTTCAACTGCAAAGGGAAAACTAGAGCAGAGAGCGGAAGCTGGCAAAGATCTGAAGCAGGTCATGAAACTCACAGGGAAAGAAGTTTCTAGAGGGGTACAAACCTAGAGGGACAGGCATAGCCTGTAAGCTCTGAGCAACCAAGGCCTGCCAAGTGAGTCAGGGCCTGAGAAACAGGAGACTGGAGTGGAGTGTGTGCACTGGCTTCCGTGAAGAGCCTAGGAGCCAGCGATAGAGCTCTGGCTGTTGCTGTGAAGGGTGTGAGAGTCCTTGCCGAGTCTGAGCAGAGGAAGAAACTCTAAGGTGACCCTCAAGGTTTGGGCATCTGCCAGTCCCACTCCTGGTGGCCTCCTGTCTGTGGATGTTTCAGGGGACACAGGAGCATGGTTCAGTTTGGGTGGCTCCTGTCTTTCAACAAAGGAATCAAATAAAAGGCTCAAAGCCGCCATCAGAGGCAGGAGTCTCAGGGCTCAAAATTGGCCCGGCATCTGACCCTCTGAGGGCCACAGCCAGCCGAGACACTTCTTTGAATTTCTTCTGAGGAACAGAAGCCTGGCCAGAACCTCTCTTAGCCCTGTCTTTCAAGTTCCCTAGCCCCGGAGCCTTTGCCTCAGGCAGAGTTTGAAGTGAGCTATTTGATCATTCACTGGATTCTCTGTCAGTTCCCAGCCTGTTTTAAGAGAGAGAGAGAGAGAGAGAGAGAGAGAGAGAGAGAGAAAGAGAAATGTCTGCATGCAGGAAGGCCAGGCCCTTTCCAGCCTGCTGGGCCTGCCTCAACTTTACAGGAAAACTATTTTGCCAAAGCTGCCTTCAGGCTGAGAGCAGGACACAAAGCAGGTCACTGGGACTCCAGACACAAGAAATGGGGTGTTGATGCAAGGGTCAGGGTGCCCCAGCTCCCAGAATTTACTCCTGTGTGTGCTGCCTATACACTCCGAGAGTGGTTGGAACGGAGAAAACCCTGTGCCTGTTTCCATCTGGTTTGTTGGCCCCTCTGTGCTCCTGTTTCCCCTGTGCAGCTGGAGAGGGCAAAGCTCACACCTTAACACCTCACACAGGCCTTGAGAATACCCCACCACCCCTCAGGAGCTCTGCTGTGAAAAACTGTCACACATGGCACTTTCTGACTAAACTCAGGAAGCCTGCACCATGACCTGTGTCCTAGAGTCACTTGGGTGAGAGACCACCACCCTACCCACTACTCCAGAAACCTGGCCAGGTGGAAAAGGAGACTGTAAGAGGATCTTTGAGAGAAAGACCAGACAACTACCCTTGCACGGGAGGACCCTGGGATAGCTTTTTGCCCTCCCTGGTTTCTCTGGGAGGCTCCTCCTATAGAGACTGCCCAAGCCCTAATGCTTCCTTCCATTGGCATGCGGGTGCAGCCAGCAGGAGGCAGCAGCAGATAGAGATTGGTGAGGGGCAGCACCTCCACACCCCCATGAGAACGCAGTGCCTGCCAAGGGGGAGCTTGCTCCCCCATCTTTCAGACCTGTGACTGACTGGCAACAGCTCCCTGTGGCCACAGCGCCACCCAGGACTGCGCTGGCTAGTCGGCATATCTAGTCCATATTGTGAATTAATCCTTTGTGAACACCCAGGCTGGAGCCGCATGTGTGTGTGTGTGTGTGTGTGTGTGTGTGTGTGTGTGTGTGTGTGCCTGATATACACACAGTCTCATGCCTACTTTACCAGAACCCCAGGAAGCAGGTTCTTTCCTGTTTTGTTGTTTCTTTTGTTTTCTTCCAAGAGAATAAACTGCCGTTACCCAAGTTCACTGCTTCTCCCCATGACCCAGACCAGAGCTGGAGCCCGGGCTCTAGCCACACGTGGCAGCGCTCTGGGGAAGCACGGGCAGCTAATTCCTCTCTTGTTCCGTTCCCCCTCTCTCTTGCTGTCCCAGGCAGTCCAGGAGGTCCCATCCTCGTGGTTCTGATGGTCTCACATAGTGATCATGGCCATAGCCTCATTCATCACTCAAAACGAGCTCTGGAGGAACCCGGGTCCCAAAGAGGTTTAATTTGCCCCAAATCAAACAGACTGAAGAGGCTGAGCCAGATCTTGTACCCAGGCCTCTGACTCCACGTTACACATGATCATTATGCACTGTTGTATACCTCCCTACCCCTTCTGGTAGAGAAACAGCCACCAAGTTAAGCTGTGTTCAATCATGATTGTTTCTACACACACACATTCAGCTATTTGGCCCCAGGATCCCCTGGACACCTAAACTTTTTTGTCTAACTGAACAGATCACTCTCTGTGCCTGTTTTTTAAATCAGGAAAATGGAGACGATTACCTCAGAGGGCCCGTATGATGATTAAATGACTTAAAACAATGCTGTATCTTCAAGACCAGGGCCTGACGTATAGACTGCTCCCTCTGAGCTTCGGTATGGCTCTTGTGTTTTCGCTAGGGTTTGTTGATTGACTCACCAAAATTCTCTCCTCCCCAAATGTCCATCTGGGCATCATATTTTCCCAAGTGGTTAAACCAGGACTTGTCAATCACGAAGATCCCTCCCGCTATAACAGGTGTCCTGGGGAGACAGAGAATGAAAGGTGAAACCGTGAAACGTGGGAACCAGGAGCCTCTCTTCTGCAGAGTCGCTGAGGCAGGAGGCCTGGCCAGCTCTCAGGGCCTCACAACTGCTCCCATGGTCACCGTCCTCTCTGTTCTTACAGGCAGGTCCGAGGGCTCAGACAGAGTCAGCACCCAGACTGGACACCCTTGAAGGCCCGAATGATGATTCACCCTCCAAAGAGCCCCCCAGGCCCAGGAAGGAGAGCTCCCCTGAAGGACACAGCAGGCTGACCTGATGGGCTTCGTGGGGTCAGTCCGGGTCATCTTCTGCTCCAGCGGGATCTGCTCCCACTTGAAATGCAGGCTCCAGTCGAACCCTACAGGCCAAGCAGAGTGAGAGTGGGATGGGGAAGAGCCCCTGAGGGCTTTGGACGTTCTTCTCCACCCTTTAGTCTCTTCTGATCAGAGTGGGATTGCAGAAGCCCTTGTACTGTACTGACACCGACACATGTGCCTAGCTCACCTGCACCAGCCTACTGAGAAGACAAATGCTACAAAGTGTATTTTGCAAAGTGCTAAAAAGTGGTTAAAACAAGATGAGGTATCCATATTATAGCAAGGCTAGTCAACAAAACTCAGACAAGTTGCTTTTTTAACCGAGGATCGGAATGAACACTATGATCCACATGGACATCTGGGAAAAGGGAACTCCAGACATGGGCAGCAGCAGGTGAGTGCTGGATTGGACGAGAACGACTTCCACAGGCTTATCTATCTGAACACTTGGTCCCCAGATGAAACTGTTCTGGGGAGGGGATTAGGAGCTGTGGCCTTGTTGGCGGAACTATGCCCCTAGAGGTGGGCTTTGAGGCATTAAAAGCCCATGCCAGGCCCAGTTCGCTCTCTCTGCCTCTTGCTTTTGGATCATCTGTAAGCTCTTAGCTACTGCTCCAGTACCATGCACACCTGCCTGCCTGCCTGCCTGCTGCCTGCCTGCCAGCCTGCCACCACACCTCCCACTGTGATTGCTATGGACTCATCCTCTGGAACCATGAACCCCCAAATAAACACTGCCTTTTATAAGTTGCCTTGGTCATGGTGTTTTGTCACAGCAACAGGAAGGTAACTAAGACAAAATACAAAGGTCCCGAGGTGACTTCTCAGAGGGGAAAGGGCTGGCTTCTCTTAGGATCTTACCCAGATTCAAGGTCTAACTCCTGGTTGGGCCCACATAGTGTATAACCAAGCCCTAGAGAAAACCCATCCCCCATGCCCACTAACTCCCAGCAACAGGGTCTCTAGAGCAGCAATATCCAACAGAAATTTCTGTGTGACAGATATGTTTTATATCTATATAGCTCAGTGGGGTCACCAAAACCTGTGTGGCTGCCAAAACCTAATACGGGTTAAGCACTTGAAATGTAGCCAGGACAACTAAGGAATTTAATTGTAAATCTTACTTAATGCTAATTAATTTAAAGAGCCATACGTGCCGGGTGGTGGTGGCACATGCCTTTAATCCTAGCACTTGGGAGGCAGAGGCAGGCGGATTTCTGAGTTCGAGGCCAGCCTGGTCTACAGAGTGAGTTCCAGGACAGCCAGGGCTACACAGAGAAACCCTGTCTCGAAAAAACAAAAACAAAAACAAACAAACAAAAATAGCCATACGTGGCTCCCGTCACCTGAATTAGGCAGCTCAATACCAGGATCCATGGTTGTCAAAAGGGACAATAAGAGCAAGCCACCAACTCAAGCCACATATACCATCTAAAAGAGTCCAGAAGAGGCTAGGGCAGCAGTTCTCAACCTTCCTAATGCTTGACCCTTTAATACAGTTCCTCATATTGTGGTGACTCCTCTCCCACGATAAAATAATTTTGTTATCTCTTCATAACTATAACCTTGCTGTTGTTATGAATGATAAGGCAAACATCTGATATTCTGGATTCTGATGTGCTCTGCCTACGGGTTGAGAGGTGCTGAGCTAGGGGAACCGCTCAGCAGCTGTGAGCATTTGAGGCTCGTCAGAGGAGCCAGGTTCCATTTCCAGTATGCACTCGGTGGTTCATGACCATCTGTAACTCCAGTTTCAGGAGATCAGATGCCCTCTTCTGACCTCTGTGGACATTGCATGCACATAGTACACATACATACATGTAAAATATAAATATATGGCCGGGCATGGTGGTGCACACCTTTAATCCCAGCACTTGGGAGGCAGAGGCAGGCGGATTTCTGAGTTCGAGGCCAGCCTGGTCTACAAAGTGAGTTCCAGGACAGCCAGGGCTATAAAGAGAAACCCTGTCTTGAAAAACATATATATATATATCGGCCCAGGAGTTACATGAAAACAACAACATGAAGTTAATTTGAATAAAACACTCTTAATACAGTTTATCCAAAACATTTCAGCATACAATCAATACAAAACACCAATGAAATGGTTTACATTTGTCCACGCTAGAATCCTAACCACGGCTGTGGGTTTTATATACTTAATAGTCCATAGCAAATCTGACTAGATGCTTTTCAAGGCTCAGTAGCAAATGTGGTGGATGGCTGCTGTTGATAGCCTCTAGGGTGTGTATTAAGAATTCAGGAGAGGCCACAGGCTCCTGTTCTTCCTGTCCAGACAACAACTTCTCTCCAAAAGACTTCTTCTAGGCCTTTGGCCAAGCTCCCTGGACCAGCAGTACTAGGGAGGAGTGTGCCCAAGATGAGGGGAAGGGATGACTGATGAACTCTAGCCCCACCTCTGACTATGTGTGAAGCACTTACAACCCCAGGTCCTCCTTCTCCCTCCTCCTCTTCACCGAGGAAGGATTGGCAGAGTGAGACTGGGGAGAGCACTTGAACTAGGGCTTTTGCCTGCTTTTGCCTGCCTCTCTTCAAGCCTAGAGGCCCTTCCCAAGGAGCAGGACCCACCTCCTCGAAGATCTGCAGATGCTGCAAGGTAGGCAAAATTGTCCAAGCTGATGACGTCGATGATGGGGCTCACCACACGGGTGTGGTCCTAGAAGAAGAGGATGGGAAGGTGTGAGGTCAGGGGCTTTACACAAAGGCCTAGCTGCCTGCTCTGCAGAGGGACCTCAGGAACATGGGGTGCCACAGTCTCCCAGGCTCCTGGAAGACCCTAGGCTGGACTAGATCACTGCACACATCCATCTCCAGGCATAGCACTATCCTTCCCTCTCTTCTTCTCATGTCATTTTGAGTCGTCTTGTGATCTCTCCTGCTCCATGACGCCCCCCCCCCCACCCTGACTGCTGCAGGATGCACGGGAACTGTTGGGTCAAATGGGTAGTTCTAGTTCAACTTTTGGGAACTTGCCAGACTGTCCTCCAACGCCTCTGCTTTGTTTGCCACTACTACCAGCGTTGTGTGAGGGCTCCCATGTGTGTGCACCCTGACAACGCTCGTTACTGTCTTTTTGATTTTGGCCATCCTTGTAGGTACGAGGTACAATCACACATTTCCCAAATGATGAGCCCATGAGCTACTTTTATTTGTGTGTGGCCATTTGTAAATCTTTAAACAAATGCTCATTCAAATCCATTGTCTGTTTTAAAACTTGAGCTGTTTTTCTTTCTTCCTTTGTTTTCCCTTCCTCCTCTTTCCCTTCTCCTTCCTTCTCCCTCTTCTTCCCTTCTTCCTTTCACCAGGCAATCGGTCTGGACTCAGGTATGATCCTCCTGCCGATGTTGGGACTATAGGCACACATGCATCACACCCAGGCAGGGCTACCTGGCCTCTTAGGGTTCCTTTGTAAGGACCTCATCCTTTTCTGTCAGCCCATCCTGATGAACAGCAGACACACGGCAGGAGGCTCCTGCTCCCTCCTCTCCTTTCCTGGAGAATTCTAGTCTTCCCTGCTTTCACCAGGTTTTCCAGCCTGACCACGGACTCCCCCAGCCCAGGATCCCGTGCACCCATCACAATGGGAGCTTCTTGGCTCACCAAACTCCTATACAATGTAACTCTTATCCCCCAAGCGGGAACAAACATGACAATCATACTCATGTTTCAGGAGAGACAGCTGGATGATGAAGTGGGGTCTCTTAGGGGAAGCAGACCCTGAGGCCACTTGCAATGCCAGCCTAGCTCTGCAGATAGTGAAAGCAGTGAGCACCGAGGGCATCTCCTGAGGGAGGTCCAGCTGCCACAGACAGGGGATTCTCACCTCCATCACCCGCTGCAGCATTGGCTGCAGCCACTCCACGTTCACCTCACAGTGACTATCCAGAAAAGTGAGAACTGTGGCTCCTGCCACATCCGCCCCACGAACCCGGGACCGGATCAGTCCTGCAAAGGGAAAGGAAGGGGCTGAGCCACCACCCTATCAGTGTGGCCCAAAGTCCCGGGGTCCTCACTGGTTCAGGGGCTGAGATCTCTGAGCTACTGTGGCTAGCTAGCCTCTCCCCTTTGTGCCTCTGTTTGTTCCCTCCCTCCCTGTCTCCTTCACCTTCGCTGTCACCCAGGGTCACTCAATGCTGTAGATGCAGATGGCGTGTCAAACTGAGTCAGTGACAGACCAGATGACAAAACCTATCCCTTTGAGAACCTTCATGGTTCTTTCCAGCTGCACAGCCAGATGTGACAGGGAGAGAACCATCTTGACTGAGCAGGGCTTGGGTTTGTATGCCAGCCATTCAGTCACCTTGAGTGTGTTGTTTAATCTTTCTGAGCCTCCCTCGGTTTCCTTCTTTCTTTCCTTCTTCCCTCCCTCCCTTTCTCTCTCTTTCCTTCCCTTTCTTCCTCCTTCCCTCCCTTCTTCCCTTCCTTCATCCCTCCTCTCTTCCATTCCTTACTCCTTTCCTTTCTTCCTTCCTTTCTTTTTTTTCTACAGTCCTGGGGATCAGACACAGGGTCTTGTACATGCTAGATAAACACTCTTCTACTAGCCTGATAGACTACTGTGTAGCAGCTGGAGAGACATTTCTCTTCAGCCTCTTCTATGACAGTCTGAAGATTTCACTCAGATTTCACTCACCGATATCCTTATGGCTTAAATGGCCTTTCTTATATAATATCTATTACATATTTCTCTCACTGTAAAAGCTTCGTGGCTCCCTGCTATCTACCGTATCAAGTCTAAGAATGTTCTGCCTTTTTTTTTTTTTTTGTCCTTCGAGACAGGATTTCTCTGTATAGCCCTGGCTGTCCTGGAACTCACTTTGTAGACCAGGCTGGCCTCGAACTCAGAAATCTGCCTGCCTCTGCCTCCCAAGTGCTGGGATTAAAGGCGTGCGCCACCACGCCCGGCTCAGGCCTGGATTCTTACAGGGAGAACAGAGAGAGACTAAAAGCCTGGCCTTTGAGTGTGTCTCCTAGGCTGGAATCCTGGCTCCTCCATTCACTACCTTTGGAAAATTATAGACCCTCTTGGGCACTGCGGTTCTCTATGGGCAAAACAGGAGCAATGGCTGTCATGCCTAAGGACAAGCATGTCAGCAGAGCCAATGTCTGCCACCGCCCTCCAGGGAGAGGTGCTGCTAGCACCAGCATCTGTCTACCTGTCAGCTCCTGCCTTTGACTGCACTGTGCTTGGCCCGCCACGTCCCCCCTGGCTCCCCATCACTCGTGGCTTAAGATGCCTGCTACTTTCTCTATATCGAGGCCTCTTTGTCCCCCCATTGAGGCCCACTCCACCACCAAAGCCCCTCCCGCTCACCCTACTCCCTCTCCTCCATCACTACAATACTCACAGGAACATGACTGTGGTGAGGGTCACTCTGACCCCCTTGGGTACATATTATACATTCCTAGGACAGGAGCTGTGCTTGGAACTTCTCTTGCACCTTCTAGGCTTTTAGACAGCACACTATGCTACCACGGATGCTCCAACACACTCCTTGATTGGTCATACCTTTCTCCTTCCCTCCCATTTTCTTGGGGCTTTTAAATCACAAGACTCTTGGTCATCCTTCTAGCAACCCCGTAAGGCAGAAAAGTGCCAGCGTGGTCCCACTTCTCAGAAGAAAGAAGCAAGGCAGACTGAAGGGTCTTAGATAATACAGTGCCCAGCACAGGAGTCCGGAGGTAGAAGACCACCAGGACACAGACCCAGTGCTCACCTTCCCGTTTGTCATTGCGAAGGCACTTGACCTTGGGGATCCTGGTCAGAAGCAAACAGTCTTCAGCTGAGGGCAGAGGGGAGGAAGGCAAGCTCATTTAGTTATGGGCATCAGATCATACTGGGCTATCATGGCTGAAGGATAGCCCTGTCCCCACTCCTGGGTCAACTGAGGATCATTAGTGTCTATGAACCCAACTCTACTCTAGGGGGCACCAGAGAGCACCTGGCATATTGAAAGGGGCTCTTTTATGTCAGGGGTGTGTGTGTGTGTGTGTGTGTGTGTGTGTGTGTGTGTGTGTGTGTCTGTCTGTCTGTCTGTCTGTCTGTCTGAGTACACTCATGTGTGCAGGCATGGAGGCCAGAGGTCAACCTCAGGTGTCTCTCTCTTTATTCTTTACCTCGTTGCCTCTTTTTCCGAGACAGGCTATCTATCTCTCTTGCCTTGGAGTTCATAGTTTTGGTTAGACTGCCTGGCCAGTGAGGCACCCACCATCTACCCATGCCCCTCACTTCCCTGAGCACTGGCTGATGGATGCACCCTCTGTCACCTGGCTTTCTACATGCGTGCTGGATATCTATGCTTCATGCTTGTAGAGCAAGCACCTTCTCTACCCAGGCATCTCCCCACCCCATTGCTTCAGTTTGTTTGTTCGTTGGCTTTTTATTTTTGTTTTTTTAATGCCATTTCATGGGTGTATCATTTCAACAACGCTGCTCTTGCCCCTTGTTGGGCTCCAGGGTGGGGAGATCATCCCAGAACAGACCAACAATTCCCCGCTTGACAGAGGTCCATGTGTGAAGACCAGGATGGCAGCAGAGACCCCATCTCAGCAACTGGGGGAGCAGTCAGGATGGGGCACAGAGAGGCGGACAAAGAGAAGATGAGTACTTACGATCCGAACTGAAGTCATCCACTAAGATGATCTCCTGGATCAAGCTGGCAGGAGTTCGGTTCAGGACGCTGGAGCAGCAGTGGGCACAGAAAACGAGCCTGCAGTCAGCCTTTCTTACACATCCCTGTAAAAGCCTCTCTCACCATGGAGGCTCCTGCCCACCCCCACGGCTGGGAGGGGGGGCCTGTCCCTGAGAGAGGGTACCCCGGCCTCATCACTCCAAGTGCTGTCTCTGGGTACTCCTTCCTGAGTCCCACTTGCATCTAAGAGTCCTGGGGAGGTGGGATGTGTGCAGGAGGGGAATGCCTCTCTGATGGTTACTAGGCACCTGCTGTGCTGATACCCAGCTTGCCCGGCCTCTCTCCACTCAGAGCCTGCTGCGTCTGCCTTCTTGGATTTGACCTTGGGTTTGACTTCTTGCTTTTGACCTCCTGTGTCTCCCAAAAGATTCACCCGGATCTAGCTACTTGGATGACAAGACTTAGCCTCCCAGAGCTTGCTGGTTTCCACAGTGTCTACACAGAAACTAGTCAGAAACTCCCTGGCCACCAGAGACCCCCACCGGACAGAGCCACTGAGAGGACAGCCCATAAGGGTGAGGGGCTTACCTCTTCACTGTGCGCAGGAGTGTGGAGCGAGCCTCGTTGTGGAAGGTGATGATGACACTGGTGGCCGGCAGGTCCGAGGAATAGGACAAGGATGGGCAACTGAGAAAGGACGGGGGTCAGAGGTGAAGGGGGGTCAA
Source organism: Mus minutoides (assembly GCA_902729485.2). Lineage (NCBI taxonomy): Eukaryota > Metazoa > Chordata > Mammalia > Rodentia > Muridae > Mus > Mus minutoides. The sequence continues at coordinate 244,067 of LR750315.1, read as the reverse complement.
AGGCAAACAGTGTCGGCATGCTGCCGCTAAGTGCTTTTCTATACCCACTTTGCTGTGCCCTGTAAGGCGGAAGGAATTCTCGAAGCTAGGATAGAGCCTGCCTCCCACAACATGACGTTCCATCGCCCAAGGGCCCAGCACCCACTTGCTGCCTGGCCTGGGGTCCAGGAAGGAAATTGCAGATTGAGGAGTCGTCCTGTGCCTGAGGGTTCTTTGCTAAAGACCCAAAGTGCACACATGCACTGACTTTTGGGAAGGTTTAGGGTCTATGTGTAGGCTCCAAGATACAGCCAGGAGCCAAAGCCCAGTGGAGGGAGGTTGTGGGGGGGAGAAAACCACCTTCCTTTTGCCTTCTTATATCCTGATGCTTTTTCCTCCTTGTCTCCCAGCTCTGGTAGGATCTGGCCAGAAATTCCTCCCACTCTGCCTGCAGGGTGGGGGTGGAGGGACTTCCCTCCCACTCTCTATAGCACTAACAGCCAGAGCTAGCTAGCATCAGGCAGAGGCAAGCCTGCAGGACAACAGCTTCCCAGAAGACACCAAGGGCAGTCCCTGCTACTCTGCTCCCTCCTCTGCAGCCCCAGGCTCCCCCAACCTGTCTTTGGACCCCCAACTCCCTCTCATCTCAGCAAGAGGAATTAAAACCTTCATTCCTGCTGGCCTTCCTTACTATCTATCGCTCCTGTGAATACATTCATTCCTGGCTCCAAACCGCTGGAAGGCAGGCGCCCGCCTCCGCTGGTTTTCCTAAGCGATGTTCTTTATTACAATCGCTCCACACTATTCCAGCAATGACTATTTTTTTCATTACAGTGCTCAGTCCACTGACAGTAGCTCACAGTGTGAATTCCCAGGCCCACATCTTGCCCTGCAGAGAGGCCAGGTCAGACAGGCAGGGAGTCCCACTGCTTGTGTGAGACCCCAGGGAGAAATCCTGAGATGCTTTAAAAATATCTCTTTCTCGAGAGGGCTGGGGGGGGGGCTCTCTTCTGCTCCCAGAAGCCAGGCTCCCAAGGGGAATACAGTTCTACAGAGTCCCAGTTCTTTGTCCTTGTCCCCAGATGTCATGTGTAAGGAGAGAAGCTAGATAATAATGTTTTTCTCTCCTTGTAGGAGGCAAACCTCCTACACTTGTCTGGAGGGTGGACTTGAACTTCCCCCACACCTACATTCTTCTGGGATTTAGATGGCAGGTAGGGCTACCCAACTCCCAGGAGCCAGGAGTGTCCAAGAGGCTGTCCCATGTCTATATTGGGGAGGTTTGCTCATGTTCCCAACAAGTCTGCCTCGTGTCACTTCCCACTCAGACAGTAGCATCCTAGACAGAGGCCAGGACCAGGAGCAAGCCTGCAGCACGGAGTCCAGTGGAAGCTGTATAGGGGGAAGGCAAGGTTTGCAGGAGCACATTGGCTTTATCAGGACAGCACCTCCTATGTTCCCCATGCAACAAGTGTGCATGTGTACACACACACACACACACACACACTGATCTACCTCAACCCTCTGAGAGGACCTAGCAGTAGCACATGGCACCTCACCAACCCACCACAGCCCTGGATGTGCAAAGCCCCCAGCAGTGTTCCCCCTTTTAGTATCTCAGCAAATACACGAGAAGAGCCAAGGTAGGGTGAGGTGGGAAGGTGGACACAGAGGATCTAGACCAAGCCTTCAGTTGACATATGGAGTCAGGACATAGCTTCCCCTAGGTCCTGAGGACTGAGTTAGCCATGATTATGACTGTCCACCAAAGGTCTTGAACCTACCATTGCTTGCAGTGGAGAGAGAGGAAGCTGCCCTCAGGCTGACTGACAAAGGACTTAAATGTTGGTTTGCTAGCACCTGTAATCTTAGCACTTGAGAGCTGAGACTGGGAGAGAATCAAAGTTTAGGGCTAGCCTGGAGTACATACAGTGAATTCCAGGCCAGCCTATGCTACACTGTAAAACCTGGTCTTGCACATACTACACATACCCTGCCCCTCCAACCCCCACCACATTCATACACCAAGAAAAAAAAAAAAAAAGAAGGAAAGAAGAACACAGGAACATCACATGCTGACTGAAGGGCAGATGAGGCCAGGCATGGGGGTCGGGGGAGGCAGGGGTTCTACAGAAGGAGTAGAATGTTTCTGATGGTGGCAGGCAGTGGCAGGAAAAGAGAAGAGTTGATAGCACATACTCAAGATAGGACACATCAGGCTGAACCCAGGAAGAGGTTTGCTGACTTGCCTGAGTCTGGTCACACCAAGCTGGGACTGACTGGTGGAAGGCCTCTCTGGCTCTAGTCTAGGACCTTGCCTTCTCCCACAGGAGAAGTACAAGGAACAAGACCGGGATGCTTTTGCAGGAGATGCTGGGGCCAGGGGAGGAGGCAAGAAAAGGATGTCAAGGGGCGGCCACAGCCTTTTACTGTTTAAAGAGGGAAGGGCTGGAACCCTTGTTTCAGTGTGCAGCTCACCATTTTGGGTTTTCTTGAGGTCCCCTGGCAGGCTACTCTTACTGGGATGTCTGATTGAGGACAGAGGGGGCCCTTATGCCTCCAGTTGGGGGGTTTCCCTGACCTTTCCATTGAAACATAGTAGGGCAGTGGCCTTTAATTCCAGGACTTGGGGTGGGGGTGGGGGTGGGGGCAGAAGCAGGCAGGTCTCTGAGTTCTAGGACAGTCAGGGCTCCACAAAGAAACCCTGTCTCAAAAAAACAAAAAGAAGAGAAGAGAAGAGAAGAGAAGAGAAGAGAAGAGAAGAGAAGAGAAGAGAAGAGAAGGAGGGAGGAAATAATGAACAAACAAACAAATGCAGGAGGCAGGATAATTCTGAGAGTGAGGATAATTTAAAGTCTAAAGTCACTAGATAAAGACCGGGGACGTTGTATTTATTTGTAAAATATATACAGTTTGCACGTGTACACCATCACACACACACACACACACACACACACACACACACACACACACACATACACATGAATAAAGTAAATAAATGTAATAAAACAATAGAACACATATGAGTGAAAGAAACAAAGCCGACCAACGCTGGTCTTTTCTCAGCTTTCCCTTCCTGTCCACCCAGCAGATGCCATACCTGTAATGGCGGGTGTCCCGAATGGGTCGGTCTGAGCTCAGTTTATCACTCTCCAGTTGGTTGAAGGCATGTTGTCTGTAGGGGTCCTCTCCAGGCTTCAGCTGTTTGGCTGACAGGTACGCCTTCTCATCAAAGCCCTTTGAGGGTGTTCCTGTCACCTGAGACAAAGGTCAGCATCAGAGAGGGCCTGGACAGGAGGGGTCCATGGGAGGAAATGGGGAAGGATACAGTGAGAACATCCTAGGAATGTGTCAGCTGGGTCCTCTCAACTGTACCTCCCCTTGAGAGGACCAGAACCTTATAAATCTGGAAACAAACTAGGCATTATTTTGGGGGCAGTTATGTACTTGCTACTGTATATACACATGGATACAGAGTACATGAACTTGAGGGCGGAAGTGGAAGTTGAGGGGGTGAAGGGTGGGGTTGAGATGCTGAAGCTCACTGATTGGTTGGTCAATGAGCTTCTGCCTGTCTCTGCATCCCCTGTGCTGGGCACGAACCACTAGACCCACCTTTTGGGTTGTTTTTGGTTGGTTGGTTTTTGTTGTTGTTTTAAACACAGGTTTTGGGGATCTGATCTAAGGTCCTCCAACTTTGTGTTGCAGGCATGTTTTGGCTGAACTATTTCTCTAACACCTAAAACCAGCCATAATTCTAAAGCCAATGCTTTCTGCTTGATACAGAGAAGGTATTTCCCAGAGAAAATCAGTTGCCTGGGATAAGGTACCTTAAGGAGAGTAGACACTAGAGAGGGTGTTCTGTAGATGGAGCGTCTACTAGGACAGCATTTGAGCCTGGCTCTGGGTTAGGCACATGCAGGCTGCCGGTGGATAAGAGCCAGGGCTTGGACAAGCCGCTGCAGAGTTTCCATTGAGGAAAAGCAAGCCATCACAGGCTAATGCACCCAGTCCTCAGGACCAAGTGCATTACTACAGTGTCGGAGCTTCTCTGGGACTTCTGCTGGCTGCTTCAGTGGCCCCGTGTCTGATACACCAGGTCCACTGGTGCTAAGTGCTAGAGAGAGAGGGATAATTAATAGACCAGCCTCCCACTCCTTAGCCACAGCCAACGCTCTGCAACCAGAGTCCCCAGAGAGATACAGGGGAAGGCACATCAGAGATGAATGGATGGATACACGTACCCTGACGTCTCATTATTTGAACCAGACTATATGGGCCAGATGTTTCCAGAAGGGCTGTGAGAAACTATCAGCTGTGACGGCGTCCCAACTCCAATTCCTGTGCCCAATCAGCAGCTCTGGACTGATGGAGGGAGCAGAAAAGAGGACAAGAATTGTCCACTCACAGAGCCAAAGAATGAGGTCTTTATCACATGCCTCATCCTTAGAGGATGGTCCCTACAGACNTGCTAGGAAATGAACAGAAGTGTCATTCTCCCCCTCCCCGCCCCCACCGTGGACTCAAAATCTATTCAGAGGAGGGAGAGAGGAGGGTGAAAGGGGTGATCCAGCCTGAGCCTCCCGAGTTGCTAGAAAAATCCAAATGCCCAGCTGTGGGGTTGTGCCCTTCCACCCTGAGACACTGATGATGCTAATGCTGCCCCCCGCCCCCAGCTCTGTGGCAGGGGAATGGAAAGAAGCCGCTAGCTCATGGCCGAGGAGCTAAAATGAAAGAAAAACCACAGAGGGAAGAGTTTTTCAAACTCCCATGGGGAGAGTATATCACCTCATTATCCTGAAAGCCTACCGACCAGGGGAAGCTATTTATTCAGGGCTCTTGACAATTCTGTGGGCTTAGGGAACCTTTGCCGCTGACCCCACGCTCACCCTCATTCAACACTGACTGAGAACCACACACCTGCCTCCTCCCCCTCCTCAGGGGATGAGGCCTAAGGACCACCTGGGTTTACGTTTATGACTGTTTGAACGCACCCATCCATTCAGTCACTCAGTGGTTGATTTCTCTGACACCCCCCCCCCCCGACACCTCCCAGTACCACCATGTACCCCGCAGTGGGAAGGACACTTCTGAGCTTGCTCTTTGTCCACTGCCTTCCCATGTCTCACCCAAAGCCTCCTTCAGGACTCAGAGAAGGTTCTAGACTCTGCCAAGCCCTCAAAACCAAGTTAAGTCTTACTGTGTTCTAGAGAAAAGTCTGCAGTTCCCTTACACAACCCAGAGCCCCACATGTGTGCTGTGGTATGTGCACACCCCCAGAATAATAATTCATTGATTCTTGAGAAAAATTAACAAAAGGGAAGAAACACACAGCAGGGCTGCCCTAGAAGAATCACTTAGTAGGCATCTGGTTATTTTCTTGCTCGGATCACGTCGGGCATGGCTAAGAAGGGTCGTGAATTAACTCTTACTCCAAAACGAGGGTTTATAGCAGAGCAGCTGATGGCATGGTCACAGAGCCTCACCCTATCTCAAGCCAGCTGGGCAGTAACCACAGATGCTGATGCCCTCTCCTCCCTCCTCCAGGGGGACACAGTGACTACCAATCTCCAACCAGCAGGCTTCTTAAGCACAGCAGGGGTGAGGGGAAATGTCCTTGGCTGCAGGGCCATCAGGAGCTAGCCTGGGACATGGAGCTAACATGGGACATGTAGATCCTGGGTATGGAACCTTTTCCAGAGCAGGCGATGGTACTGTGCCGTGTGTGGAATTCTTAGGCCAGGCTGGCACCTGTCATGTGACACTAACATTTATGTTCTTCTACTAAGTGAGGTACTTGTGGATGGGGAGGGGCTCATAAGGCCCCAGCCACAGCTAAGGGGCTATGGGCAGGTGACAGCTACTGAGGGAGCAAGGGTGTGCCATGGGTTGCCCACGTTCCAGTGGGCAGCCTCCCCACATGTGCAAATGGGCAGCACTAACTGGCTTCAGTGGATTACTTTTTGAAAAAGAGAACATCAAGTTGGGGGTGGGGGGTATTAGAGAGCCTGGGGTAGGTGGCAAACGCAGTAAGATCAAAATACATTGTATGAGTTTTTCAAAACATAAATAAACAACACTATATATTTTTAAGTGCTGCTCATTGCCGGGAAGTGGTGGCATACGCACTTTAATCCAGCATTCTGGAGGCAGAGGGAGGTGGATCTCTGAGTTCTAGACCTGCTTGGTCTACAACGGACTTCTAGGACAGCCAAGGCTACACAGAGAAACCCTGACTTGGGTAAAAAGATGTGTTGCTCATCTGTGAGTTCTTACATTTGGCACACAGTAGGTACTCAGCAGGTACCTGCTGAATAAAGGAATGGATGAATAACTGAAGGAGCAAATAAATATCTAAGTATTGTCCCTGCTCTCAAATTTAGTATAGTCTTCCCAGCCCCCACATAGCAACTTACAACTGTGCATGTCCCCAGTTCTAGCCTCCACGGGCATCAGGCACCTATGTGGTGCAAAGGCAAACAAACATGCAGGTGAAACAATCATACACATAGAACAAAAACTTCTTTTAAACTAGTATAGCCGACCAGGGGAGAAACAAGTGTGACTCTTCCACACGGCAGAGCACCAGGAAGTGGGGGGTCGGGGGTCCTGCCCCTCACTGGACTCAGCCTCTCCTGTTGCTCCCACAGGCTCTGCTTCAGAGGCTCCTCTCCTCTCCTCCCAGTCTGCAAGCCTTGCTTCTTGGTCTCCTGCAGAACTGTCCCACCTCCCATCCTCCCTGAGCCTCCTTCCACCCTACAGAAAACCATGAGGTCACCCCACCCCTACCTTCCATCTCCTACGGCACTCACTGGCACCTGGAAATCTGTGTGTGCTTTATATCTTAGTCTTCTTGGCCACTTTCTGTTTTAAGAACACAAGTTTCATCAGAGCAAGGATGGCCTGTTTTGTTGACTACTGCTACCTAAAGTCCACAGCGGGTGCCCGAGTGATATGGGCAGTTTAAAAGCAATGGCTAAAGAACAAATGAGCGGGCTGCAGAAGTGGTTCAGTGGTCAAGAGCACCGGTTGCTCATCCAGAGGGTCCAAGTTCAGTCCTCCAGCTCCCACATGACAGCTGATGACTGTCTGTAACCTCCATTTCAGGAGATCTAATGCCCTCTTCTGACCTCTGTGGGAATCAATCACACACACACACACACACACACACACACACACACACACACACACACAGAGGCAAAGCATCCCTCATCTTTGCAGCCTCTCACCCACATCTGGACAAATACAACACTTGACATTGCAGAGGAGCAAGCAGGTAACAGGAAAAGCTCTGGCTGAAAGCTGAACATTTTCCTCTCGAGGGTCTCATTCACTGTCCCTGTCCCCCATGAATGAGCACAGGACTTTGGGTCCTCATTACTTTTCTCCTAAGTATGTATATTAGTTGGTTCAAGAACGGTTATTTGATTCAATCGAGACCAGCCAGAATCTTGAGACATGTTTTATATGACGCACTCTCTAGCACATTCATCCTCTCTCCCTCCCGCCCACCCCTCTCAGGCTAGTTTGAGTTGGCTCTCCTGTCCTAGCAACCAAAAGCTCATGGATATCAGCCCTTCCGTCCCCTCGATGCACAGGAAAACAAATCTCTAAAAGGATAAAAATAAAATAAAACCCAAAGCTCAGCAAATGAGCCACCGCTGGCCAGGACACAACAAGGCAGCTTGCCCCCCACCCTGAGATGGCAGGCTGGACTCTGGTATTTGGGCCAGTGGCTGCAGTCCAGGGCCAGGATGGCCATTCCCAGAATTCCCTAGCAGGCAGAGCAGTGTTCAGCTTTCAAGATGGAGCTTCCAAGTGGACCACACCAGAAGCCCTTTTGTGTTGCCATGGTGAGGAATGGAGGCAGAGGCCTGCTGAGTGATGGGCTGACGAGCGTCTCGTTGCCCTCCAGCCCCTGGCAGAGGGTTCTTGGCTGAAGTGTAAGCAACCACCCTTTTCTTCAGTATTTGTCCTTTTATGGAATGCCAAACCCAGCGCTTTCTTGCTCAGTAAGGTCAACCACATGAAGCAGCTGGAGCTGGAGGAGAAGCTGGGCAGGGGTGAGAGGAGCCCCTCGTCCTGGGAGCTTTCACCCCCTTCCCTCACTTTGATTAAACTTTGAGATGTGCCTGACTTGCTTCAGCCCTTTTCCCATCAAGATTTGCTTATTGCTTCCTGCTGCTAAAATTAGGAAGCAAACAGCAAAAGGGGAGGCTTAAAATAAGAAGGAATTTTTTTCCATGTCAGTTTCATCGAGAACAGCTCAGCCCCACGCCCTAAGCACGGTAAACTTTCCCTTCAAACCTACACAGACCTCCTCGTCTGAAATGTAAACAACACCAACCCCCTTTAAACAATTGCTGCCCAATTTCCTTTTACTACCAGTAAAACAGGCACCTGCTGGGTTTAACTTTCACTAAATTTCAACGAAACTACTTATTAAAAGGCTGTGGTCCTGTTTTGTGGATGGCTCCTGAGTTTTTTGGGAGTTTTATTTTTTTTTTCCCCCTCCTGAATCTGCTAGAAACCAAAAACACCTGGTGAACAGAATGTGATTCCCACTCTCCCTCCATGACGCCGAGAAGAAATTCCCATCTGACCCAAGAAGAAAGATTGCCATTTTACCAGAACTGGTAAGTCCATCGTTCAACATCTCTTTGCTCTAGGTCTGGAATGGAGGTTCCCCCCAGGGCTTCCCTGACCTCTGTTACTACTGTCATCCAATCAGATGAGATGCCACTGTGGCATGGGACCAGGAGGCGCCTCGGGCTGGATACAGGATGCCTGGCCCAGCTGTGATCCCGTCTTTTGCAGTTGCCTCAGAAGCTATAATTACAGTGGAGGCCAACCTGGCCTCTAGAGTCTGATGGTCTTGGCATGGCATGCCAGCTCCTGCTGCTCTCTGACCTTGGTGATAATTTACCTCACCCGAGAGTGCTTCTTCTTCTGGAAAATGGGAATTCTGGGGATTAAAGGAAATGAATGTATAATTTGTTTAGCACAGGGCCTGGCCTATACATTGTAATAATAATTACGGCTGTTATTAATTACCTTGCCTGCTATTTTTAACGGTGGTTCTGAAGCTCAGTCTCACCACAGAAGCCCCAGGAAGATTTTAAAAGCCAGATGCTCAGGCTGTTCTGAAGACCACCTTAGCCAGTCTTTAGGGCTGGGACGTAAACATCAGGACTCTGAAGCCATCCACACTGTTCTAGTGTTCTCCACAGCCCCAGAGCTGTGGCTCTCCATGGGTAGGTAGCTAATGATAAGAGACTGTCACAATCGAGTGGAATCCCAGAATCTTAACACTGTGGAGGACTTAGGGGCAATCTCCTAATGGCTACCCTCACCACCTTCTCAGCAAAACCTCCTCACTTTGCTTTTCTAGAACTTCCCCACCTGCAGAGCCAACGGAATGAAGCTGGAGCCTAGTTACCATGGAGACCTACCTACTTCATTACAACACTTCAACCTCTCTTAAGAGTAGACTCAAGATCACTTACCTATCTAGGCTCTCTGGTAGGTACACCTACCTAGGGCCCCTGCTTAGGCTACACTTCCTGTCATTGTCCCAGGGTGCTGCTGGCCACAGAGCTTTATGGGACTAATAATGCTTTCACTTAGGAATTCTAGTGCATTCCACTGTTCTAGTAATTTTACTAAGAGAACCAAGGGAGGCCCACTGCACATTCCTTTAGGAGGCACCTGAGACAAATAGGTTCCAGAAAGGCCGGAACATGAAGTAGGGCCATGACACCAGACAGCTCCTGATAAGATCCAACAGGCTCCCCAGGTCTCCATGTTCTACCCTGTAGCAAGTCCTGAGAGAGTCTGAGGGTAGTCTCTGCAGAGATATGTGGTGTGACCTCCTGGTCCTTTGTTCAACTTGGCTAAAGCATTCTTGCACCTGAAAAAGGTATCAAAAATCATGCCTTATCCTCTCAACCACAGCTTCTGTAACCCAGGGGATTAGGGACACAGGATCTCTGCTACATCAAGGGATACACACTGGGGACCTACTGTGTACCTAAAGCTCTGTTAGGTGATTATTTCTATCTTCAAATGTGCCTATAAAATACATTCTCTTCTCATCCATACTTTACACGGGGGGAAAAGAAGGCCCAGAGAGGTACAGACAGCAGCATGGCCAGGTCACACACCAAATCAAAGACAGGAATGGGGCCGGAGTGATAAGCATCTGTCCACAGAGCCCCGTAGAAGCTTCTTTGTGCCCTTGGACCATTCCTGGTCTTAGGAGGAGCCTGGGAACCTCATTCCAGTGTTGAGGCTCTCAGCTCCAGGGCAGGCCCCTGGCGGCCTTCTTCCCTGGCTGGAAGCCAGGGAATCAGGCTACAGCTCACACAGGGACATGTCCAATGCTGTCATTATTGGCTTGCACATGAGCTTGGAAGCATTTCTTTACTCATGGTTAAAAAAAAAAATGAGAAGAAAGAAAGAGAGAGAGAAAGAAAGAAAGAAAGAAAGAGCAAGAGTTTGTGTGACTGAGACCAAAATAGCACATAACCAGACTTTTCTAGAACATTCTGGGCCCTCCGGACTCTTTCCAGCCAGGGACTCAGCTGCAGATTAATTTAAGAAGGGGCAAAGCCGATTTCTACATGGGGTCTTACCTGTCCCACCATGTCATCCTTCCTCCCAAACAAGTTGTCAGTGCTCTGCTGCTAAGCAGAGAGAAAGATGCCGGGGAGAGCTGCTGAGCGAAACCAAGCTCACGGCTCTCCAAATGGCCTCTTCTGGTGGCAAATGGTGCAGACCAGCCTCTCTCCAGTTTTAGTCACAAAAGCAAAGTGCCAAGGTCTACATAGTGTCCTTGCCTTCCAGGTGCTTCACAGTCTGAAGCCACTAAACTTAGACCTGCCAGATAGTAACTAAGACAAAAAAAGCAGTAACAGGTCACAAAACAAATACAGCGTGAGCCTTGCAATGTGACCGCCATATCCCGATTAAGCTCAGTGGAGCAGAGGGAGGCAGGGGCTCCAAGGCAGGCTCCCAGCTCCTAAGATTCCTATATTCCACTGTTTTAAGACAGAGTCTTGCTTTGTGTTATAGGCAGCTGACCTTGAACTTGAGACTAGCCTTCACCCCTTGAGTGTTGGGATTACAGATGTAATAAATGGACATACCTGGCTTGAGGTTTTTTGGTTTTTTTTTTTTTAACCACAATTCAAAATGAGGTACAAAAGTCTTATTTATAGAAATGAAAGTAGAAAACAATCTAAATAACAACAGCAGGAGAAAGTAAGTTGTGTTCTGCCAACGAAGCCGGCTGAGACAGGATCAAATTTAACCAAGTAGAACTCAGCAATAGTCCCGATCAGTAGCCGATTGTCTCAGCTTATAACACTTCTCACAACAAAGCCAACTCAGGGCTGGGGAGATGGCTCGGTGGATAAAGCACTTGCCATGTTAGCTTGAGGACCAGAGTTCAGATTCCCAGAACCAGCCACACCTTTAATCCAAGCACTGGGGACCCCAGGGCAGACTGATTAGTTAGACTAGCCAGAGTCATAAGCTCAGGTTCAGCAAGAGACCTCACCTCAATAAATAAAATGGACAGGGAATTGAAGTAGACATCTAGCAGCAACTTCAGGTCTCTACACACAGGAGAACACACATACACACATGAGAGCATACTACATGTGCATATACATGTTAAGAGAAAGAAAGGAGAGAAGATAAAACAGAGAGACACACATCAGACTAACGGCTGATTGGTATCTTACTGGTGCTGTGGGTCAAGTAAGAAGCAAACTTATGTGGTCCATGACTAACAATTGTAAACTAGTAGGATATATATATATATATATATATATATATATATATATATATATATATATATATATATATATATATATATATATCCTACTGTGCTGGTATTAAGCGTGCAGCCTATGAGGTAGAGATGAAGCCCTCATGAATGTACTAAATCTCCAGTGACAGAGACTTCAGAGGGAACTCACCCCTCCCCTTTAGGTCCTTCCAGCCCCACCTGTGAGGACAGAGCTTCACTTGCAGGAAGCACATGGCAAACAATGGACCATTGAGTGCAAGAGAGGGCAGCCCTACTGAGATGCCAAACCTCATCTTTACCAGAAGTGAATTTCGGCTGTCTCTGTGCTACCTGGCCTGTGACGTTCTTCTGTAGTGACACGGGAGGACTTAAGCCAGGGTTGCTGCTAGACTTGTCTCCCAAGAGGCCCATCGACTGGCACAGCACGACCCCGTGTCTGGCCGGCAGCCCAGCACTTTATTTAAGAACAAATGGGAAAGTGAACTCAGGAAACAGGAATGAATGATATTTGTTCTTTACAGACAGAAGAGCCTTTTTTTTTTTTTTTTAATTTCTTTTGGGACACACCACAGTGTGGTTTTATTCAATAAGAAGTAAAAGACATCTCAAATGTTGTGGTCACAGGTGCACACACATGGTATGGATGGGTACACAGCGTTCACTGCAGCGATGTGGACATCTACCCTGCATCATCACCGACCCAAAGGGGCAGACACAGTTTGCTCTTGAAAGACTCGGGGATGTAAAGATATAAATCCTCCTTTACATCCTATACAAATCTGGTGCAATCTAGAGCAAGCGGTGGCCATGCTGAGAGAGGGGAGCTTCAGCCGGAAGAGTTAAACATGGAAAAGAATTTCAAATTTCCTGAAATTTGACAATAGAGTTAAGGTGGGCAAATAAACCTGTCAAATATTAGAAACAATGTGAGACTACAGGCTTTACCCAGAGGGGCTTCCTGCTGTGAACCAAGCAGACCGACTGAACATAGGCAAGAGACCCTAAAACTCTGCTGGGAGGAGTCTAGCAAAAGACGAGGAGAGAGCTGGAGGTGTACATAATCAAGATACATTGTATCATGTATGGAAATTTCAAAGAATACACTAAAAATATGCTTAACATTAAAAAATAAAGGTTTTCCTTCACTTACATCCTACACACAGGGAAGGAAGGAAGGAAGGAAGGAAGGAAGGAAGGAAGGAAGGAAGGAAGGAAGGAAGGGAGGAAGGGAGGGATGGAAAGAGGGAGGGAGGGCAGGGAGAGTTGGCAAGAGCTAGAGCAGTACCTTCACCCCCACCCAAGCGATGGCTAATCAGTTGTTGGTGTTGGAAAACTGACTAGACAACACAGAAATCCATAAAGCTGACCTCACTTCTTAAAAGACTGCCAGGAGGCTCATAAATTTATATTTGAAAACGAAATACAAAATATAAAGAAAAAAACCAAACTCTGGGTCTTCTCTTTATCTGCAATCTTGGCCATAAAAATCAAATTCTGTAAAAGATGATACTTCATAGATGTAAGGCTTTAATAAAACAAAATGTCTCAAAGTCAAATACAAACCACACCGTGAAAAAAAAATCGGCTAAAGAAAAAGAACTAAAAGTTCCTTTTCTAGAGATTTATTTTTAATTGGGGGGGTCAGGGCTGGGGTGGGGGTGGGTGGGAGAAGAATGGAATCAAGGCCAACCTGGAGGTGGAGTTACAGGCAACAGCTAAGAGCTGCTCATGTGGGTGATGGAAATGCAGCTGAGGGCCCTGCAGGAGCAGGTCCTACTCTTAACCTCTGAGCCATCTCTCCAGCCCAGGACTAATTCCCTTAATATATAAAGAGTTCTTACATAGTAACAAAAAGAAAAGGACCAAAAGTCCAAAAGATGGGATATGGAGGCAGGAAGGTAAGAGTTCAAGACTGTTCTCAGCTACTTAGCAAGTTTGAGACCAGCCTGGGCTATGTGAGACCTTGTCTAAAAAGCAAAACAAAATATATCATTCAAAAGAAACAGATGTAAAAGACTGAATTAGAAAAGTGAGCTTCAATAGCTAATAATAAATGAAAAAATGTTCAAACTCATTGATTATTAAAGAAGTACAAGGTGAAATCAGGTATAAATTCTTGCTAATCCATCCAGTGAAGTTCCAGGATCATTATCAACACTCAGCATTTTGACAGCCTGGAGAAACAGGAAGGCTCCCACGTTGCTGGATTATTAATTGGTACAACTGTGATTTAAAAGCTGTTTGGCAACCTTAGCGTTTTAAAATTTTTGACTTAGCAGAAATTCCATTTTTAGGTAAAAACACACCTGCTTTCCCATGAGACAGTCCTGGGTTCCAGGCTGTGTGCTCCCAGAGGCCCCCTCTACATTTGCATTTGCTTTGCTTTAGGGGATCCATTATCTGATCACCTTACATCTCCAGGCACTAAGCCTGCAATTAAACTATCCAATATGTGAAATGTACTAGTTCGGCAACTGCAGAGTTGTTGGAAACAGAAAATGCTGAGCATGCTAAGTGAGTGATAGGAGGCACAGGTAGAAGTTTGTAGGGTGATTTATTTCCCAGAAACAGTTCACAAGCACAAGCCTGGGTCTACCTGGAAACCATGGGGCAAAACACTATGATCACCACCTCTGGAAGACAGCACAGGATTGTGTGCACACTGAAGAGCTGTATCTCCTCCTTTATAAGATGGTTTCATGTAAATACATAAGCATTTCTTCTTCTCCTCCTCCTCCTCCTCCTTCTCCTTCTCCTCCACCTCCTCTTCCACTTCTTCCTCCTCCTCTTCCACTTCTTCCCCCTCCTCTTCTTCATCTTCTTCTTTTTCTTCTGGTTCTTGAGACAACATTCCCCTGTATAGCCCTGGCTATTCTTGGAACTCTGTAGACCAGGCTGGCTTCAAACTCAAGAGGTCTTTTTGCTTCTGCCTCCCGAGGCTGATATTATGATATTGTGGTATTGATAAGGTGTGTACCACCATGTCTGGCCACCTTATTCTTTTACAATTTTTTTTTTAATGACTCTTGAGCTTGCCTTAATCCTACTAAAGATGGAAGAGGATAGAGAATTTAAACCCAGGCTTGGCTCTACAACCCATCTCTAAACAAAACCCTTAGCTCCCCTCTCTCTTATCTGTTTGCTTATGTGTGAGCTTAGGCATGACATATGCAGGGGTAGAAGTAAGAGGCGACTTCTCAGGAGAAGGAGAGGAGGGAGGCGAGAGGAAGAGAAACAGTGGTGCTAAACCTCTGTGGTGGCGGGGTTGCGGGTAGATTCCCAGGTCAGTGACTTCTGAAACTTAACTGAAGATGGGATGGAGGTCTGTGCCAAGCCTGTCTGCTTGCCATGGTCACTGTGGACCCTGTCTATTCACACTGGCAAAGTTGCTCACCCATGGATGGGCGGGTAGATTAAAAAGTGGCACATGTACACTATGAGATGCCATTCAGTCATTGTGAAGCAGGAAATTCTGTCACCTGCAACAACCTGGATAGAAGTGGGGAACAGTCTCCTGGGAGTGGCATACTGAGGAGATGATTCTCAAAGGGTCCAAAGCCTCAAGGGAAAGAAAGAAATCTGAAATCTGACCTGCTTTTTTTTTTTTTTTTTTTTTTTTTTTGAGACAGGGTTTCTCTGTATAGCCCTGGCTGTCCNGGGTTCCAGGCTGTGTGCTCCCAGAGGCCCCCTCTACATTTGCATTTGCTTTGCTTTAGGGGATCCATTATCTGATCACCTTACATCTCCAGGCACTAAGCCTGCAATTAAACTATCCAATATGTGAAATGTACTAGTTCGGCAACTGCAGAGTTGTTGGAAACAGAAAATGCTGAGCATGCTAAGTGAGTGATAGGAGACACAGGTAGAAGTTTGTAGGGTGATTTATTTCCCAGAAACAGTTCACAAGCACAAGCCTGGGTCTACCTGGAAACCATGGGGCAAAACACTATGATCACCACCTCTGGAAGACAGCACAGGATTGTGTGCACACTGAAGAGCTGTATCTCCTCCTTTATAAGATGGTTTCATGTAAATACATAAGCATTTCTTCTTCTCCTCCTCCTCCTCCTCCTTCTCCTTCTCCTCCACCTCCTCTTCCACTTCTTCCTCCTCCTCTTCCACTTCTTCCTCCTCCTCTTCTTCATCTTCTTCTTTTTCTTCTGGTTCTTGAGACAACGTTCCCCTGTATAGCCCTGGCTATTCTTGGAACTCTCTCTGTAGACCAGGCTGGCTTCGAACTCAAGAGGTCTTTTTGCCTCTGCCTCCCGAGGCTGATATTGTGATATTGTGGTATTGATAAGGTGTGTACCACCATGTCTGGCGACCTTATTCTTTTACAATTTTTTTGAATGACTCTTGAGCTTGCCTTAATCCTACTAAAGAAGAGGATAGAGAATTTAAACCCAGGCTTGGCTCTACAACCCATCTCTAAACAAAACTCTTAGCTCCCCTCTCTCTTATCTGTTTGCTTATGTGTGAGCTTAGGCAAGACATATGCAGGGGTAGAGGTAAGAGGCGACTTCTCAGGAGTCTGGTCTCTTCTTTCACCACTGTGGTCCTGGAGTTCCAACTCAGGTCATTCGACCAGATAGCAGGTTCCTTCACCCACTGATCCAATCTCACTTTGCTCTTTTCTACCTAAGATAAAACCGTAATTACCGTACCATCAGTATCTCTATTCTAGGAGTGAGTTTTGGGGATGAATAAACTGATGAGGTGTGAGCCACGCCTCCTCAGCTGCTATACAAGGGTGCTAGTCAGAGTGGCTGCTCCGGACGTCCTAGAGCAGAGGAGAAGAGGAGGGAGGTGAGGGGAAGAGAAACAGTGGTGCTGAACCTCTGTGGTGTCGGGGTTGCGGGTGGATTCCCCGGTCAGTGACTTCTGAAACTTAACTGAAGATGGGATGGAGGTCTGTGCCAAGCCTGTCTGCTTGCCATGGTCACTGTGGACCCTGTCTATCCACACTGGCAAAGTTGCTCACCCATGGATGGGTGGGTAGATAAAAAGTGGCACAAGTACACTATGAGATGCCATTCAGTCATCGTGAAGCAGGAAATTCTGTCACCTGCAACAACCTGGATAGAAGTGGGGAACAGTCTCCTGGGAGTGGCATACTGAGGAGATGATTCTCAAAGGGTCCAAAGCCTCAAGGGAAAGAAAGAAATCTGAAATCTGACCTGCTTTTTTTTTTTTTTTTTTGAGACAGGGTTTCTCTGTATAGCCCTGGCTGTCCTGGAACTCACTTTGTAGACCAGGTTGGCCTAGAACTCAGAAATCTGCCTGCCTCTGCCTCCTGAGTGCTGGGATTAAAGGCATGGGCCACCATGCCCGGCTCTTTCTTTTTTTTTAGAGTTGCTCTACAGCAAGGTAGATAAAGCTAAGAGCTGAGTACTGTTGTCTCAACATCACTGGGAAGGTGACTCTCCAGAATTCCCATCACATCAGAGGTTGGGGTTGATAGGTGAGTTAATAGTTTGATTTTGTCATTGTATTAAAAAATCAATAGTGAGACAGGAAGTGTGGGGAATAGTTAACTTGCCTGGGACTCCGCTTGGCTTGGACTATGCCCGTATCCCTCTCAAAACAACAAAGCTAGCAATATGTTGGCAACCTAGGACCCCCACCTGCACCAGTATATGCTGTTCATATACTTACTTTAAATAATGAAAGTAAGTTACTCCCTTTCATATGCCCTGTTTCTGTTTAAACGGCGGCATCAGGGAACTATGGGCAATGGACCCATCTGGCCTCATCTGGGTTTGGGTTCCTGTGCAATAAGGTAAACTGTCTTCTGAATGAGTCCCTTATTTGCCATCTCATGCCTATGAATAGGCATTGGTATGATTAAAATAGGATGCATCATGGAAGGGAAATGCACCGTGAATAAAGGCTATCTATAATCTAAGTCTGTTAATCACAACAGATTCCCAGGCCAGCCTGCTTGACAGCCAAACTCCTCCTCTTCCCAAATCTCATAAAAGGGAGCCTCAAACAATAATCAAGGTCTTAAATATCATTTCTCATGTGCTCTTCTGGCACTCCTTATGCTGTATTTTCTGACTTTCACTATCATTTAACTTGAATAAAGTTGCCCTGCTACTTGGGCAGTCTGTGTGAGCCTTTATTTCAATTCCTTGAATAAGAGGCCAAGAAGCACCCAGCCCAGACTCCTACCCCTGGTAACAATAACATCATTTGTCGTCGTCGTCATCGTAAGGGGACTCAAGAAGGAATCCCATTCATGTCATGAGCCTCGCCTGTACCGAAGATCCTGGTCACCTGGCCTAATGAAGTTGGTACTTAGGCAAATAGATGATCGGTGCCACTTTCTGTCCATATTAAATGCTTTAAAAAGAAATAAATCACATTTTCTAATGTCTCTGCTATCGAATGCTTAACTTAGTAACCTAGCTGAAGGATGTGTACAAGCCAAGGAGGGCTGGAAAGGGCTGTCAGTCAAGGCCCTCAGGCTGCCCCACAAGCCATTCTACAGGGTGGTGAGCAGTTTCCACAGCTGCAGAAGGTGGTGATGATACTGCCTGGAGGGTAGGGAATGGGATGCTGCCCTTAAATGAACTCTAGGCCTGTAATCCACAGGGCTGGGCATCCGCAGGAGGGCATTGAGCAAAGGGATTTGGAAGTCTCCACCTTCTAGATCATTAAATGATCAGTGACAGCTGTCACTCATCTCGTCCTCATTTCAAGCATATTTATTGCAGAGCAGAAGCAAACGCAGCCCAGGTCTATGGGGGAGGCCACTGAAGAGCCCAGAGTTTCTCTGCCTGTGACCTACTATTTTTGAGCTTGGTACTGCCCAGGCTCTCAGGCATGTTATACATGGAATGCGTACATTGTGTCTCAGTGACCTGGGAGAAGTCTCCAGCAGCTCTGAGGAAGTGTCACCAAGATGGTCCTTCAAGGGGTCTTGAGCTTCAGATAATAAGAAAACAAGTGACCAATGAGCAGGAGAGGCACCGGGAACCAGAGCCCCTCCCTATGAGGCCCCTGCCAGGTGCATGAGCTAGGCAGAGGGGATAGCGGGCATAAGCTCTCGGAGGGACAGAAACGTGTCTTATCATGGTAGAGAGTTCTCCTGTGGGGAATGACACTGTGGGTTAATGGTGGAAAGTGTTTTTCTTCTTCATCTATTATCTTTCTTCGGTTGTTCCGTTAAACTGTCTTAAAGCCACTTAAAACAGATGCTATATTGACGTCCCTTGGAAAAGTCTGACAGTGCATTTCTAGTGCTAAGTCCTCTGGCATGTGCCTTTTCCATTCTATCCTGTCACTACCTTCGTCACTACCTTCTCCTGTCACAGCAGAGTATCCCAGACCACACCCCAGATACTCAGAAGTTAACTCAAACCTTGGACAGAGGACCAATATGCACAAACATGTCCTCTTAGCTGGAGGAGGCTTCTTGGTTGTTTTTGGTTTGGGTGCCTAGAATTAAGCTCAGTAAAACAGAGAGAAGCAAAGACTCAGAGGCAGGCTCCTAGCTCCTAAGGTTCTTTTTTTTTTTTTTTTTTGTTCTTTCGAGACAGGGTTTCTCTGTATAGCCCTGGCTGTCCTGGAACTCACTCTGTAGACCAGGCTGGCCTCAAACTCAGAAATCCACCTGCCTCTGCCTCCCAAGTGCTGGGATTAAAGGCGTGCACCACCACTGCCCGGCTACTCCTAAGGTTCTTATATTCCACTGTTTTAAGACAGAATCTTGCTTTGTGTTATAGACAGTTACTATGAACTTGAGACTAGACTTCACCCCTTGAGTGTTGGGATTACAGATGTAATAAATGGACATGCCTGGCTCGAGGTTTGTATTTTTTAACCACAATTCAAAATGAGGTACAAAAGTTTTATTTAGCTGGGCGGTGGTGTTGCACGCCTTTAATCCCAGCACTTGGGAGGCAAAGGCAGGTGGATTCCTGAGTTTGAGGCCAGCCTGGTCTACAGAGTGGGTTTAACAATAGACTAGCATTACACCTGGCTCCATTTTAGTGGTAACCACGGCCTGGTCCCCACCATCTTTTGATGTATGCATTCCTTTTGTTTTGTGTCCCGTTAACTTGGTGGATGTGTCTGCCTGGCTTTTCTTTTCTTTTTTTTTTTTTTTTTTTTTTTGGTTTTTCGAGACAGGGTTTCTCTGTGTAGCCCTGGCTGTCCTAGAACTCACTCTGTAGACCAGGCTGGCCTCGAACTCAGAAATCCTCCAGCCTCTGCCTCCCGAGTGCTGGGATTAAAGGTGTGCTCCACCACGCCCGGCCTCTGTCTGGCTTTTCTTCTTTTGCTTCTGTATAAAAAAAGTCCAGTTTTCGTTTGGACATTACATTCAGATTCAACACACTCTCTCGTGTCGTGTCTGTTTGTCACCCACTCTCGCCAACTCTATGCCCATCTGTCCGAGACTCGGATTCCCACAGATTGAGGGGGGCCCACTGAGCCCGGTCTGTGACATGTATGTATGTATGCACATATGCACACATGCAAGTATGCGTGTATGCACCTGAATGAAGCAGATCCCCCTGGAGCTGGAGTTGCTGGCAGTTGTGAACTGCTTAACAAGGTGCTGGGAACCACCCCTGTAAGAGCAGTACCCGCCCTTAATCCCTGATAATTCAGGTCCTGCCCACATGTTCCCTTGTTTTACTACAATAAAAATTCTTTTAGGGGAGAATGTAGGACGGGGGGGGGGGGGGATGGCTCAGTAAGTAAGCTTGTTACTCAAGCATGAAACCCTGAGTTCAAACTTCCAGCACACAAGTAAAAACAAACAAATCAGGTGTGGCCAAACAGGAGCTGGCAACCCAAGTGCAAAAGGGGGGTGGGGCAGAATTTACTAGCTCCAGTCACTAGCTAGTCTCAAAGGAATAACAGGAGTGACAGAGCAGGACATCGGGTGTCTTCCTTAGGCTTGGTGCACACCTGCCTATAACACACACACACACACACACACACACACACACACACACACACACACACACAGAGTGGGAAGTAGTGTGGCTGGCAGTGGGTTGGCTCCCTCAATCTCAAGCAATTGGATACTTGGTCCCTAGTTGGTAGTGCCGTCTGGGGAGGCTGAGGAGGGGTGGCCTTGCTGGAGGAAGTCTGTCACTACAGGTGACTCCGAGGCTTCAAAGGCTCCACACCATCTCCACTGTGCTCTCTCTGTCTCCTGCTTAAGGTTTAAGATGTAAGCTCTGCTTTTCCTGCCTCAGTATCTGCCACCAGCTGCCACCATTCCCTGCTGTGAGGGACTTAACTCTCTGTAACTGTAAGCCCAAATAAACCCCAGGAACTCAACACAGGCGCTCTGCAATAGCAGCCCGTGCTTTTAACCACTGAGCCATCTCTCCAGTTTCAAAGGGTTTTTTTTTCCCCAACTTAAAAAATAAAAATTATACAGATAACATAAAAAAACATAAAGTCGCCCATAATTTTTTCATCCTAACCAGTCACAGATTTTTATCTTTCATTCGGCTTTTCTTGTCAAGGTCCATAATTTTTACATAGCTACAACTGTAGGAGCTGTGCAGTCTGGGAAGTTGAGGAGGGGTGGCCCTGCTGGAGGAAGCTTCCTTCTGTAAGCTGCCTTTGTCACAGTGCCTTCTCACAGCTATAGAAAAGTAATGAACACATACACACACACACACACACACACACACACACACACACACACACACACATAAAAGTAATTTGAAAGAGGAAAACACAATCTCGGAAATGAAAAGGTTTGTGTCCTCTTACTCATTGGCATGTGATATGCTGGGAGCTCCTTTAGTTTTCTGGGTCCTTGTCTCTTCATCTATAAAGTCAAATCAGCACAGGATCTAGAAAGAAGGGTTGGGGCACCCTTTAAATGGAAGGCACTGCAGTTATTACAAATAGCATGGAGGCCTGGGGCTGTGACTCAGCAGCAGAGTGCCTGCTTAGCATGCTCGAGGTCCTGGGTGCAATCCCTAGCACCACAAATCCCATCAATAAATAATGTAGGAATGAAAATTTTAACACGGCAGGATGTTCACCATGCACGGTTAAGTGGGGGAGAGAAAACAAGCCACAAATTAATATGTGTGCTGTGATTCTGTTTGCTTATCTGGATGTTCTAATGAATAATTATGACTTCTGTCAAGGAAAAACATTATAAACAATATTAACCCTGAAAACTCCATGGCAGCACAGAAAACTGATAACACAGCAGGGGCCAGGGCAGGGCACAGACTGCACAGCTCCTATGGTTGTATTATGTGAAAATTATGGACCTTGACAAGAGAAGCCTAATGAAAGATAAAAATCTGTGACTGGTTAGGAACAAAAAATTATGGGTGACTTTATGTCCTTTTATGTTATCTGTATAATTTTTATTTTTTAAGTCGGGAAAGAAAAGCCCTTTTAAACTGGAGAGATGGCGCAGTGGTTAAAAGCACTGCGCTCTGTAGCAGAGCACCCATGTTAAATTCCTAGTACCGACATGGGCGGCGTACAACCACCTGTAACTGCAATTTCAGGTAACCCATTTCTGGTTTTCAAGGGCACCAGGCACCTACATGGTACACATAAACACATGCAGGCAAAACTTCCACACACAACAAAAAAGTAAATATATTGTTTAAAAAAAAAAAAAAACACCAAAACTTTAATACTTCTGCTTCTACTGCAGCGGTTCTCAAACTGTGAGTCGTGCCCTCTTTGGGGTGTAATGACTCTTTCACCAGGGTCACATATCAGCTATTCCGCATATCACATATTTACAGTGTGATTCAGTTCATAGCCGTAGCAAAATGACAGTTATAAAGTAGCAACAAAATAATGTTATGGTTGGGGGTCACCACAACATAAGGAAGGAACTGTGTTAAAGGGTCGCAGCATTAGGAAGGTTGAGAACCACTGGTCTCCAGCTTCTGCCATTCTTGGAATGACTGTAATCAAGGCTGCTTACTACAAAGAAAGGCTTGCATGCCTCATAGCTCCCTGCTGTGTGACACAGAAGGGATGGCTTCTCCAGCTGCAGCTGGTTCTGGCCCAAATCACTCTCTCATTTCCATTTCTTATCTCTCTGGCCTCTGACCCGTGACCCCAAACATCAAGATGCTGTGTGCTGACCAGTCCCCCCCCCCCCTTGGGATCTCCAGAACACCCAGGCTCCACTCTTTTGGCTTTCTTTGAGCATATAGATCAAACTTCTCACAGCATTGAAGTTTCATGGCTCAGGGCCTTGCTGGAACAGATGGACAAGTTATTGCTATCCACTAGTAATGGATCCTTGTGTATCCCCCACTCCAAGAATCTGGCTCTCAGAAACAGCTTCAAGAGCACACTTTTTGATGGAAGGCAGCTTTGAAAGACATCCAAAGGCTTTTAGATGTTCAGGACCTCTGATCCACCAACTCTGATTCTAGGGTGTTATGAAACAATACAGCTATGATGTGGATACAAAGAATAAGCCATCTATGTCTCAAAATTGTACATATTTATTTATTTTACGTGTATGGGACTTTGTCTGCATGGATGTATGTGCAGCATATGAAAGTCTGGTGCCCTTGGAGGCTAGAAGTGGGTGTCTGGTCCCCTGCGATTGGAGTTATAGCCAGCTATAAGGAGCCATGTGGGTGCTGGGAATTGAATGTGGGTTGTCTGAAAGAACAGCAAGTGCATAAGGCCCTGGATTTGACCCCCAACAATGGAGGGGGACGTGATTATTTGAGTAGTCTCTCTAGCCTCTCATTTATGCTTACAAAACCAAGAAAATTTTCAAGTACACGAAAAATTACACTGAATAAAAGATTGTGAATTACCATCACTCTTTTGTTAAATCTTAACATTTGCCATGTTTACCCAAGATTATTGATTATTTTTAACATTTGAAGAATACAATGTTATAGCCGGGCGTGGTGGCGCACGCCTGTAATCCCAGCACTTGGGAGGCAGAGGCAGGCGGATTTCTAAGTTCGAGGCCAGCCTGGTCTACAGAGTGAGTTCCAGGACAGCCAGGACTACTCAGAGAAACCCTGTCTCGAAAAACCAAAAAAATAAAAAAAATAAAAATACAATGTTATACATATATGTATATATATAATATATACATATATAATTAGTTTTGGGGCTGGGTGATAATAATGCATGCCTTTAATCCCAACACTCAGGAGACTGAGGCAGATAGAGTTCTGAGTGTGAGGCCAGCCTGGTCTACAGAGTGAGTTCTAGGACAGCCAGGGCTACACAGAGAAACTCTATCTTGAAAAAACAAACATAAATTAAAAATTTTTTACAACATAAATAGTATTTGGAGCCTGGGGAAAGGTTTAGTGGGTAAAGATAAGCGCCACTTAAATTTAACAACCTGAGTTTGATCCCAGGACCCACATGGCAGAAGTAGAGAAGCTAGTCTCCAAAGCTGTCCTTTCCACCTGTCTGCAATGGCAGGTGTGCCTCTTGGGGTGTGTGTCTGAGGGTAGTTAGGGGAGGAGAGAGAGAACAAAGACATTGAAGACCAGCTGTTGAGCTGGGTGTAGGATGCATAAGGTCCTGGATTTGACCAACCAACAACGGAGGGAAAGTGATTGAGTAGTGGATACTTCTGGAAGACTTTCTTTTTTTTTTTTTTTTTTTTCCCCTTGTTCTGGTCAACCCCGCTCGCTCCGCTCCACCCCACTCACTCGCTCCCTCCCGCCGGCTCCGTTCGCTCGCTCCGGCCAGCCCCACTTGCTCCCGGCCGCCCCCGTACAGCCCCCGCTTGTTCCAGCCGCCCCGCTCGCTCCAGTCGGCCCCGCTTGCTCTGGTTGGCCCTGCTCGTTCCTAGCCGTCCCCATTCGGCCCCACTCTCTCCGGCCCCGCTAGCTCTGGCTGTCCCCACTTGCTCCAGCCGTCCCCGTTCGGCTCTGTTCACTCCGGACAGCCTCACTTGCTCCGGTTGGTCTCTCCGGTCCAAGGATTCATTTCTTATTATTCTTCATAAGTACGCTGTAGCTGACTTCAGACGCACCAGAGGAGGGCGTTATGGGTTGTTATGGGTGGTTGTAAGCCACCATGTGGTTGCTGGGATTTGAACTCATCACCTTCGGAAGAGCAGTCGGGTGCTCTAACCTGCTGAGCCATCTCACCAGCCCCTGGAAGACTTTCACAATGGACTAATATAGTTATATTTTGGAAATGTATAGTCTCAGGTGGCATTAATACCTTAACATCATTATATTTCTGTATTTGTAGCTCTTAAATCTGGGATTTACACATTTTCTGGGGACCTAATGGCATCTACACTCAGAGAGGATATTCAAACAAAATTTTGTGTATAGCCTTCCCATCTTGTTAAGAAGCCCCCTCCTAAAGCCTGGATTCTAGAATGTACTTCCATTAGTCAACCTTATTCATAAGGCTACTTGCTTGGTTTCTGAATTGTCCCTAACCATTTGTCGGTAGGGAGGTGGAGAGATTCCCACTTCCCTCCCTCCCTCCCTCTCTCTTTTTCTTTCTTTTCTTCCTTCCTTTCCTTCTCCTTTCTTCCTTCTTTCCTTTCCCTTCCCTCCCTTCCTTCCTTTCTCTCTTCTTTCTCTCTTCTTTCTTTCTTTTTTACACTTATTTATTTATGTTGGTGGAAGAAGCATGTATGTGGAGGTCAGAGGACGACTGGAGAAGTCAGTTCTCTCTTTTTTTAACCATGTGGGTTTCAGGGAGCAAACTTAGATCATCCAACTTGGTGTCAAGAGCCTTTGTCTATTGAGACACTTCACTGCCCACCTGAAGCCAAACTCTCCCTCAGGATAAAAAGCACCCACACACCCACAGGTAAGTGGAGTCCTCACCCCTCATGAAAGAAACTTCTCTTTGCAACAGATGGAGACTGTTATAGAATATCACAATCAAAATGCAGAGTTGTGGAGCCCAGTCCCAACGGATATATCTACAAGTCTTGCACCTAGGGACCAGGGGTCATTGCAATAGAGGAGGCAGAAAGACTGGAGGAGACAGAGGATCAGGGAGTTTGCTGTGAGACTGTGTTTCCTAGGAATGTCAGAAGCTATATTCATAAAGTCTCCTTCATTCAACATGGCTGCCTAAGCATGCGCTGAACAAGAGTGACAACGATGGACATGCCAAAGTGGACAGGGGAAAGACTGTGAGTCCTCAACCCTAGACAAAGAACTACAGACAACCCAGGAATGCTGAGAGCAGGAGAAATAGCCTTTTTCAGGGAAGAGTGCACCAATTATTTACTCAATACCAAATGGTCAGCCCTGAAAACATACATAAGTAACATTATATGGACTGAGCAGGTTGTACTTATGCATTTATGAGTATGCATACATATACACATATAACAATAATTCATGAATTCATTATGCCATGAATTTGAAAGGGAACAAGGAGGGGTATATAAGAGGATTTAGAGGGAGGAGAGGGAAGAGGAAATGATGTAATTATATTATAATCTAAAAAAATATTTTTAAAATAATAAATAGGAAAAAAAAAGCAACCATATATTCCACATCACTGAAGGAGTTCTCTTGAGACAGGGTTTGGAATTCTTGGGGAATTCTCACAGCTTAGCTCTCACTGGAGCCTTGACCCAGCTAAGGGCCCTCAGGGATGAACTGGATAAACATGAGCTTTTCAAAAAGAGACACAGCCAGAGCTGGACTCTAAGTCATCTCCCATGGCCCTGGCTTACAGCAGGCACTTTGAAAGCAATGTGAAGGGTTGGTGGGAAGAGAGAAACAGGACACCCCACCTTGTGCCCAAAAGCACTGCCTGGGTAGGCTCCGCAGAGCGTGGCCAGAATCAGTATGGAATCCAGAAGCTGGTGCCTTTTGTTCCCCTGGACCTGGGCCTTTGGGTGGCTAAAGCGACAGGGAGGGCAATAGAGGAAGGCATGGGAACACTGCTTCAATTCCAAGCTGGCTGCCAGCCCACTTTGAATATCTCTCAGTCAGCTGTACTGGGCACCAGCCTTGTTCGTGGCCAATGGCCCTGAGTCCCTTGCCAGCTAACAAGCCAAAAGAGAGTATGGGGAACTGGGGAGGAGATCCAGCAGGGGTAGGAGGGGCAGCTTGGCAATAGTAGCCAGATATTCAGTACAGACCCACCCCCTCTTCTAACAGTGTACGGATTCCTTGGATAACTCTGGTCATTCCTCAAGGTGGCATGGAGGACTCCTTGGGACATGGGTGTCTCTGTGTAGGCAAATGCAGATGTGCTTTTCCTGAAGGGTGAGGAGGTCACCTTGGTTCCGTAGAGGGATGCAGTACCCACAGCTATGGCTTCACCCACCCTGACTCTGGTCAGCAGTTCTATTACTGGGTCTCCATGTATGTTCCAGTACAGGTGTGACCTTGTGTGTGCAGCAGTCTGAGTGAGTGAATAGTGCATATGTGCCTAGGTGTTCATATGACATGGGCTCTGGCATAGGCATGGAACTATTAGTGTATCAGGGCATAAGTGCATATGCACAGGTGGTGCTTGTGGATAGAGCCCAGATGCATACCTATGTACACACGTGCACACATATTTTAAATATAAAAGCTCTTGCTGGGCCTGGAGGTACAGTCCTATAATTCCAGCTACTCAGGAGACTTAGGCAGGAGGATCATAAGTTCAATGTCTGCCTAAGCTACAAAATGAGTCCAAGGGCAGTCTATGAATTTGTAAATGAGATCCTTTCCCTGCCTCATGATACAAAGAAATTGAGAATATAGCTCAGAGGTAGAATACTTGTGTACCAAGCACAAGGCCCTAGGTTCAAGACTCAACATTGCAAAAATACTAATATCCAATTAAATTAGTGTCCTGGAAGACTCAAGGGCTCACCTTACCAGCTAATGGCTTTTGAACTTCAAAATTTTTATTATTTGTGTGTGGAGTAAGTGTGGGTGTTATGATGTAAGGTCAGGAGATGGCCTGAAGGGGTCAGTTACTTCTCCTTTCAATCTACCTCAGGTGGTCAGGGTGGCAGCATTTTTTACCTGCTGAGCCATCTTACCAGCCCAAGATCAGCTTGCTTTCTAATGGACCTTTTCCGTAAAATGTCTGAACTATAGGAGGGGCAGCAGGCAGTAGTTAGTGTATGAAACACCTCTCCCAAAGGTTTGCAGAACTACTCAGTATAGATGCTCGGAGGAACATCTGTCTTTCTGGGGCCCCAGGCTTCACTTGCCTCTGGAGTTACTTAAATTACTGCACTGTCTCAGGGCAGTCCCAGCAGACACGGATGCCTGTGGTTGTAGGAGACCTTCTTCTGGACATCACCTGCAACCCACCAGAATCTGACAGCCCCACAGTGAAAGGGGGCTTCAGTCAGTTCAGGGGAGGGTGACTGGCAAGGTAGGGCACAAGTTAGAAGAAGAGAGCGGGTAGCCGCCCGTAGTGGGGACCACGTGGTGGGAAGGAGGCATGTGTTTGCCTGGTCTTGTTCTGTCCCTGGATCAGTTTGGTGAAGACTTTGGATTTGTGTGTATCAATCCAGCCCAAAGCCTCAAGCCATCAGGGGACACGTAGGAAGACAAGTGAACATATGTTTCATCCCATTCTTCGAAGGGTTGCTTTCCTATTAAACAGAAGTAGGTGTGACCCTAATGTGGACCTTTTAAATTACAAGATTTCTGAGGCTTGGTAAGGGGGGTGCCGGGGCATGTGTGGCCCACAGAGACTGATGTCTCGGTGTCTTCCTCAGTCTCTTCTCTATCTTATCCTTCTGGGAAGGATTTTTCACTGAACCTGGAAGTCTGCATCAAGACTAGACTGAACCCTTACCCCAGAATCAGTCGGTCTGCTCCCCAGAGACACACCGCTGCCACGCCCAGTTTCACGTGGTGATGGAGATGTGAACTCAGGTTCTCATTGTTTGTATGACATAAACTTATCCACAAAGCCATCTCCACATTGTGATTTTCTTTATGTGGTTGTTTTTCTCCTTTGCTTGCTTTTTGGACATTGGTTTCTGGCCTCGGTAGCATAGACTAGCACTGAACTCACATGTAGCTCAGCTCGGCTGTGAACTCCTGATCCTCCTGCCTCCACCCGCCTAGTGCTAAGATTGTAGGTGTGCATCATCATGCCCAACTCCCAGAATATTTTCATTTTCTTTTCTTTTTTTTTTAAGATTTATTTATTTTTTTATTAGATATTTTCTTTATTTACATTTCTTTTTTTTCTTTCAACTTTTATTAGATATTTTCTTCATTTACATTTCAAGTGCTATCCAGAAAGTTCCCTATACCCTCCCCCCTCCCGGCCCTGCTCCCCTACCCACCCGCTCCCACATCTTGGCCCTGGCGTTCCCCTGTACTGGGGCATACTTTCGGGGTTATTGAGATGGCTCGGTGGATAAAGGTGCTTGCTGCCAAGCCTGATGACCTGAGTTCGATCCTTAGGGATCACTTGGTGGCAGACAAAAGCCAATCCCTGTGGATTATACTCTGATCTCTACAGAGGCACTCTGTCACACGGGTAGCCACGTCCACACATAAATGTAGAAAATGTTAAATAAAATAAGCATTTACTATTACTGTGTACATATGCATTGTGGGATTAGAGGACAGCTTTTGGGGATTGGGTTTCCACTGTGGGTTCTGGGACTCTAACTAGGTTCTCAGGCTAGCACAGCAGCACTCTGACCTGCGGAGCCAGCCCTATCAGAATCTTTCTGGAGGTTGTAGGCTGCAGAGGCTGGGCTTCTGGCCAGGGCAACAGTGGACCTGAGTTTCAGCTCTTCACAATGAACAAGATATAGAATGTCACCTGGCCCTGACCACAGCTGACAAGGACAGATAGCCCTCTCCGTTGAGGGGATCAAGAAGACTCCATGACATAATGGCCACCAAGCACATTTGGCCCCATGTCATCACCCTAAGCCGTTCCTGTAATCTGCTCAGAACCCTGCTTTCCTTGACCACCCTGGCCTCTCTCCTTCTGCCAGGGACTCATCACAAGATCCTGCCCAGGAAATGTGTTGCTCTCTGCCCGGCTGATTTCTGGGTAAAACAAAGTCAGAACAGTCAAGACCAATAAACCCCAGCCCCAGGGACTCTTCCAAGACCAAGAGTCAGTGCAGAAGAAAGTTATGAAGGGGAAGAGATAAGCCAGGTCAGTCAGTGAGATCTCTAGAAGCTAAGAGTGACATTAGAGAGTGACCAGCAGCATCAAAAAGTGGCCTGTAGAAACTGAGGCTGGGGACTGGGCCTGGGGACCTGTGAGATCTGGTTCCATGCCGGAGGTCACTGGTTTCCCAGACTCTGAGCTGTTTGGAGGAAGAGTGAGGACAGAATATGGGTTGGGGGGTTGGGGATACAGTTCAGTCCACACAGTGCTTGCCTGAAGTGTATGCATGAAGTTTTATGTTTGCTTGCCGGCCCCATAAAAACCTGGTGGGGTAACTAATGTACAACATGAGGCAGAGGAAGGAAGATAGCGAGTTCAAGGTCATCCTTGGCTACATAAGGAGTTTAAAGCCAGCCTGGGCTATGTAAGAGCCTGCCTCAAAACCAATAAGCAAATACAGACAGATACATAAGAGCAAACTGCTGACTGGAATGGATTCCAGGATTATTGGGGCCAGCCTAGCACACAGACAGCCTGCTTCTCCTTCCTCCTGCTTCACTCTCTCCTTTCTCACCCTCCTCTTCTTTTCCTTCTCTTTTTGTTGTTGTGTCTTTGTTTGCTTATTATATTTTATTTTATTTTGACACAGGATCTCACTATGGAGCCCTGGCTGGCCTCTAACTTGCTAGGTAAACAATCAAACTGGACTCAAATTCAGTGATCCGCCTGCTTCTGCCTCCCAAGGGTTCTGATTAAAGCTGTTCACCACCACCCCTCATCTGTTTGTTTGTTTGTTTGTGTTTGTTTGTTTCTGAAACAGTCTTGCTATGTAGTCCCAGCTGGCATTAAACTTCGGATGGTCTTGCCTCTATCTCTCCAGTGCTAGAATCAGTGGTGTGTGCCACCATAACTCACTACACAGAACTCTGTCCCTAGAGTTTTGCTGTTTCTACCCACGCCACCTTGTCAGGAAAACAGGTCTCTGCTCCCCGGGGCTTTGCTCCCCCATGGCTCACCAGGTGCAGAGACCCCAGGAGATTAGCTGACCTTTACTCTCAGCTCAACTTCACTGACATCTGCTGTGCTTTGCCCAAACTTCCCATTTGTTCTCAATGGGAAGGCTGCTCTCCAAGACACAAACTAGTTCATCCTAGTGACAGGATGGCGAGGGCTCCCCCGTCAGCCGTGTTCCTCCAAGTCTCAGACTCTTTGAGAACCTAAGACCTGGATCTCCCGTCTCTGGGCTTTCATCTGCTGGACAAAAGTCCTAGCCTGGGGTGTCACAGACACTTTCCTCCCACACGCATTCTGGCTCCGCTGTCATCCCGACCTGCCGCAGT
The DNA here is from genome assembly GCA_902729485.2 of Mus minutoides. NCBI lineage: Eukaryota > Metazoa > Chordata > Mammalia > Rodentia > Muridae > Mus > Mus minutoides. The sequence continues at coordinate 212,906 of LR750315.1, read as the reverse complement.
GTCTCACCAAGGAAGATGCCCAATCATGCCTCTACCGCATCTTCACACCGGCTCCAGGATCTGGTTTATTAAATTGTCTTCTGCCACAAGGACCACTGACTTACAACAGCTGTTGCCACAGCAACCAAGCAGGCAGCCTGCTGTTCTAGCTAACAGCCATGAACCTCCTGCTGGCAATTTGGCTTAGGGACAGCAGGGGAAGACACCCTGAAGTGTGTGAGAGGCTGGGATGACAAAGAGGGCGACTTGAGGAATGACAGAGAGGGAAGGGCGAGGAATTCACCAAGCATCCAGCTCAGTACTTGTGGAACTGCTCTGTGGTTCAGGGTGGAGAAAGCTGCAAATGACTAGCACCAGAGAAGTCCTTACATCTTCTAGTGATGCAGGCTGCACCTCCTCAGATACCTCTTTAGTGAGGAAGAAGGGCCCCGGGGCAGGAAAAGGGCCACACAACAGGGAAAAAGTCCTGCCAGCACTGGGCACTCTCCAAATCCAGGGACAGTGCCTCACGGTGGATCTAGAGAGACCTGATCCCTGTACCCATTGTCCGTTTCCTAGAGGAAGGTTGCTTGTGTGAATAGCTACCATCTAAAATATAGTTTGTGACTAGGCGTTGTGAAGTCCCACAGTTATGAATTCAAGTTCCGTCCTCTCCAATTTGCAAACTGTTTAACATTAAGCAAGTTGCTAAACCTCTCTGAGCCTTGATTTTTCTCCAGCTGAAAAACTGGGATGAACACAGTACCAAGGATTTCAAGGATCGAGGCTAAGTCCACAAGGGATGCACAAGGAGTGTCAGGCGTTCAGTAAGAGGGAGGATTAATGTCATTACCACTACTGGGCTATGACTATGTCAACTAGGAAAGCTAAAGACTGGGCCATGGTGAGAAACTTAAGATGCTGAGAGTAACTAAATTGGACCTCATAATGGAACATAAATCATAGTATCGTTTTTTACTCTCCCATATTAAAAAAATTACTGGTGGCTAAGGAGATGGATCTGTTGGTAAAGCTCTTTGCAAGCGTGAGGACCTGAGTTCAGATTCCCCGGCACTCAAGTAAAACCCTGGTGTAGTGATGTGTGGGTATGTAACCCCAATGCTGGGGTGGTGGGGTTGCGTGGACCCCACAGCTAATTAACTGGACAGCCAGCTTAGCTGAATCAAGAGCTCCGTATTCTCAAGAATATGGTGGACAGTGGCTGAAGATGTCTGATGTCAACCTCAGGCCTCCACCCACGTATACACATGCATGCATACACACTTGCATGCACATGTGCACATACCTACACAGACACACAAAATGTTGCCAAAGGGGAGCTCTAGGTGACAGGGCCGTGCAGCTTATTATTTTATTTTCAACTCTGTCTTCTGTTCTTTATGCCTTTTTAAAACTATGTACCGCAGGCTGGCCTCAAACTTCCGGTCCTCCTGCCTCAGCCCCCAATCACTGGGCTTAAAAAGACGTCTGGATCTTTATGGCTTTACTGAACTATACATGTTCATGAACTAAATATGTAATTAGAAACAAATACTGTTTTTATAGGTTACGAATGAGCTAAATACTAAAACCTATTAAGGAGTGAATTTTATTTTATTTATTTACTTATTATTTATTTGTGTTCATGTGCATGTGCACATGTGAACAGAGCTAAAAAGACAGGCGAGCGCTCTCCTTCCACCACGTGGGTCATGGGGACTAAACTCAAGTCATCATTCTCTGTGGCTGAGATCTTTACCCACAGAGCCATCCCACCAGCTCTGGCTGTTTGATTTGTAGCTCAGGCTGGCCTTGAATTCACTGGGGTCCTCCTGCCTCTGACTCCAGAAGGGATTATAAGATAGTATACCAGGCCAACTCAAAGGAGCACTTTGAATGGGTGAGCTATAGAGTGTGTGGGTTAAATCTCATTGAGAACAGTCGTTTTTTTTTTTTTTTTTTTTTTAAGCCTTAAACTATGAACCAAAGGGTGTAAGAACCATCTGTCTATTAGCCCTACTACATCAGAAGGCTGAGGTAGGAGGATTACAGAAGTTCCTAAGTTTGAGACCAACCTAGGCAGAACAGTGAGACCCCCACCCCATCTCAAACAATGTATCACCATGTAATAGTTTATACAAACTAGCACCAAAAAAAGTAAAATAAAGAAAATGAGGTAGGAGCTGACAAATAGGGCTATTACAGATGTCTGAGAGGCACACGCTGGACTGGGAGGCCACAGGGACTCAAGCTTTCCAACGTATAGAGCAGAAGTCAGTACAACTGCCAAAGAGAGTGGGTCAATGAAAGTGGTGGCTTTACAGAGGCACCTCTGTGTGTGTGTGTGTACCCTGCTGCAGCAGCCCCATCTTTGGAAACATGCCGGATGAGAAAGACTGAAGATACAGGATGAATTGCCTGTATGAACGAGAGGCTGGAGACAGTCAAATGTCTATCAGCAGCTGGCTGACTGGTCGAATAACTTACAGTCTGGCCATACAATGAAGAAATATATAACTATAAAGATGAATAAAGAAAAAAAACCCCAGAATGGAGCCCAGGATGTAGTTCAGTGGTAGAGTACTTGCCTAACATGTGCAAAGTCCTGGGTTCAATTCCTCAACATGGGGTGGGGAGTAGGGGGAGGGGGAAGAGACAGAGATGGAGAGGGAGGTGGGGAAGAGGAAAAGGAAGAAAGAGAGACAGACAGACAGAAAGTTCTGTTGGGGCTATTCTCTCTTATCTGCCAAAAAGGTGTCATTTTTAAAAAAATAAAATATAAAATTACAAAAAGTAAATTTTTTTCAGACTGGGTCTCATTATGTAGCCCAGGCTAGCCTTTACTTTTGCCTCAATCCTCCTCAGCCTTCAGAGATCTGGGATAGAAGAGTTTACCATCATGGCAGTGCCCAGAACGATAGTTTCATATGCTTCCCTGTGAATATAGTGAGACACAGTGGCAGCTCTACTCACACACACACACACACACACACACACACACACACACATTGCTGTGATAAAATATCCTGACAAGAGCAGATAACAGGAAAAAGAGTTCATTTTGGCCCGCAGTTCAGGACACACTGTGTTGTGGCAAACACAAGAACCTCTGCCTAGCTCACTCTCTCCATTCCATACAGCTCAGGATTCTCTCTGGTTTCACATCATTATCATAATCAAAGCAATCCCACAGGCATGCCCGGCACCAACTCCCAGGTGTTCTAGATTTGTCAAGTTGCAATGAACACCGTCCACCATCACAGGCAATATGCTCGGACCTTTTATGGTTTATCTGGTTTTTGGTTTTGGGTTTTTTGAGACAGGGTTTCTCTGTAGCCCTGACTGTCCTGGAACTCACTCTGTAGACCAGACTGGTCATGAACTCAGAAATCCACCTGCCTCTGCCTCCCAAATGCTGGGACTAAAGGTGTGCACCACCACCACACAGCATGTTCATATTGTCTTATTTGTGGGCAAAGAGATTTTGGAAAACTACTCAGAACAGTTGGTGGTAGGATAACAGCTGAGCAGTTGGAGGATAAACCTTTCTGCAAAGAAACCATGTACCTTTCTGTGCCCTCTGGTCTTAAAACGCTTGTTGGCACACCGAGTACTAAACATTAAATAGAAACTCACATACTTAAAAAAAAAAAAAAAAAGAAGCTAAGAGATCAATGCGATAGCTGAGGTTTGTGATAAAATACTTCAGAGGAATAAAAAGGTGTAAGCATTCATGGAGTGACCGTGACAGAATGCCTACGGGAAACACTGGGTTCAGATCTCTAGGACCCGTGTAAAATCTTGGTGGGCCCAGAGGACCCAGAGGACTGTGTGTGATCACATGCAGGGGATGGAAACAGAGCACCCAGAGCAAGCCGTCTAGGTGAGTAGCTCAAACGGTGAGACTTGGTTCAGTAAAAGGAACCCCCTCAATATACAAAGTGGACAGTGATTAAGAAGGACACCTAGTATCAACTCCAGACCTCCACACACATATATTCACACATGCACACACACACACACACACACACACACACACACACACACACACACATACTTACACACACCAATACACAAAGGCAAGAAAAATAACATGTGGTGTAACCATATGATGGAATTCATCAGTAGAAAGGAATATCACAGCACTGGGAATGATGCCGAGGCAGGAGGATGGGGAGTTTGAGGCCAGCTTTAGTACTGAGTACTGAGACCCTAGTGTAATTTTTTGTTTGTTTTAAGATGGGCTGGGGAGACGCTCATCAGTTAAGAGCAATGGCTGCTCTTTCACAGGGCCCAGGCTCGATTTCCAGCATCCACATGGTATTTCACACTATAACACAGCTCCAGGAGATCCAGTACCTTCCTCTGGCTCAGTGAACACCAGGCATATGGACACATGGTACACAGACATACATGCAGGCAAAACACCCATATATATAATATAAAATAGATATAATTTTTTTTGTTTTGTTTTGTTTTTGGAGACAGGGTTTCTCTGTATAGCCCTGGCTGTCTTGGAACTCACTCTGTAGACCAGGCTGGCCTCAAACTCAGAAATCCCCCTGCCTCTGCCTCCCAAGTGCTGGGATTACAGGCGTATGCCTCCGCTGCCCGGCAATATAAATCTTTTTGAAGCGCAGAAATGGTGGTGCACACTTTAATCCCAGCATGCAGATCAGGATTTCAAGGCCAGCCTCAGCTACTGGGCCAGTTTAAGGCTATCCTGGACTGCATGATACCCTGTGTCAAACAACAACAAAGGAACAAACCGAAAGCATAAAAGTACAGGATGGGTGAATTATATGGCATTATGAGATCTGGAAGAAGCTAATCAGAAAAGACCACAGTGTAAGTGTCCATTACTAGGAAGCTCTCCAGAAGCTATTTAGAGAGAGTGCAGGAGCCTGGGGCTGAGTGAGGCTGGTAAATGGCACTGAGTGGGCAGGAGAGGTCCTTATGCTAGACATGCTCAGTCACAGTGAGTTTAATGAAAGCCACCAAATTGCACCAAAGCATGACGGTATACCCCTGTGATCCCAGTTGGAAAAAATGAGGCAGGAAGATCACAAGTTTGACTTCAGAGTGAGATACAAGGGAGTCAAAAAGCACAAAGGTTGGCCGGAGGAAAGAAATTACTTTCACAAGAACTCTGTACCTTAATAGATAAACAAATAGGGGGAAGAAAAAAACAAGGTCACTGGAGTGCTGGTATGAGAGAGGCCGGGAACTTCATGATGTAAATTACACCTCAATATAACAGTCATTTGGTTTTCTTGAGTGTATGATGTGTTTGAATAGATAGATAGATAGATAGATAGATAGATAGATATCGGTGGGTGACCATGTAAGGGGTGCCCATGTGTGGGGTGCATGTATGTGCCCAAGGCTGATGCCAGGTGTCTTCCTCCCCCTATTCACCAAGGCAAAGTCTCTCAGTTAAAATAAGGACCACCGATATGACGGGCTAGCTCCTTGTGCTTACGTGGTGAGTACTTTAACCACAGAGACATTTCCCCAACCCTTGGTGGGGCATTGTTTCTTTTTCTGTGTGTGTGTGTGTGTGTGTGTGTGTGTGTGTATGTATGAGACAGAGAGAGAAAGATTCATTTTGATGCCTAGGATGGTCTTGAACACATGATAATCCTGCTTCAACCTTTGGAGTGCTGGCATTACAGGCATAAGCTAGACAGTTTGGGGGGCTGTTTTGGCTTTTTCTTTGTAAAGGAATGAGGCTTCTAAGAGTTGACGATAGTTAAGAACACAAACTGTGGCCTTGAAACTTAATGGGTTAAAATTCCATCTCTCTCCTTGTGTAGCTGGGCAAGCTACACAATAGCCCCATCCTGGAGTATCCTGATGATAATTAATGCTTATCCTAATGCAGGCACTGTTCCAGGTACTTTGCATATGACAGCCTTACAAATAACTTTGGTTACAGAGGGGTTAGAAGACTAACTAGCCCCTGGTCACACAAGTCACAAGCTAGCCAGTGTTAGGGTAAGTGGCCACCAGATTTCAGGAGCTAAGTGCTTCAGCACAGGACAGCACCTATCTCCTGTGACATCTGGCAACACCTAATACAGGTTGTCAAAAAGGAATTCTCACAACTGACACACTCAGTGCTGCCGAGGTGTGCTGACACACAGCCAATGGTCCCCCCAAATGAGGATCAGGGAGAAGCCACTATTAATGGATTCCCATGGCTTCGGTTTATCTGATTGTATTTGAAGTGCTCAGGGAGAAAAAAGCCAAGCCTTGTTTAGAAATAGTGTGGAAGAAAAGGGCTCAATTCCCCAGAGCAGCTGTAACAAATCCCTTTCTTCTGAGGGATTGACATTGAAGGATGGGATTGTACACTGAAGTCAACACAATTCTTAGTGGACTTGCTTCTCTGGCAGCCAGGAAGGCAGGGGCTGAGGGCTTGGGTTCTGAGCTGCTCCGGCTGCTTGCCCACATCGGCGAACAGGCACCTGCCTGCCTTCTGCTGCATCTCTGTTTCCATGTTTGTACAATTGGAAAAGCAAACAAACTGAGGATAAACAAACAGCTCAGCCTCAGGTGTCCTGAGGATTCCCTGTGGTGACAGGAGCAGACTCGCCATAGGTTTATGGGATACACGTAGGGCCCAGTGAATGGGTGGTGTTACCTTCTGCCTCATTCTCCTCTGACTCATTGAGGAAACAGAGCTCTTCGCAGAGAGAGAGATGACCTGACTCTCCGCAGGAAAATGAACTGCCCATCTCCCTTGGCCAAGAAGAGGATGCGGCATTCAGGCACACAGGAGATCTGAGTTTAGGATAAGAAGGGTTATTAGGTATAAAACCCATCATTCTCCATCTCCCCAAAGAACAGAGAAGACACAGGGGACTAAGACTGGAAAGGAGGCTCTCTGGATTAGGCAGAAAGAAACACCTGCCATGGGCCACAGCTAAAGGTATGGAGGGAACCTGTCCTTGTGTCTTCAGGAATTTGGACGAATCCAGAAGCAATCAGGGGTTGCTCAAGGGTCCCTAAGATGGCACTCCCACCCCCTGCCCTACCTTCACTGGCCTTAGTCTCTTTGCCCAGAAGGAACAAAGCCTAGGGGGGCAGCTCCCTAATGCAGGAGACCTGCTTTTATCTTGACTCAGGACAAGTGTCATTGGATTAAAAGCATCAACTCAGAAATAAGACAATTTAAGTGGGGTGCCCCAGCTCTGCCTCACACATACTCTGTGAGCCAGGGCAGATGATTTAACCTCTCTGTGCTCCAGAACCTACCCTACAGAAGTGTGGGAGAAGAAAATGAGACCCTGTGTATAAAATGTTTACCATGCCTGGGTACACAGTGAACCTTCCGTAACTCACAACCGCTACTCAGCTGGTGTTTTTTGAGGCAGAGACAAAGCCACCCACAGGTTGCCTCTCCCATGTGCAGTTCTTGTCTTGAGTGAGAACAGCAGGGATATCTGACTCCCACCCAAGTCAGCAGAGCCTATGAGATCAAGCCCCACTATAGAACCCCAGGGAGTTTCAACAGGAAGGACATGGCTTCTTCAGCTTTTGCAGCACCCAGATAGCTTGTAACGCAACTTCATGCACACATCTCAGCATGAGCTCTTGATTGACAAGCCTGCATGCACTACCACAATACCTTCTTTACAGATGAGAGGGATGTGGGGAGAGCTAGCGAAAGAGAAAGGTTATCTGTTCCATGTTCCACATGACCTTGAGCCTTCCTGGCAAGGATGAGGCCGGTCCTGTCTAGCACTCACTCTCCTAAGCTTCTTGTTCTGTGGTTGGCAAACACAGGAGAGGGGCCAGCAGCTTGAGATGTGTCTGACCCAGAGCAGTTGGGACCAGCCCTAGACTCACTGGGTTATGTCTACACAGCTGGTTTTCTTGGGTCACCCAACACTGATACTCAGAAAGGTTAGAGCTGAGATGTCATATCAGGCTTGGAGGCCAACTTCAAATGCTCCTGTATAGGGCATGTATGTGGATGGGTTGGCAGAGTATTTACCTACCATACACCAAGCCCGGGGTTCACTCTCCAGTACCAAATAAACCATGCCTAGTGGTGCAGAGCTATGGTCTGGAGGCAGGAGGATCAGAAGTTCCAGATCAGCCTTGGCTACATAGAGAGTTCAAGGCCAGCCTGTGCTACATGAGACCCTTAAACAAGGAAAAGAAAGCTCCTACATAAAATGCGAAAGACTAGTAAAAAAAGACTCAGACTCATCTTCCAAAGAGCACGTCCCTCCTGTGCTAGCTCTCTGTTGAAGACTACCATTGTTGAGGGGTTAGGTATGAAGATGATCCCTGTACCAGCAGATCCAAAAGCCTCCTGCCCACGAGGCTCTAATGCTTTCCTGGGTGAGGGGTCGCAATGTCCCTGGCCCCATGGGTATGTACAAGGAGTGTCTGGGTCCCAAATGCTATGGGGGCTTTCTCCAGTGATGTGAACTCCCTCTTATACAACTGAATTGTTACCGTCAAAGGGCCTGTGTGTGTGTGTGTGTGTGTGTGTGTGTGTGTGTGTGTGTGTGAGGGTGTTTAACTCTCTCCTGTGAGGGCTGAAATTGTATTTTTGGTCTCCAGCCTCATTGCCAAGGGCTGGGGATTTTCTGAGGCCATTTCCGTTCAGGCGGAGGGCTTTGCTGTGGGCCCAGAGCTGCAGAATTAGGGAATTTTCTTCAGCCAGAGCGAGTGGTTGAAATTACCTTTTCTGTTTTTAGATACTTTATTTTATGTGTTTGGACGTTTTGCCTGGATATATGTCTGGATGTATGTGCAGTGCCTGTGGACACCAGAAGAGGGTGTGAGATCCTTGGGATCTAGCGTTACCGAGAGCTGTGAGCCATTATACGGATACTGAGAGCTGAACCTGGATCCTCTGGGAAAGCTTCCATGCTCTTGACCACTGAGCCATCTCTCCAGCTCCTAGAAGTTTCTTTTAAGGGTTATGCTCTTAATTAAGTCTGCCACTCTGCAGCAAGCATCTTGGGTCAGGGAGAGCCTTACAATTTCTGCAACCTTTGTAATTGCCTCTCAGCAACCCCAGCCAACAGATGGTTCTAGAGCCTGAGCCTCAGAGCTCGTCCAGTGGAGGGCAGCCTGGATTCGGGTATCACGAATCCCGAGGCCTTTATCTTTATCTCATCCTTCCTGTTTGCCGTAGAGCCATTCGGGATCATGGGAGGCAAAAGGTCCCTCTCCTGGGAGTGCAGAATTCAGGGAGGATGAACTGCCTCCCAGGAGCCCACCTGAAAAGGTGTAAGTCAAAGTGAAAGCTCCAAGTATCTCCAAACAGCAGATTAAGGTGCCCACATGGGAGTCACTCCTTTTACCACATGCATCTCGGGGATCAGACTTGGCAGCAGGTGCCTTTACTGCTTCAACCGTCTAGCAGGCTTAAGACAGACCCTGTCTTATGTAGCCAAGGTGTCCTCAAGTGAGGATGACCTCGGACTCATAGTCCTTTCTGCCCCCATCTCTTGAGTGCTGGGATTACAGCTGTGTGCCATCACATCTGGCTTCACTCTTCAAGCCGCTATACATTAGATTCCCTGATTGATCAAGAAAATCAGGGGTTCACATTCAGTCGGTTATCAAAAATAACTGAGAATGACTGAACCCTGAGGGTGGGCAAGCCTTAGAACCATCTCCTATGCTACAGGTACTAGCTTTCTTACAGTGCATCCCCGAGGACATCACCAGGAAATTAAGAACAGAAGTCAGCCACCACTATGGAAACCAGAAGGCCACCACTATGGACAAGATGCTCTGGTCTGAGCTGTGGTCCTTCTCTAAGTATCAACTTCCCACACACAAACCTGTTGAGGTTTTAAAAAACTGATGCCAGAGAAACCAAGTGTTGTCCCCTCTGTGGTGTTCTGGCTGGTCACACTGTACTAGTACCTCTGGTCCATGGAGATGTGAAGGTGGAGGGTTCTTGCATCTACTTATATCAGAGTAACTGCAGACGTTAACTAGCAATGTCTGGGCCCTGCTCCCAGACATGGCTAGGTATTCACGCCATGCAAAAGGAATGAAGGCCACACCACCAGCTGGCCCAGGGAGCACGCTGTGCTGGGGTTCCTGGCAGGAAGGCTCCTCGTGGGGCACAGCATATGCAGGGGTATGAGGGTGGGTGGTGTCCCCGCTAAAATGTACCTACCACTGATTGCGTCAGAGGCTTCTCTGTAGCTGGGGCTGAGTCTGCTCCAAATACTCCTGCTTCACCTCAATGCAAAGCAAATGTCCTGTGGCTTTCTAGAGAGGTCGCAGTGTACAAGGAGAGCGGGAGCTTGAAGCCTGGAGGCTGGATTCAGAGCTCTTCTGCTCAAGGGAGCAGTGTTCTTTCAAACAATGGCTACTCTTTCCTGAAGTCCTTGCCCTGTCCATCTGGTCACCACACAGCCATTTACACCATTCTCCTCCTGCTGGATCCTGTTGCGTAGCAGTGGATAGGATTCTCTGGGGGCTAGAGACAGCCCCACAATTAATGCACCCCTGACCAAGCAGTTCACCAATCCTAGGAAATATTTTTAGCTTCCTAGAACCAGGCTTGGAGAATTCAGAACCCCTGGTGCTAAGTGGGACTTTCTCTCAGTCCTCAGAATGTCATTGAACACCAAGGACTGACAACATGGAGAAATTCCCTATATACCTGGTGGGCCTGCACTGAGGGTCTCTGGTTAGCATCTCTCACTAGGGCTGGTGGGCCTGCCCTGAGGGTCTCTGGTTAGCATCTCTCACTAGGGCTGGTAGGCCTGCACTGAGGGTCTCTGGTCAGCATCTCTTACTCAGAAGCAGCTCTGTCATTCTCCAGCTGTAGTTTCACCTCAGATTGGAACACAAGCTCAATGTGACCCGAGAGAAAGACATATGGTGACAGAAAGGCAGGCTCAGGGTTGGCCAGCTGCCTGGCACACTGCTATTTGCCCTTGGGCAAGTCACATCACCTCTCTGATCCAGTTCTCCTGCCAACAAAACGAGAGGTTGAAAATAATTCCTGCTTGTGCACTTATGTGCTTCTTATGTATTCTTAGTATTATTAGATACAAGAAAGCCAAAAAAAAATATTCTGGGCTCATGAGAAGTAAGGAGTGGGTATCCTTCCTCTTCCAAAGGAGCCCAGCATCCCTGAGCAGTTGGGATGGCTATGTTAGACTTCTAGCTACACCACTGGGGAGCACCCTGCACTGCTCAGTCCTAGGGACTTGATAAAAGGAAGTTTACCCAGAAGTCAGAGGAGCAATGGCTTCTTCCTGTACTGAACCTATGAGCCAGCCATCTTCACACCCAGGCGCACAGACACCAGGCTTGTGGCCTCTGCCCTTGAGGAGTCTACGGGGACTTCCCCCTGGGGAAACTTCTGCAGCAGATAGACTAGCAATGCCAGTGTGGCTGGACAAAAGGGCCCCATAAGAACAAAGGAGGCGGGGGCTGGTGAGATGGCTCAGCAGGTAAGAGCACCCGACTGCTCTTCCGAAGGTGATAAGTTCAAATCCCAGCATCCACATGGTGGCTCACAACCATCAGGGACGATCACAGATCCCTTCTACACGAACCGGTGGGATGTGATGATGTAGGGAAACCAAGAACTGTGAGTGACACTTACGTCCTGGAGGCTCAGTTACTCCTAGAGTCTTCTTGGCTTTTGACAGGAGTTAGACCTGGGCCAGCCAGATGTTTGGCATTCTGCAGAGGTCTGAGCACAAGCATTCTGGGCTTAGAGCTGGGAAAATGACTAACTGTGGTGAGATGCTGGCCAACCCTGCCTGTTCACTCCTTTTCTTTATTTATAAACTATTATTATTATTATTATTATTATTATTATAATTATTATTAGTGCGTGTGTGTGTGTGTGTGTGTGTGTGTGTGTGTGTGTTTAAGGCACAGGAAAGTGAAAAGCCCTGCCGACCCCTTTCAATAGTCACAACTATCATAACCTATCTTGCAGTGAATAGAAGGAGGTTCTGCTATATTCTCAACCGCTGGTCAAGCGGAGGAGGGGATGGGGAGGCTTCACAAAGTCCCGGGAAGAGTTTGGCTCTCTCAAGTTGCTTGTACTGCCTGGTGAAGGGACTTTGACCCTGAGGTTGGGTTCTGTGTTCAAATCTTGATCTGCATATACCAACTATAGGATCTTGGGGAAGTTACTTAGTGACCTGGACTAGCAGGTTGTTCTTCAGTGGAGGGCCAGAAGATCAGAAAATAAAGAGATAGGAAAGCTGATCAGGTGATCTTGCATATATCCTTCTCCATACATCAGAGCCCCAGGGAAAGTCTTGTATCAGCCTGGCTCCCGACAGCTGAGCATGCAGCCTGCTGAAGCTTATTGTACACCTGGTAGGAACAGGCACAAACAGGATGCCTTAGCGCCTCATCTGGTAAAAAACAATAAAAAGAAGAGTACGCTGATCCTCAAAGAAAAGGGCTGAGGAGATGGCTCAGGGGTACAGTGCTTGTTGTATGTACCGCACAACCTTAGTTCTAAGCTCACATAACAGTGGCGAGATCGATTCCACCGAGTTGTCCCTCTGACCCCACGCATGCCTCCCCAGCAACACGTCACACCAGTAACTATGTGTGAAATTGGTTTTAATTATTTTAACTTTATAGCAATGTATAACACTAGATCATCTTGTGCTATAGTTGAGGTGTGCCTCCCTGCCTCTCACCCCTCTACCTCTTAACACCATGTGGGGAAAAGGTTTTATTTATTTATTTATTTATTTATTTATTTTTGAGACAGGGTCTCACAGAGCCCAGGTTGGCCTTGAACACCCTAGAGCGCTGAGAATGACCTTGAACTTCTGGTCCTCATGCTTCTACGCCCCAAGCTAAGACTGATGGCATGTATTTCTATGAACCAGCGTGGTTTAAAACTCACCTCTACCCCTGTGTTGCACTCCTTCCACTGTTTCCCTTCTGCATGGTAGCTCATCCCAGACGGAGGCCTGCTCCTTCTGTGCAGAACTTTCTGAGGTTTAAGGGCTACAGAGAGTTTTTCTGCCACTGTCAGGGGCTGGATGTTTGAAGAGGCAGAGCAGCAACTGGACTCTGGCCATCTCACATCCTTGCCATCCTACCGCCCCACAGCCTGAACACCTGCCAAGGTCACTCCTTCACCCTATTCCTTCATCTGTGCCATGAATCACTTTCCTGTACCCATCCTGACTTCAACAGACAGGGTTCATTCTCCACTGTGAGTTATGGCATCACAGGGCAGCCGTCTTGACATGTAGGTGTCTCCACAGGCTTGAAGTAGGGGACTCTGGCTGAATCCAGACTCTGTTGGTAGATAACCAGCCATCTCTGACTTGGGCTCCTTATCTGAGAAATGGGGGACAAGCATCTCACAGGCCTGCTGTGAGGGTTGAAAGCGATGTACCGGGTGCACACTGTCCCTGTCCTTCCTCAGCTAGTCTTAAAACGGCAGCTTCCAGTGACCTCCTACCATCTCAGCACCAACACAAGCTAAGTGAGAGAAACACAAACAATTGATGATTATCTGAAGCCTCTGAGACTGGGAGAGATCTGCAAGGTGATATTAGATAATGAACACACAAGTTAACAAATCACAACTTACCATCACCAATAGCTTGTACAGGAGTGCTCTTACAGAGCCTACTATTTACAATTCCAGACTCTTTACATAAACTAACCCACTTAATCACATAGCCGCACACTGACGCAGGGCCTGCTGGCATCCCCACTCTGCAGGTGAGAAAACTGAGTCACAGAATGCTCAAAAGCTGTTTAAGCTGCACATGCTAGTCCCCGCCGCCGCCTCCAGGGTCTGTGCTCACAGCCACACTGCTAGGCTGCACTTCCTCAGAGCCCTAAGGAAGCCCAAATGTTCTCACATCCACAGCGCTTGCTTCTGTGGAAGTAAGAGAGAGGGAGGCAAGAAGAAAACGGGGCTTCCCTTTCTTCCTGCACCCTGCAGGTTTCTGCCCTCCTTGGAATCCAGGTCCTGATGATCTGGGTTCAATTCCCAGAACCCTCAGTGGTAGGAGAAGACTCTCAAAAGCTGTTCTTTGGCTACTACATGTGTGCCGTGGCAACCACGCTCCCTACCCCTACACACACACACACACACACACACACACACACACACACACACACACACATACACACACACGCAACTAATAATCATAAATAGATACATTGGCCAGTGTATTAAAGCACATCCAGTCTGAAAAGTGGAGGTGACTCACTCATTAAAGGCCACCTCACCTAACACTAGACTGGATCATCGTGCAGAGCCCGTGTCCACCAGCTCCTTTCCAAGTCCTTTTCAGACACAGCCAATCAACCCTTTTCCCATTTGGTGTAGCTTCAGCTCCAGAGTCCTCAGTGCAGCTCCAGAGTCTGAGCCAGAATTACAGCTGAAGCCTATCTGTCATTCCGACTCTAACAGGACAAAGACGGAACAGCAAAGGCAGCTGACCAGGGGAGTAACAGGCTTCCCGCCTCCACTGCTCCCCGCCTCTGCAAAACCCATTTTCATCACAGCAAGACTTTAGAAGGCACTGAAAGGAACCGCTGGTTTTAATGATGGTGTGAGGGCTAGAGCCACGCCGAGAGGAGCCCTGGACCCACGGATGAGGACACCGAGTAGGAAGTAAGAGCTTAGCAGCAGCTGGACAGAAAGGATTCATCCTGCGGTGAGGGTAAGCAACGACACAGGCCACACCCTTCCCTCAGTACACCTCCTTCCTTAGATAACCTGCCACCCAAGAGTGTCATGGATCGATACAAGCCCCAGAACTTTCCAGTGGGAACAGGACAGGACATAAACCACGTATACAATTTGAAGTTCTTTAGTAGCCATTAAAAAAAAAAAAAAAGGAGGTTAAAAAAGGAACAAGTGAAATTAATTTTTAATAGCAGACTGGGGTCTGGGGACACCGTTTATGATAGGCCATGTGCTTGGCACGCATTAGGCCTTGGGTTCAGTCCCAGGAATTTAGTACTGAGAAGCCAAATTCCTAAGACAGATGTGTGTGTGTGTGTGTGTGTGTGTGTGTGTGTGTGTTGTATCTTACCCCAATAGCTCCAGACAGTATCATTTCAATACAGAAAAAAAAGATTAGTGAGGTTCTTTGAGTTTCTTTTTTTTTTTGATGCTATCTTTGAAATCCAATATATATTTTTACAGCATGTTTCAATTTAGATACAAAGATTTCATTAAAAATAGTCTGTCTTGAGAAGTCATAAAAATTATAGTTAAAAATGTAGATTCTACATATAGATATGCTTTTGAAATTTTCCGAAAGTTTCCCAACAACCAAAATCAGTGTCTGCTTTAAAGTTTAAATCAATAAAAATTAAATAAAATGAAAGATTCAGTTCCTCAGTTGCAGTAACTACATTTCAAGTGCCCAAGGGACACAGGTGCCCCATGGTGACTTTGAGGTCTGGACAAGTGTCAGCGTGTGGGTCTGCTGAAGGCAGCTCTGCCCACCTGTACAGAAGTGTCAGCCTCAATCCCGGCCTTGTAAAGATTCTCAGAACCTTGGGGTTGGCTCCTCCTAGTATTCTTCTCCAGGCCTGTTGACCCTGTCTAGGCCATTTCTTGTCCCCCAGCCCCTTGCCCAATGTTGGCTTCCATTTCCCTTGGGCTCTGTATGTACTCTGAGACTTCAAACAGGCCCACTCCCAACTTCACTCTGAACCCCAGCCTAGGTGTGTTTCCCTGCCCAGGTATGGTTCCCTGCCCAGGTATGGTTCCCTGCCCAGGTATGGTTCCCTGCCCAGGTGTGTTTCCCTGCCCAGGTGTGATTCTCTGCCCAGGTGTGTTTCCCTGCCCAGGTGTGGTTCCCTGCCCAGGTGTGGTTCCCTGCCCAGGTGTGTTTCCCTGTCCAGGTGTGTTTCCCTGCTCAGGTGTGGTTCCCTGCCCAGGTATGGTTTCCTGCCCAGGTGTGGTTCCCTGTCCAGATGTAGTTCCCTGTCCAGATGTGGTTCCCTGCCTAGGTATGATTCAGGGACTCTACTTATTTGGAAGGGTTATTCAAGAGAGGCTGTGTTCTCAGCTAAATGAAAAAGAGAAGGCTGTCAATCTTGAGGTGCACCCAGGAATGAGCCATCATCTCCTTCTAGTGCTCTGGGGGAAAGCCCTGGCAATTTTCACATT
This sequence comes from Mus minutoides, assembly GCA_902729485.2. NCBI lineage: Eukaryota > Metazoa > Chordata > Mammalia > Rodentia > Muridae > Mus > Mus minutoides. The sequence continues at coordinate 196,798 of LR750315.1, read as the reverse complement.
CTCATGAGGTGGTACCAAGATGTCATTTGCATTTTCCTCAGAAATCCCTTACAGCTCACCGCTTCACACTGCCCTCCAGGAGCAGAAGGGCTCGGCCCTATCATTTAGCTCCTTCTTAATCCGCTGTCTTGGGTTGGTGAGTAACTTGGTCCTAACCGCTCACTCCTCCAAGCCACCAAAACCACAACAGACATCACTGATTGATCACAGGGTCTTTCTCCATGACCCTCAGACTGAGCTCTACCCCTCAAACCCTTGGACAGTACCCCACAACCCAATCCCAGAAAGAGAAAGAAAGGGAAGAAGATGACTCCACACAAAGAAGCAGGTCCCAGACTTCATGGATGGAAACAAATAAACCAACCAACAAAACCTATCAACACACAAACACCAGCTCCCTATCCCCTGTGCCCAGAGCTGACTGACCTGGCTTTGTTGGAGAGTAATGCAGGCTGCTCATGGCTACAGAGCACACCCCTCGCCCCCTCCTCCCCCCACCCCCAGGCCAGAGCTTCAGAACTCCTTGTAGCAGAAGGCCCCAGACATCATCAGGCCTCCCCTACTGCATTAAAGATGTAGGGACCCAGAAAGGGGTGGGCAAAAGCTTCCTTGGGAAGGGCACCTTTGACTGTCCCTGGCCTGCAAATGACCCGTGTGAGATGACCCACAAAGAGAAGGCCTTGCAGGCAGCCAGCGACACAGGAAGCCCATCACCCATTACTTGGGTGCCGAGGAAGCCACTTGAACTTCAAGGGATGCAGCAGCCCCTACATCCCTACCACACTGAAAACAGCTGGGTGGGTTGCCCCTGGACAAGTGCCACCTCTCCATCTTGGGACAGCCTCAGGCCTCAGAGTCTCCGGCAAAAGAAAGGGGAAAGAATCCCAAGGTCCTGCATTGCCAGAAAATGGGATTCCAGAGTCTGGCTGTACCTGAGGAGAATGCAACCAACCAAACAAGGAAACAAAGGAGGGCTTGATCAGATACCCAGTCACAGCACTCTCCCTCCCACACAAAGCACTCTCTAGAGACAGGCATCCCAACTCCCCCCCACCACACACACACACTCCAGTACTTCAACAAGGGCTCCATTCTCCTGTGCCATTTACAAGCACTAGCACAGTCCCTCCCCCATCACCAGGCCCACACCACACGTATCAAACACACAAGACATAACACATAACACATGACACCCACACCCACACACACGTGGGACATAGACACAGGTCACATCACATACAAGTACATGTATAATGCACTTGAAACATATGCCACCCACACGCCCACACACTGTACGCAAGTATTTCACCGATCTCACAGTCTAAGGACAAAATGTTCCAAGCCATAGAACATTAAGAAACAACACTTACAAATAGATTTGATCATCTTGCTGGAAAATGAAATGAATGACACAGTTTCCTGACTTACCAAGCCTGCATTGCTGAATATAATTTATCACTTCTCGGAGATTCAGTAATGTGTCTTTGAGCCTGTCTTTACCAGGGCCCTCAGAGTCTAATGACCTGGCCTCTCCCTCTGGGTGCTTTTCCCTGGCCACAGGCTGCCCGGGACACCAGGCAGTACAGCTCTCTGGAACACTCTCTTCCTACATATCTGCATGGCTCATTTTCTTTCCATTCGGGCCTCTGCTCAAATGCCACCTTACCATAGAGACCCTTCCTGGCCCTGTTCGCCCCCTTTTCTGCCCTCTTACACTGCTTTATTTCATTTTCATGTATTTGCTGCTATCTAGTAAATTATGTTCATATGTTTATTGTCTGCCCTACCCCCAGGACCCAAGTTCCTCGAGAGCAGAGACTATGCCTGTTTTCTTAATGCTTGTAACGGTCTCGAAGCATAGTACGTGCTCAGCGAACAACTGTCAAGGCAGTGAATAGGTAAAGTATCTGGCATTCTGACCAGTGAGTGCATCAAACAGCAGCAACTCCTATTCCTGGTTGGTTTTCTGCTGTTATCTGTCAACTTTCCAGGATGTCTGCAGCTCCTGGGGATTCCAATCTCATTCCTCCTCTGATTTGCTGTATTTGTAACCAAGGAAAAGCTAAAGGTTGCCAAGAGATGACCAACCTGCTGACTTTCTTAACTGGTTTTTCTAAACAAAGTTTCTTCCCAGGCTATGGCCTCAGGGCAATTGAAAGCCTGCCTTCTGCGATCAGTGGTCTGAGGACAGGTTTTTGTACCTTCCTTCTGGTTGTGAACTGTTACAAGATCTAAGTCTACCTACAGACACTTCTATGAGCACATCCCAGGGGCACTCAGACACCTTTCACAGGAGTGGCTGTATAGCCCTGGCAGTCAGTGGGAAGAGTGTCGTCCTGTGGAGATGTCAACATGATCGGCACTTGAGTAGTTGGTTTTTCCATATGCCTTGTGCTCTGGCCTTATTCAGAAAAGCAATGTGAGGCTTTGAGTCCTGCCTAGGGCTCCCTTGCTTTTGCAGTCTGAGCTGGGAGGGATGGCCTACGTCCTGCCTGGAGAGTAGAAGTGACTCACTGAGGCTGTAAGCCCCTCGGCCCTTCTCAAAAGCCAGGTCTGTTTCTGCCTTGGACCAGTCCTGGACCACTCCTGCAAAGCCCTCAAGGAGCCAGGGAGAGCCAAGGATGGCAGGTCCCACAACTGTAAGCACACTACGAATTGTCACCCCTCTCTAAGCTCTCTGTGATAATGTTTGCTTTTGACTTTTGGACAGCTACACTGCACTCTATGAAATAGCAAGAGGTGGCTTTTCCTGGAGCTGATTTTCTTCCATGCCAGCTTCATTCAGGTTGCCCAAATAGCATTTTACACACTTACACACACACACACACACACACACACACACACACACACACACGCCACTTACCCAAAGTACCCCCAATCGCCTAGCATCCCTGGTTCAGGATGTTCATCAAATCCTTTGGGTGACCCAGCATATCTGGCCAGACTACTCTTGGGTATGGCCCGAACAGAACAGTGTAAGGTAAGGACACAGGCAGGCCTGGGCTGCAGCCTCTTCCATAAGCCAGGGTTCAGAAGGTGTTGCCAGCCCACATTGCCCTGGAAAGTAAAGGCCAAGACCCTGGGGAAAAAAAAACAAACAATTTGCCAGTAGTCCCTTGGTTGGATCAGGAAACAGAAATGGGATGCATGAAAGTCTGCCAGACAAAAATCAGCACCAAAGGAGGCACTAACGCCTGGGGGCGGGACATTTGCTGAAGCCCCGCCCCCTGGCTATTCAGCTCCTCTGGGGTCTAGCAGACCTCCCCCTCCCTCCCTGCCAGACTGCTCTGAGGGAATAGAGGGGAGGAGCACACAGCAGCTGGAAGTTCCTTTATTCACACTCCTCCTCCCAGCCTAGCAGGCTGGGCCAGCCCTGCCTCTCAGGGAGCCAGGTCTCCCGCTGTGCAATAATTGGACCCTATTTCTTGACAGTGAGTCTTTTTTTTTCTCCCCTACCTGCTGCTATTGGAAGCATTTATCTGCTGACTTGAGCCTGTGGAGAGACACCCCAGTGAGCCTCGAACTATCCCAGCGCAGGCTGGTTCTGCAAGGAAACCTTTCCTGCTGCTGCAAAGAAATCTCTCTCCCTGCAACTGCACCCATTGGTTCGTTCTAGTCCCTGGACCTCAGACTCCAAAGGGAGTTGGTTCTAGACCACCTCTAGATGGCAAGGAGACAAATAACTCCTAAGCAGAACTTGGCCTCAAAGTGGTCACTGGACATCCATTTGCATTCTGCATGTGCGCAAGTGCTTATGCACACACAGACATACAAACATACACACACATGCACACACACACACACTCACACACAGAGAGAGAAACACACATGCGATACTCCACACCCACGTTTTCAATAGCTAGCCTCTATTTCCATCCGGGGTTGGTCTTCTCGCCAGCCTATCAAAAAGCCCAAATTCAGTGATGCTCAGATTTCTTATATAAAGTAGGAAACTATACTGGGCCTGCAACTCCAGCCCTCAGGGAGGCTGAATCAGGAGGATTTTCTGAGTTCCAGGTCAGCCTAGGCTACAAAAGAAGAACTTCTCTCAAAAATAAAACAAAATGGCCAAGTGCATAACCTTCTGAATACTTTATAGTATGTCTAGTTTCTTTTTCATATTTTATTTTTATTATTATTTTTATTTATTTATTTATTTATTTTTGGTTTTTCGAGACAGGGTTTCTCTGTGTAGCCCTGGCTGTCCTGGAACTCACTTTGTAGACCAGGCTGGCCTCGAACTCAGAAATCCACCTGCCTCTGCCTCCCGAGTGCTGGGATTAAAGGCGTGAGCCACCACGCCCAGCTTTCATATTTTATTTTATTTTATTTTTTAAGATTTTATTTTTATTTATTATATGTAAGTACACTGTAGCTGTCTTCAGACACTCCAGAAGAGGTCGCCAGATCTCGTTACGGATGGTTGTGAGCCACCATGTGGATGCTGGGATTTGAACTTATCACCTTCGGAAGAGCAGTCGGGTGCTCTTACCCGCTGAGCCATCTCACCAGCCCCTCATATTTTATTTTTGATTATATGCATCTGTGCGCGTCTCTGAATGTCGGTTTGTGCAATTTGGGTGTAATGCCTACAGAGGCCGGAAGAGGTCACTGGATCTGGATCTGGAGTCACAAGCAGTTATGAGATGACCAAAACAGGTGCTAGATATCAAACTTGGTTCTTCTGGAAGAACAGTACATGATCCTAACCACTAAGCCCCCCTCCCCCACTTCATCCCCCAGTTTCATGTCTGGATTCTTATACAATGACTACAAGGTAAATGTGAGTAGTCCTTCTAGAGTATCATTTACAAACTAAGGAGATGGAGGTGTGGTGGTAAGCCTGCACATGCTCAGTACAGATGCAATCCTGCCCATCCCCCAGTCTTTTGACTTGTGATAGTGAATGTATGAGTGTGGAACCTGAGGAGAAGGGAGGGAAGGAAGCCAATCAAGATCTTCCTAGGGAAAAAAGCAGCTCAACGGATCTAGAGTCTTAAACTCCTCATACTGAATGCACTCACCTGCCATGTACTCCTGTGTTAACTTGCAAATAATGTTGACGACACCATCAGCTCCCAGGGCTGTTTTAGGGAGGGAAGGCTGATCTAAAGCTTGGGAAATACTTGTCCAGTGTCAAAAATTATCAAATGAATGTGACCACCATCAATGTAACACAAAACAGGCAGCTACTACAGAGGCTAGACTAAGTGGCCTGAAACAGTTCTCAGAAGAGGCAGAGCACATAGTATGAGACTGTCCAGCGCAAGCCTGATGTCTAAGTGAATCAAATTTAATGCCCCAGGGGTCATTAATTGACCCCGCCTGAAAGCTTGTCACCCCTGTTCACTTCTGAAAGGCTTGGGTCTGTCTCTTCTCTGGCGACTTTGCGCTGCTGTTTATGGGGAGGTGTTCTGGGTTCCCTGAAGAAGCAAGCCAGGCGCAAATCTCCAATCTTCTGACTATAATGAACTCCTCAGCTAGAGGCTCCTCTCTGACCTCAAGGTGGTTTCTTCCATTACAGTATGACAATCCCCTGGCAGCTTAGCCAGCCTTGGCCTGTGCCCCCTCCATGTCCACCTTAAATGGTTTTTGGGTTTTTTTTCCACCTCAGAACTTTCTCTGCTTACTAAACTGAGAACCACCACCACAGAAGGAAGCCAAGTCCCTCAGGCTACCCAGCATGGAGCAGGGATTCCTGGCTGGTGTGTGTGGGGTGCTGTTAAAGCACAGAAATAAAGGGGGTTACTGGGGAAATGAGCACCATCCTGTGCCCCTGGGCCTGCCTGTCATCCCCGTGAGAACTCCCTCCCTTCAGCTTGGGTGCCTCGGAGCCCAGGAGAGACGCCCCATGAAAACTTTACATCTGAACATGTTGGGAAAAGGAATGGTGGGCATTTGTGGTTTTCTCTCCCTAACCTCTTTCTCGCATGCGACACCTCAACAAATTAAATACAAAATCATTTTCTATCATTTAGGCCAATCTTATTCCCGCAGCTCCAAAATGCACACATTATAAATAAAATACAAATCCATTCAGCTGTGATTGAACCTCAGTTCTCAGAGAACTGTCCTAGAAAAAGCCAACATCGGTGTCCCCTTCTATAGTGAAGTTCCCCAAAAGATCTAAAGGGCGACTACAAGACCTGACAGGTCACGTAGTCTATAGCTCTGTAGGCCAGGTATGTCTCTATTGTGTCCTCACAGCACCAGAAAGAACTTCCAAAGCTATTTTCTCCCTTCTAGAAATCTACCATCTGTTTGTCAGGCACTAACAAACCTGGCCAACTATTTAACCCAAATTGAACAAAGACTAAGGAAGGTTCACAGGTGGTAACTATCTCTTCCATGGTTATTCAGCTCTGTCTCCATTTCAGGATAAAAAAATCTCCAGTTGAGGCCAGGTGTGGAAATGTTTATCTGCAATCCTAATACTCAGAGGGCTGAGGCAGGAAGATTTTGAGTTTAAAGTCAACCTGGGCTTTTCTGTCTCCAAGAACAACAAATGATCACACACACACACACACACACACACACACACACACACACACACACACGGAGAAGGGAGGGAGGGAGGGGATAAGGGAGGAAGGGAGGGAAGGAGGGAAAGATGGAGGGAAGGAAGAAGGGAGAGAGAGGGAGAGAGGGAAAGAGGGAGAGAGAGGGAGAGAGGGAAAGAGGGAGGGAGGGGAGAAGGGAGGGAGGGAAGGAGGGAGGGAGGGAAGGAGAGAGGGAAAGAGGGAGGGAGAAGGGAAAGAGTGAGAAGAGGGAGGGAAGGTGGGAGGGAGGGAGGGAAAAGGGAAGAAGGGAGGGAAGGAGAAGGGAGGGAGGGAAGGAGAGAGGAAAAGAGGGAGGGAGGGAGAAGGGAGAGAGGGAAAAGAGGGAGGGAAGGTGGGAGGGAGGGAGGGAAAGAAAGAGGGAGGGAGAAGAGGGAGGGAAGGAGAAAGGAAGGAGAGAGTGAGCAGTTCCAGTTCAGAAAATTCATGCCAAAACCTTTCATGTGTTTAGACAGGAAATGGCTGTCTTAATTATGTATGTCCCTACTGAAAACACCCCAAATAGTTTTTGTTTTGTCTTGTTTTGTTTTCAAATAATGTAAAGTGAAATTCCACGTAAGACTCTGGCCTCTTACTCATGCCTGTTAAGAGAATTAGCATATAGAAAACCCGACAGACACCAGAACCAACCAACCACACGCTCCAGCCCTGGTTACTCTGCATCCTGCACCAGATGGAATCCTCTGTTCGCACAGATCAGTGTGGATTCAAGAGGATATTTCCAAATATGCTCACTGCCTTGCCCAGCACAGCGCAGCAAGGCAAAGAGTCAACCCTCGACAACGACGAGGTAAAAGCTGCCGGAGGAATGGAGTCAGCTTCTCCCTTGAATCCAGATTCCAAGACCAAAAAACTTCACATCAGATTCTGTGACACACAGACTGAGAGTAGGGCCTCTCTGAGAAACATGGCCATAGGGTTGCCATGCCGACATCCCACAATGCCAAACAAGCTCCTTGAAGCAAATTAGCTGGCTTTGAACAGGCCAGACAACAGGGTGAGGGCAGAGCTGTCTCCAGGACCAGATGCTCACAGGGACCCTCCCTTTCTGGTTTAGCTCTCTAGTTCCCTGGGGGTAGTAATAACTGTCTGAATTTGCTCAGCCTCTGACAACAGGGCTAGCCACCTCATTCTCTAAGAATCTGAAGTTATGGCCCAACTCAACAGTCATGTTTGGAAATGAGGAGTTATCCAAAGTTTTAAAGAGAAATCAACAGCGGCACCTGGCCCCTTTGACTTTGAACAAAAGGGTCCATCCACCCCCTGAAGGTGCTGAAGCATCTGTCACCTCATCCTTCTACCGAGGTCAGGCTAGAGCTGTGGATGAGGGGATCTGAAGCTGGACCTCTTCACTGCTCCCAGTGAACAGAATACCTTCGAACTCCTTTATCAAGGAGGTACTTATTAAGTCTTGCCCTGTGTATCTATGTGGGAATGCAGAAAGCATCCAGCAAGGTCCCTGCATACACAGCTTATCGGCAGCTGAGAGCAACGTGGAAGTGCATTACTCAAGATAGGAACACAACGCCAAGCAACACGGAGGGCAGACTGCAGTCAGGCCAGCAGCAGAGCCATCCCAGGCTACAGCCCAAGACTAGAGAGGGATCTGGCTGTGTACCCAAGTGGTAAGGGAAGGCTCTCCCATTCAGCTCCCTGAGACTCCCATCCTTCCTTGCCTTTCTTCCTGGCTCCCAGTTTCCAATCTCAGCAGCTTACCAGCAATAAGTCAGCATCTGCAGGAATGGGTGGTGGTGGTAGGGGGTGTTCACTAGTGCCTCACCCCCCCCAAACTTCTAAATCTCAAACCGTATCCCACCAACAGTCCCCAGTATACGCACATACACCATTCTGAGACTCTCATCTGAGAGGCACAGAAGATAGGTGTCCTAACCAAAGTCAGGGTTCAGGCTTCTGGATCAGACTACAGAAGCCTGTCTGTGTGGTCTCTGCTCTCTTTTCCCACCTACCAACCCCTAGCATCCTCCTCTTCTAGATGAAGGCCACCTCCCAACAGGTCATCAGAGAGAGAGAGAGAGAGAGAGAGATGGGAGAGCCCAATCAGCTGGCCTCACTTCTATCATGCTGGCCTTAGGCTGTGGTCTCTGAGACCCGGGATGGACTGATCCAGTACTAAGAATAGGGTAGCTGGGACACACATCGTGGGAACTCACTGGAGTCTAGAACCACCAACGTTTGTGTTGTTCTTCCTCTGGCCTGTCCGTCCACATAGATCTCAGTACCCTAGAGTGTACAAGGTTGTTTTTTCTCCTCTATATGTTCAGATATTGACAAGTTTTTGAAAGCCATGTCCTAGGTACAGGACAGTGGCCCTCCTAAGCATGTTTGCAGAGCCGCACCACAACTTGGAATCTAGGTTAAAGCACAAACCTTAGGGCCTAAGTTCTCCTCTCATCAGGCCCAGAAACTGATACCATTGTTGAGTTTTTATTTCTTTTTAAACAGGTGATGTGAGGGAATCTGGGCAGGATGGGGCTAAGAGAGGGTATCTAGAGAACCATCCTCATATTCTTGGGTTTCACTACAAATCGGTATCAGCACTCCTGACCTTGCACTTCACCTACCGGAAGAGCTCCAGTCCCCTCTTCCCTCGGGTTCAGATCTTTCTGGGCTAGAATCACACCATCCCCTACTACACACACACACACACACACACACACACACCCCTACCTCCCTGGTTCTTTGCTCTTCTTTCTGGTCCTGGTGGACTTCCCAAGCTGTCTCTGACCAGCACTGTGTCCCAAGAGGTTACCTGCCCCCCATCAGAAGAATGCTCCCATCTTAGCGTTCTCTCAAAGGGTCCCCTAGTCTCCTTCCTCAACAGGTGCTGGGCCTGGCCACACGAAGCCATCACCAGCTGACCAGACGAAAGTGTAGACAGGACGCCCCCTACAGGCTTAGCTTGCCCCCACCAGGGTCTACTGTGCAGCTTAATCCGCCCCCCAACCCCTCGCCCCAGCTCCGCGGGAGCTCTCGGAGTACTAACACCGCTTTTGTTTCTCCGACTCGCTCAGAAGTCTGGAGGGTGATCTCATGAGAGGGAACTGCCCAGCCCAACGCACACAACAGTCCCCTTCAACTGCAGACTCTAGGTTTGAAGGCAAAGAGCTCTTACGAGTCAAGCCTTCTCCCCGCCCCCTAGGGAGCCAGAAAACACCTCTGGGGAAGATAGGGGTCGAAGCCGAAAAATTGGTCCAAGTTGATCTTGGATGTGGAGGCGCTAAGCCAAGGACAGCGCTCAGCGACCCTTCCCTACCCACGCCGCCGCCCGGAGTCCTTTACCCTAGAGGCTGGAGACCCGGTGCGCACCACCACCTACGCGCTCTTGCTGAGCTCTGCTCCCACCACCCGCTCACTGCACTCCAGGGCCACTCGCCTTCTGGGGATGGCGAGACGCCCGCAGCCCCCTAGTTCCCAGCCCCGGTTGCGCGGGGCCGCGAGAGCCGCCACGTTCCCAGTCGCGCGCGCACGCCGGGCCCACCAAACTTGCAGCACTTTCTCCCTGCCCCCACATGCTGTCACCCTCCCTGCATCCAAGCACCCTGGCCCCTCCGGGCCCCGCACAGGTTGCCATAACAACGAGCAGGAATTCTCCAACATATACAAAGCCTGAACGGTGCTCCGGGCACGCAGCCCCCGGCCGGGCCCGGCGAACCTCGACTAACAGCGGGGGGCAGGACGCGCGCCGAGGATCCCCGGCCCGCCGCTCACCCGGTGCGCAGAGCGTACTCACAATGAGCGGAATGGTGCGGTCCTCGCGGAGCTGCTCCGGTCTCCCGCCGGCCCTCTGCGCGCCGCGGCCGCTGGAGGATGCTGCATGGGCTCGGTTGTCCTGCCATAAGTAGTAGAAAGTGCCCAGGATCCAGGCTACGGTCAGGATGGCGATGGCATTGGCGCGGATCTTCCTCATGGTGGGCGGACGGGCGCCCCGCGTGGGGCCCGGGGCCGGCGTGCTCTCAGAGCCCGGGCAGGGGAGCTTGCTGCCCTAGCCGTTTGTTATCGCTTGCGCCGGGCTGCTCAGTCCTGCAGAGCAGAAAAAGGAGAGAGGTGGTGATGGTGGTTGGGGAGGGGGGGGTGTGATAGGAAGAGACAGGAGCGCAGAGCGATCCTCACGGTCCTAATGCCCTTCAGCCCCGAGCGCGCGCGGCCCCGGGCGCTCATTCATTCGCGCGCCTAGCTGGCTCAGTGCTCCAGACGCCGCGGGCAGCCCGGGCGGCTGCTCACCGGCTAAAGAGCACTCCCGCTGGGAAGTAGTGCGGGCCTTCCTCCGCATCCCGGGTCTCGGAGAGACAGACGCCGGGTGGAATGGCGATGAACCAGAACTGGTCTCTGCTCTCAACGCTCCGCTACCTCTCGCCCGTCCGCTGCCCCCACGCGGCCCTGATCTGTCTCTCCACCCACACCTACCCCACCGCCGAACGGCCTTGAGTCACCAGCGAAGACGCGCGACCCCTGGCCTTGGCCCAAGTCGCGTAGCTGCAGTTCCCGGCAGCGCTGAGAACTGAGCTCTGGCGCGGGGTTCAACCTGTGTTCAGAGAGTCCTTCGGAGGGGGCAAGGCTAGCGAGTCTGACTTTGCACCGGAATCCTTCTCCGAGACCCAGGATTCCATCTGCCTCGGTGGCCCGAGGGGGTGGGGAGTTGGAAGCTGATGCACTTGACACTCTGGAGAGCGAGGTGAAGCTGCGCTGCGGTACAACCAATGCAAGCATAGGGATGCGATCGCTGGACATCTTTCATTACCTTGGGGCTCCTAGCTTTCTCGTAGTTCCTATCCACCCCGGCATCGCGGTTCCCTAACTGTCCGGAGGCGTCATCACTGTTCCATGAGAGTGAAGGGAGGCCACAGAGGCCAGGCCACAGGGTTCGATTAGTGGGCAGAACCCTGTCTAAGAGCCCTCTGACACTTTTCTGACAAAGTGCAAAATAAGGTGGTGAGAGACAGGATAGACATCATTGAAATTCTGATTCTGCGGAGGCCCTGAAGTCGATGAGAGGTGAGAAGCAGGTGTGAATAATTCTGTCTCCAGGCAGAAGACAAGGCGGGCTAGGGCCTGTCAGGCAAAGGAAGACACTCGGAGCTCTGAGATACCAAAGTAGATGCTGCGGAGGAAGAAATAATTTATTGCAAACCGGTCTTCAGTAACGATCTACAGAAATGATTCCTGAAAGTATAGTCTTACAAAGTGGTCTTTAGGAAGGCTTCCCAGAGAAAGTGGATAAATCTGGAAGATAGGAGGGAAATCCCAAAAAGGCAGACAAGAATGAGGAAAGGGCAGGGACAGCCAAGGTCCTCGGGATAATACCTCATGAGAGCGTGCTGGATACTGGCAAAGACCTGGTGTGAGTTGAGACTGGCCAGACTGGGCAAGTCTAGATACTGGAGGATCTTGAATGCCAGGAGCAGAGTGGACAGGGTGGTGCTTTTGGGGTGATGTCGGGGAGGTTGGCTCTTCAGGTCAGGCTTGCGAATGAAGCCATCTGGGGAATGAGGCAAATACTGAGATCATAGCAGCATGTCCTGCCTCCCACATCAGCATCAGCCTCAGCCTCAGCATCTGGATCAGCATCAGCATCAGCATAGCCCAGAGACACTACAAGTGAAATGAGAGGGTGTTTGTCAGTATTTCCAGAAACTTGATATATTTCTAATGAAGTGAAAAGGAAACCTCCAGTGTTTTGTTTAGAGCAGAAAGGGGAAGAGGAGGAGGAGAAGCTGGAATGTAGGGAAGTTTCCACTAGCGTTACCACTTACTCCTAGGGATTCCACAAGACAAAGGGACAGAGAAGACTGTCCCTGCACCAGTACCACCACAGAGAAGCAGTGGTAGACAGCCTTTCTAGGACGACTAGTCCTCCCTTAGGTGACCACTTCCCTGGACTTGGAGGTAGTGATTTTACTTGACAGGGAGTTGACATAAAGGTTGACTGTGTCCCCCTCACCATGAACACTCTAGACAGGGAGGGGGCTCGAGCTGCCACCTCAGCTACCACTTCTAATCTTCCTTCCAGGATCAAGTTCAGAATGGCTCAGAAGTGAACCCAGCCTTCCCTGGGATTTCCTTGCTGGTGCTGGGAGCAGATCCAAGCAGCAGAGACTTAAAGCCACCCTGAGAGACTTGCATGTTCCTAATAGTCCCTGAACTCCGAAAACACCGAGAGTAACCATGCCGGCCACAGTTTATTTGAGGCTTCCGTGTGGCACCCTGTGCCAGCCCTCCATATATGCCCTGCAGAGCTCCCACCCTGAGATGAGCTATGCGAATCCTCACACTGGCAGATGAGGACACTCAGCCCTCAGAAGGCCTGTAGGTGCCAGCATCCAGCAACCAGTACATGGCTGTTTGTGCAGGGACCTCATTTATACCCCAGTCTGTTTTCTTCTGGGTAAAGGGTGGGGGCGGATATGGAGAGATGGGTCTACTCCTATAGAGTCATTTCCGGTTTCTAGGACCTTAGACATCTTGCGCCATTTGGCACTCCTCTCAGATACAGTTAACCTCTTCTACAGATGTCAAAGACAGTACTGAGTGAACTAAGCAAAATGTCACCACCAAGGGTCACAGGGACCTTGAAGCTCTCTCCGACTGTGCTTCTGGGTGGGGACTGGGGTGAGCGGACAACAGAGGGGGGTCCAGGTCAGCATAAGCCCTCACCACTGGGGAAGGACAGGTAAATTCCGTGTTAACTGTTACCTATGAGGTGGCTCCGGTCAATTCTCAGCCTCGATTCTCTCAGCTGCACAATGAGGGTGCCCACTGCTTTCAGCATTGCTGGGAAAGATGGGGTAAAATACCGGGAGATAGAGAGGCTTGCCCAGGTCTCTTCCCATGGACACATGCTCTTCCCTCCTCAGAGGAGTGGGGCTGGAAGGGGACTTCCTAAAGCTTGCCCGAAGCACATGCAAAAGGGGCTTACCACTACTGCCAAGAACACAGCCCAGAATGGCTTCTCCAGCCACATCAGACATTACTAAGGGCAGAGTGCCTTTCCCCACGGCTGAATGGCTGCCTCTTTCAGAGCTTCTGCTAAGCTGGCCACTCTAGACTCATTACCTTTAAGGGGCAGGCCCTCTCAGAAGCCTCTTCTCCGGTCTGCTTTAGTGTGTGAAGTCCAGAAGACAGGTGAGAGAACCTGGCTCAAACCCTCCCCTCCCACCATACCTGTCTGCTCTGAGCAGGAAAGAAAGCTGGAAGCACAAACCATCTGTGAGCACACAACACACAGTGCTGACATAGAATGTCAGCATCCTTATCCCTTGAGAAGGCTACGTTATTGCCCCTCAACAGGGATGAGACCCATGCAGAGGCTGGCAGCCACCCATTGTCAGAGAGCCACCCTCAACATACCAGTTGTCTCTAAGCAAAAGGTGAATGCTGAGCTCCTGGAAAGCACTGCAGATGGGAAGTCCTGGCTCTCCGAAAGGATTTCAGTTGATCTGTCTCTGCCTCTCTCTCTCTCTCTCTCTCTCTCTCTCTCTCTGTATGCTACACAAGCGTGCACAAACACACATCCCATGCATGCAACACCATGGTGCATACGTGGAGGCCAGAGGACAATGTTTGAAGAGTCAGTTCTCTCTAGTTTGAGGCAGGGGCTCTGAGTTTTGCGGCTGAGCCGCGTACTTCAGGCTAGCTGGCCTCCAGCTTCCCGGTGGAGCTGCTTCCCATACTCACTGAAGAAGAGCTGGGATTGCACATCCCACTCTTTGACTTGGATTCCAGGTTACTGGACTTGTTCAGCAAGTCCTTTGACCAACTGAGTCATCTCCTTGGCCCCTCACTGATTGTTTTGTTTTGTTTCTTTTCTTTTTCACACGTATTAATTTGGCAGGGGTTTCCCCCCCACACACACACACACCCTGGTGCACATGCAGAAGTCAGAGAAGACAACATGTAGGAGTTGGTTCTCTTCCCACCATCTGAGTTCTGAGAATGGAACTCCGATCATGCATTGATTGTGGTGGCAAATGTCCATGCTCAGTGCTCACTGAACCATCTTGCCTCATGGATTCTTACATGTACATCACTGTTTGCCCAGTGCTTAGAACAGTGGTATAGGAATGGCTCACAAAGCATACTTATCAAATAGTTGTCAGTGAAAAACAAATGGAGCAAAAAAGCCACGGACCGCTGGTACCTCTACCTCCCTAAGTCAAACACTTGAAGGAGTAGTACAGGACTAGAGACCAGAGGACGACTCGTTATACAGACAGGGGCAAGTCAAGGTAATGAGTCCCCGAACTGCTTCTTTTAGAGCAGCTAGCTCTGTCCTCTAATCAAGAGTTAAGAGGTTAAATTATGTTGTCCCATGATGAGGGAGTAAGAAAACTTTCAGGGTCTTGGAAATTGGTACCAGGAGAGTACAGGACATTGCTGTGACAGACCTGACCGTGTTGTTTTGGAGAGGATTGTGAAGAATTTTGGAACTTTGTACTAGAAAGCCATTGAGGGTTGACTCGTCTGTAGGGGCTTAGAGGGGGAGAATGTTGAGAGCGGAACAGATGGCGGGCCTAGCTTGTGAGGTTTCAGAGGGAAGCAAAGATTCTATGGGGGCCACTGGCATAAAGAATCTATGGTTCTGGTTAGCGGGAGCTGAAGAATCAGCTGTGGTGAACTGGTGACCTAAATGGTGGTAAAGTAAAACCTTTGTTTTCCTGGGACAATGGATGCTGCTCAGCTAGGGCTGAAGAATCAGCTGTGATTAACAAGAGACCAGCATCACTGGGGTGAGTTACCTCATGGTCAGCCCACAGAAGCTGTGTTCCAGAAGAGGTCAAGGTTGTACTTCCTACTGGCACCCAGACTTGGTAGTGTAAGAGTCTCCCAGGTGGTCCTGGTTTTGAAGGCATGATGGGGACATGGAGAACAGCTGAGGCTTGGCACTGCGAGGCCATTGGTGAAGGTGTAGCCTCAGTGGCAGTGGAAACCCAGGACTGAAGGGTCACACAGAGAAAATGAGGTTTGACATTGGTCTCTCCATGAAGGGAGACGAAGAGAGGTTATTGGTCAAAGTGCAGCCCAGGTGCAGCAGAAGACCCCAGCATTTCAGAGATTCCAGTACCATGAGATGCCCACTAAGAACAGGAACAGCTGTGGTAGGGAGACCCCTGGAGCCTAGAGGACAAGCTGTGTGTGCTGCAGAAGGGAGAGCTATAGAAGTGACCCAAGCCCCTTGGAGAAGCCCAGAAGATCATGAGTCCAGGACATTGGACGTTGAATTATTTACAGTGGTTTTGCTTTGTTCAGATTCTGACTGTATGCTGATTCTTCTCCCTTGAAGTAAGAAAGCATTTAGCTTATTCTTTTATAGGAGCTCACAGTTGAGAAATGCTGAATTTTTAAAAGAGATTTTAGATTTTTAAAAAGACTTTGCATTTTCACAGAGACTGGAGTTTTAAAAAAATTTACTTATTTATTTATTATATGTAAGTACACTGTAGCTGTCTTCAGACACACCACAAAAGGGCATCAGATCCCATTATGGATGGTTGTGAGCCATCATGTGGCTGCTGGGATTTGAATTCACGACCTTCAGAAGAGCAGTCGGCACTCTTAACAGATGAGCCATCTTTCCAGCCCCGAGACTGGACTTTTAAAGTGTTTGAATTAGTAAAAACTGTAAGAACTTTTAAGTTTGTAATTTTTTTTTAACATTTGTGATATTTACTAATCTGAGATCTTGGGGATGAACCAAGAACAGGAAAGGTTAGGTCTTAGAAAGTATTGTGTAAGTTGACAAGGAACAGTTGTGCTAGTTAATTTGATGTCAACTTGACACAGGGTATTCATCTGAGAGCAGGGAACCCTAACTGAAAAGAAAAAAAAATGCTTCTGTAAGATTAGGGCTATAGACAAGCTGGTTGAGCATTTTCTTAATTATGATTGATGGGGGGAAGGGAAACCCAGCCCACTGTGGGTGGTGCCATCCCTGGACTGGTGGTCCCGGGTTCTTTCTATAAGAAAGCAGCCCGAGCAAGCCATGAGGAAGAAGCCAGAAAGCCGCACCCCTCCAGGACCTCTGCATCAGTTCCTGCCTCCAGATTCCTGCCCTGTGTGAGTTCCTGTCCTGATTTCCTTCGGTGATAAACAGTGACACAGAAGTGTAAGCCAGATAAACCCTCTCCTCCCCAAAGTGCTTTGGTCATGGTGCTTGATCATAGCAATTGTAACCCAAACTAAGACAAGTCCTAATCAAAGTTAGAGAAAGAATGGTCTCCATTCTGGTGCCCAACTCATGGAACAATAAAATAATTGTGAAGTGAGCCAGCTGTTGCATTGGAATTAATTTGGCTACAGAGGCTTTGAGCTAATTAGAAATGTGTCAAATGTTCTTTAGTGACAGCAAAGAATGCATTTTTTTTCAAAGAATGCATTTTAAAAAGAAATGCATTAATAAAGCCAGTAGTCAGTAGAACCAGTCCTAGAGACAAAGTCCTTCTCAAAGCCCCCCCATCATCCCTAACTCTACCACCTTCTCCTTTGCCTCTTTCCCACAGCCTGTAGAGGACTAAGTGACCAAGATTCTCACATGAGACCATATGGCCCATCAGAATGCCCAGCCAGGAGCTTTTTGTAATGTACTGTGCGTTTCTAGTACAGCGCTGACGCTCTCAACATATGGAATAAATACCTAGGTTTGGTAATTGAGCAAATAAAAGAATAGGGACAGTCTGGTTAGTCACATGCCACCATTTTCTGTCTCATAACAATGTCAAGTAACCTTTTGAGATAGTGTATCCAGTGTCTACTTGCCTATTGGGGTGGCATTTCTAGACTCTTCCTTTTTCTCTTGAGTACTTACCATGCCAGTCCTAGAGAATACAAAAGTGAATAAAATTTGGTTATAGCCCCTGAGAGGACCTAGAATGAACAGCAGGAAAAGGCACATAATCATAAGATGATATGGATCAATAAAAGCACAGAGGAGGGGCTGGTGAGATGGCTCAGTGGGTAAGAGCACCCGAATGCTCTTCCGAAGGTGATAAGTTCAAATCCCAGCAACCACATGGTGGCTCACAACCATCCTTAATGAAATCTGGCGCCCTCTTCTGGAATGACTGAAGACAGCTACAGTGTACTTACATATAATAAATAAAATAAATCTTAAAAAAAAAAAAAAAAAAAGCACAGAGGAGCACCGTCACTATCCTGAAGTCGTTTGGGAGCTGAGCCTTGGACGGCAGACTCGCTGTGTCTGGGAGCATAGGAAATGGTATACATGAGTTTACTTTACCATGGTAAGGACAGTGGTGGTGATGCCATGGGCGGGGGACAATCCTCTGTGCCCCAATAAATCTGTACTTGTTCAGAAAAGACAAACACGCATACCAGTGTGGCATTAGACAAACACACATACCAGTGTGGCATTAGACAAACATGCATACCAGTGTGGCATTAGCAGCTTAGGAGGTATCTGAGGTATAATAGACTGAAGACTACTGATGGAGGATTACAGTAACACTGTAACCTTCCCAGCAATGTATCCAGCCTGGATTAGGGCAGTGACTGTGGCTAGAGCAGGACAGAAAGAGGGGAGATGCAAAAGATTTGCCCGTGGGTGGTGGGTAAGAGAGAGGATGTCAGAATAACATAAATTTCCTGCCTAGTAGAGACGTCCTCTGGCTTAAGGGGATTGTGAACTGAAATGAATCCAGAAGGGAGGTCTAAGAAGTATGTTTAATTGATCCTGAGCTCTCTGGGGGCTATCTAACCTCTGGAAGAATGCGTGAATCAGTCAGGTAGAGATGAAAACTCAGAAGCCCAAGAGGCAAACTCAGCACTGAGTGGCTATCACGTACCCAGGAGGCAGGCATGAGCAGAGGCCACGCACATCACACAGTCAGCATTGGGTGCCTACCATGTACCTAGGCATGAGAAGAAGCCATGTACATCACAAATGATGGCTTCTGGATCCCTGAGTGAGGATGAAGGACGTCATTTTTTTCCTATGCCTGCCTTGGCTCTGGATGCAGGTTCTTAGGAATGCTTATTTACCAGGCTCTTATCAGCTGGAACATGGAAAGAGCCGCTAGCCTTTGGCCTTACAAACTTTAGTTCAGGGTCAAAGGGATCAGGCCTGAGACCAAAGCAAATGCAAGGTGAAGAAGCCCAGACTCCTGGCCTGCATTCATTTAGTCCAATGGCACCTAGAATCAATGTCTCACTTGTCTTCGTAAAGCTTAAAAGCAGAAATTATGGGGATACTCTGGGCTTGGTATATACTTTGGAGCTCTCATCCAGTCAAGATCGCCAAGGTATTCTGAAGTATAATTTCTATTCCCTTACAAGATGATGATAATGCAGGAGGTGTGTAACTCCAGACCCACGCTGCCTGGGAATTCAGCATTCAGAGAAAGTGTTTACAGTTGTACAAGTCCTCTCTCACTGAAGCCACCTCCAAAGCATCAGAAGGCTCATCAATCTGGTGTGGATGCTGAAATTGCTCAGTGTCTGGAGCTGATGTCAGAGCAAAAAAGACTTTTAAAAAGCATCATACCATTTTATCAGCATATAAATAGTTATAAACCGTGGGGTGTCTCCTCAGTAGGTGGTGGTAAACAGCTAGCTGGGCTCGCTGTCGGGGCTCAGGGCATGGAGCTCAGAAGCAGCAGCGGTAGCTATTTCTACTCATGTCCTCTCATCTCTCTTGGCATCACTGCCCTGTGTCCATTCTCAGGCTGTCCTTAGTCCAGATTGACACTTCTCCCTCATCCCCAACAAGAAAATGCCTGCCTCTGCTTCCCACACTCACAGGCTGTAGCTCTTAGTGGAGGTGCTATGCCTCTGCTTGGCCCCAGATCTCAGCCTGCAGTCCAGAAGGAGAGGCAGACAAGAGTCTGCGGTTGTTATAGCTGTTGTCTCTGTGGTCTCTATCTCCTCCAAGTGCCTGTGTGTATGGATACATGTGCAGGAATACATGCGGTGTGTTTACTAAAATTGGACTTCATACTTTTCCTTAAATAACTGATTTCTTTCCTGTAATTACTAGTTATTAGTAACACATGATTGTTCACTAGAGAAAAAAATAAAATCTGTACCTAATTGTCTTTCCTTCTATCTCTGAATCATTTATCTTTACCAAGACCACTACCTAAAAGTGGAGGGAGCTGTGGCAATTGAGAAGTGGGACACCTGCCATCGCCAACCTGGTCATCCTGGAGGAGTAACACACTTGGGCCTCTAGCATTTAAAATGGAACTTCCGTTGGTGAGTGTTAATGCACACTGGTGATCTCAGCACTTGAGAGGCTGAGACAGGAGGACAGCTGTGACTCTTAAAACTAATCCCACCCCACCCCACCCTCCAAAAGGGGAGGTTTAGAAAGATGGCTCTCCAGTTAGAAGTAGTATTGTTCTTGCAAAGGACCCAGGTTAAAATCCCTGCTCAGCAGTGGTGGTGCAAGCCTTTAATCCCAGCACTTGGGAGGCAGGCAGATTTCTGAGTTTGAGGCTAGCCTGGTCTACAGAGTGAGTTCCAGGACAGCCAGGGCTATACAGAGAAACCCTGTCTCGAAAATCCTCCCCCCTAAAAAGTAAAATCCCAGTACCCACAACCATCTGTAGAGCGCATTCCTACATAAAATGAGTCTTTAAAAGAAGAGTGGTACTCTGTCTCAAGTGCACTTAGAAAGGCCTTTCTAGGACTGGCATTTTAAGATTTCACTTGCTTAATATTTAAACTATTTCCTGTCCTGGAAAGAATTACTAGCACTAATCTAGAATGCAATTTTCTTTGTCCTTTGATTTCCCCAACATCTTACACACACACACACACACACACACACACACACGGATGATTTATAATAATAATCTGATTTATAATCAAGAATCTGAAACCTGAGATGGGAAGATTAAAGATTAAGATTTTTCAGTGGTTAAAGTGCTTGTCATGTAATCAAGAGAGCTGGATTTCAGAGCTCCAGATTCCACATAAATGCCAGGTGGGATTTATGGCAGCTTGCCTGTAATTCTAGTGTTGGAAGGAGCTAGGATTCCTGGAGCAAGCCCCGGAGGTCTGTGTTTGAGAGACTCTGCCTCAAAGAACAGGTGGAACAACTGAAGAAGATTTCCAGTATCAACCTTGGACCTCCACATGCATGTGTAGGGATACCCATGTGAACCTGCACATATGTGAACACAAATGCTCATGAAAAAAAAAAAAGAAGAAAAACAAGAACCTGACATCTTTCAGATTATACCAGACCTAGAAGGGAGATATGGACAAAAAAATTATTCAATAAATTGGGATGTTCAGGGATGGGTCTGAGGAGGGTACCTGGGGATGGGAATGGGAGTGAGTCTTTCACTGCATATACTTTTGTGCCTTTTTTTCTCTTTCAGTTCCTGGAGAATAGGAGCCCAGTGATGGGACTGGATCCCTGCTGGACCATCCCCACTCTACAGCCTGGAGTTGGCCTGGAGACGTCTGATGGATGCACACTGCTGCTGGCTACTTGGCTGCAGGCACTCTGCTGGGCTATCATGCCGCACAAGGATTCTACTGAGGCACTCTAGCAAAGGTGCCTCTCCACAGCTCCTCTCCACAGCTCCTGGACAAGTGGAGTCAGCAAAGGAGAAGCATACCCAACCATAAATTCACCAGCTCCTACTATTTCCTCTTGAAAGCAGATTGCTTCTATTTTGCTTTATTTTCTGATGATGTGATATGAAGACGTAAGTATAAAAAGAAAAAGAGCTAGAGTCGAGTGGGGAGAAGGAGAAGGATTCTATTTTCCCTGGCCGCAGCCTGCAGTGCGTGCCTCCAATGACAGAGGCAGGTTGCTGCATCTCAGGCCAACTCCTGTGCCTGTCACCCCCCCCCCACCTGTGTTAGCGCCCCATCCGTCTTCCTAATTACCTTGAGCCCTTACCCAGCCTCTTCCTTCTGTCTCCTTTCCTGACTATAGCCATAGATGGCAATGGCCATCACTTTTCGGTCCTTGTCTTCCCTTGTCCTACTCTAATTTCTTTGATGCCGCCTATTGCACAGGCATGTGGCCAAGAAACTGCTGCCATTACTGAGGTCCGTTTCCCAGTCTGGAGCTGTCACTAGTCCACAGCTGAGACTGTTCAAGGTGGGTAATTCCACTTTAACTATATCCCCACAGCCAATCACCTGAACTGTAAGTTAAAGATGTCAGCTTCCCTTGAATCTAGAGATTAAAGTTTAAACACCCCAAGTTACTTCTATGTCTTGTAAACACAGCCCAGAATCCATGTTCAGTCTGGAGTGTCCTGGTAGAGATGAACCGGCTGGTTTCAGAGTCTGTCATTGCAGTAAGTGGGCTCTCAACTGTCTCACCAACTGCACACAAGCCCAAGAGGGCCTAGGCTGCCCCCACACACACACACACACAGGAGGCTGTGGGGAATGAGGGCAGGAGGACAAAAAGCTATGACAATCAGACAAGCAGCAGCATTCGGAGATGAGTATGTGCCAGCGCAGATGCAGACCACAAAGGCACAAGCAGAGATGGAAAGATAGAGAACACAGGAAAACAGCTCCAGGGAGAGACAAAGCAGGGAGCCAAACCCGATAAAAGTGTAAACGAACACTAAAGCCAGACAAGCCTGGGGAGAGACCATCTCTAGAGGCCGTGAACATCAGTGGAGTCAGGTCAGCGAGGAGGGCAGGACGCTTTGGAGTGGCGCTGGAGGCAAGAGCATTGGAGCAACATAAATCTGTTGGGAAGGGTCACTCACCTTCCAAGCTGTTGTGCTTATTGGCTACAGCAAGCAGAATCTATTTAAAACAGACCAGGCACTTTGCCTTATTCCATTTCCCTGTCCAGAAAAAGGCTGGAGCCAAAGGCTGAGGGAATCAGTCCAGCAGCCACCACAGGCTGAGTGGGAAGAATCCACCCTCTCTCCAATGACCCTTTCTTTCATCTCGCTGCCACCCCTAAGCCACCAGGTCACGCTCAACTGTTAGCATATTGAACACAGCCTCTGAGCTTCCAAAACATCCTTCAAGCTTGTCAGAAGGCAGTCGCTGCTCAAATGTGAGGGCTGTGGTAAGGACACACTCAGTAGGGCTGTTTGACAGCAGGTATGTTTTAGAGGACTGAGGGATTGGGGTGGTCACACAGAGGAGAGGATGCCAAGGAACTGGGAAGACACCAGCGGTGCCACTCCCTTCCCTGGACTGTGTGTGAGTGAGTCTTTGGAAGTGTCAACTTGGAGCTGACCCCTAGCCACCTACCACAGAGGAAGTGCAAAGATTAGGAGGTAGAAGTGGCCACAGAAAGCCATACCTGCTTCCTTCCCTCCTGTGGGAGGTGGGAAGAGACACCCATCCCCCACCCCCGGGCTCTATGACCATGCTGGGAATACGGCTCAGTAAGGCTGTATGAGATTTATGTGCATAAACCTTACTGTACAAATTGGTTTGCCAGAGAAATTGGCTTTTCAAAATAAATTTGAGGTCAATCCTATGTTCAAAGAGAAGGATGGCTTGGGAAAGTGAAGTTATCCTAGCTCATGTTTGTAATTTTTTCTTTTTTCTTTTTATGATTTTTCAGACAGGGTTTCTCTGAGTAGCTCTGGCTGTTCTGGAACTTGATCACTCTGTAGACCAGGCTGGCCTCAAACTCAGAGCTCCGCCTACCTCTGCCTTCCAGGTGCTGGGATTAAAGGAGTGTACCACCACCGTTTAGCATAATTGTAAATTTTGAATCAGAATGTCTAGTTTTGAAGGCCAGGAGAGGATCCTGTGTAGAGATTCACCTGTGCCTTGGTTTTAGGTTGCAGGGGCTAAGCATCACTTAGCAGGAATACAAGTAGATGTGCTGTGGAACTACTACTAAAGAATTTGGAAAATTTAGTGGAAATTTTCAAACATATGCAGAATAAGAAGGCGCTGGAGAGATGTTTCAGTGATTAAGAACATTGACTGTTCTTCCAGAGGACCTGGGTTCCATTTCCAGCACACAATGGTGGCTTATAACCCTTTGTAACTCCAGTTCCCAGGCATCTGAAGCCTTCTTCTCTCCTCTGCAGGTACCAGGCATACACACGGCTCACAAACATATGTGTAGGAAAACACCCATATGGATTAAAAAAAATTCTATTCTATGTGCACATAGCACCTATTTGTAGTTAACTTACTAAAATCAAACTTCATGAAATGTTCTGTAATCCCTAAGTATAGAGAAATGCTTAGACTCCCCTACCAAATCCTCAGCAACTCTGACTCAGACTTAGTCTTAGTGTCCTCAGCTTGGTGAATACATAATCTTCTGGTCCCTAGAAGTTTGTAACACAAAGACGGTTAAAACTCTTCCTGTCCCCTTTTAAAAACCATACTAGGGATTGAACCCAGGGCCTCCAGCATTCTAGGCAAGTTCTCCGTCCCTGATCTATGTTGCCAGTCTTTATTAATTTTTTTTAATATTCTTTTAAAAGAGGGTCTTGGTATGTGGCCCTGGCTGGCTTGGGACTTGCTTAGTAGACAGGGGATTCCCAAATGCTGGGACTACCGACACACAACAGGCCAGGCTTAAATTCTAGCCCGTGACAGTTGTATGGGCATACAAACCTGTCAAAATTCATCCTTCAAATGTATGTCTTCTTCGAATGTATATATGGTAACTACACTGCACTTCCATAGGGTATTAACAATAAACCCCAGTTCTGTGTACAAACAAGTCAAAGCATCACGGGTGTGAGGTGTACTGGGTAGTTTAGAGAAAGCTGCTGTTTTGAGAGAACAATGCTCTTTGGGCTTTTGCAAAACTTGTTCTTTGGAACCTGCCACCACAGCATGTGCTTTTGGTTAAGCATTCCACAGCTGAAACGTAATTCTATGCTTAAATGCCAAGAGGATGAGGCAAAATCTTGGCCAAGGTCAAGCTCTACTGATGGCTGGAGAGGGGGGCGGCAGCTACGTGCTCTGCACTTGTGTAACGTTTTAAAAAGGAAAGCTAACCCCAAGTCATCATCTGCTCATTTTCTGAGCCAACTTTGGTCCTGCTCATTTTATCCAAGAGCTTAGAGGAAGCCATATGTGCTATGGCATGGGCTTACAGACCTCCAGGCCCAAACACTGCTGTCTTGGTTTGAGAGACATTGAACCAGACCAAGGCTTTCATTTCAGTGGGATATAGCAGAAGATGCCAGAATTTTAGATGCAGTAAAAGACCCTCTATAAGAGAGAGCAGAACAATGTACTTGATGCTTTTTGGTAGAAACTTGAGACTTCTATCTTTTTCCAGGTGACTGTGAAAAAGTTTCAAGCTGAGCATATTGGTACAAATCTGTGTTTCAAAAGGAAAAGTCAGCATACTCTTTGGGACTGGAATGAAGCCCAGAGATGGATTAGGAAATACATTTTCTACAAAGTCAGAAGGAATGATATTCACAGAGGAGTCCTTACACAGCTAATAACGCAAACATCACCTTTGTCCATGTCTGTCCAGCTGGTACCCAAGCAAGCGCAAAGGTGAGCAGGATGAAATCACTGGCATAGCCAGAAACTCTCCCCAGGCTCCCTGTGAGCTGTTCCCAGCTAGGGCTCATGGATGCCTCATGGCTTCTCAACAGCCATAGAAGTGTCTTATTAAAAAGAAAAGTCACAGAGACTATTTTTACCTATTTGGTTTACTGTCTTCCTTTTCAAGTACTCAAGTAATCCCAGCACTCGGGAGGCAGAGGCAGGTGGATCTCTGTGAGTTCAGGGACAGCCTGGTCTACAGACCTAGTTCTAAGACAGCTGGGGCTATACAAAGAAAACCTCTCTCAAAACAAACAAACAAAAACAAACAAACAAAAACAAACAAACAAATGGTCTCAGTTAGAGTTTTACTGCTGTAAACAGACACCATGACCAAGTCAACTCTTATAAGGACAACATTTAATTGGGGCTGGCTTACAGGTTCAGAGGTTCAGTCCATTATCATCAAGGTGGGAACATGGCAATGTCCAGGCAGTCCTGGTACAGGAGGAGCTGAGAGTTCTACCTCTTCATTTGAAGGCCTTTAGAAGAAGACTGGCTCTCACATGGTTAGGAGGAGGGTTTTATTGCCCATACCCACAGTGACACATTTCCTTCAAGGCCACACCCACTCCAACAAGGCCACACCTCCTAATAGCACCACTCCTTGGCCAAGCATATTCAAACCACATAAATAGATAGATAGATAGATAGATAGATAGATAGATAGATAGAGAAATAAATAAATAAATAAGTAGATAAATAAATAAATAAATAAATATGCCCAATGCCTTTAATCATAACTCTTGGGGATAGAAGCAGCTAGACCTGTGAGTCTAAGGTCAGCCTAGTCTATACAGAGTTCCAGGCCAGCCAGTGCTACAAGGTGAGAACTTTAATTAAAATGGTGGATGTACTACAGAATGCTTGGACTAAGGGGCCTCTCCCTTGGCACATTAATCTAGATCTTAGCAGTATAAAAAGTTAAGTGATTAGTACAAAGACCTACAGCAGACAAATGGGAGAAGAATAAGGCCATCAGCCCACTCCTCTCTGAGCCTCCAATATAGGATAAACTGAGTACAGAGAAAAAAGCAAACTTCAAAGTTAAGCCTGTAAGCGAACCTTTCATGCCCACCACCTTTAAAACCACATATGCTAAATCTCCAACTCTCTCAGCCCCATTGTCTTACGGCTAAGTTCAAATCTCTTATTGTTGTTTTCTGTTTTATTTTTGTTTTAAACTCTTTTTTTTTTTTTTTAAATTAGGGCTGGAGAGATGGCTCAGAGGTTAAGAGCACTGACTGCTCTTCTGGAGGTCCTGAGTTCAATTCCCAGCAACCACGTGGTGGCTCACAACCATCTGTAACAAGACCTAATGCCCTCTTCTGGTATCTGAAGACAGCTACAGTGTACTTACATATAATAATAATAATAATAATAATAATAATAATAATAATAATAATAATAATGTATGTATATAAGTGTTTTACCTACATGTATGTCTGTGTAGCACTTGTGTGCTGGGTGTCCAGAGGCCAGAAGAACGCACTGGATTTCTGGAACTGAAGTTCCTGTGTGAACTCCCACACAGATGATAGGAATAGAACAGACAAACTTAACTGCTTAGAACAGACTTTTTTTTTTTTTTTTTGGTTTTTTGAGACAAGGTTTCTCTGTATAGCCCTGGCTGTCCTGGAACTCACTTTGTAGACCAGGCTGGCCTCAAACTCAGAAATC
Source organism: Mus minutoides (assembly GCA_902729485.2). Lineage (NCBI taxonomy): Eukaryota > Metazoa > Chordata > Mammalia > Rodentia > Muridae > Mus > Mus minutoides. The sequence continues at coordinate 170,054 of LR750315.1, read as the reverse complement.
CACTTGCCTCTGCCTCCCGAGTGCTGGGATTAAAGGTGTGCACCACCACGCCCGGCTAGAATAGACTTCTTGAACTGCTTGTACAGACTATCTTAACTGCTGAGTCACCTCTCTAGACCCCTTCTTTTGTTTTTCTGAGACAGGGTGTCATTCTGGAGCCTAGGCTGACCTCAAACTTATAGTGATTCTCCTGTCTCAGCCTCCCAAGTTCCAAAATACAGGCACGAACTACCTACCACTTCTGAATTATCTCATTTTGTTTTACTTACTGGTATTTTCAGTGGTGAGGTTCTGTGCTGGGGAATGAACCTGGGCCTTACTGTGTGCTAGCAAGCACTCTTCTACTGAGCTGTATCTTTAGCTCTGGTTTCTGGTTCTTATCCAGGACTTACCTGAGGAGTCAGATCCCAGCTGTGCCCTAACATGCTGCAGCCTGACAAGGGAGACCTTTGAGAAGCAAAATATAGGAAATCAATCCAACTCAAAATTATCACACACTGTGCTTGAAATAATGCTGACTATAATAAACTCAGCAGATTTTTTTTTTAAAAGGGGAGATGGAGTTTATTTGGCTTATAATTCCAGGACATGGTCCATTATTATAGGGATGTTAAATCAGGAACTGAAAGCAACTACTTGTATCTAAAGTCCAAGCATGTGCAAGATGCTACTTTGTGCTTGCCTTACTTTTCTTCGTTTTTAAGTAGTCCAGGATTGCAAAAGCAGGGAGCGGGGCTGCCCTTAGTGGGTACTGTTGTTCTTCCTACATTGATAGTCATAATCAAAATTATCCCCCACAACCCTGACCACAGGCCAACCTGATCTAGACAAACTCTCATTGGGATGCTTCCCAGGCTGTGGGAATAATTGACAGTGATAACTGTCACACTCACCATGTCACTTTTTCTTTGAATTCTGACTAATTAGTGTCACCCTGATGTTACACCTGCCCCTGGCCCCTTCCCATCTGTGTCTGGTTCTCAGCCACCATGAGGAAAACAGATTTTACATACCCTCTTTGCTATGATCATCTGCCTCACTGTAGGCCCAAAGCAAGGGTGATATTGAGAGAAAGGAAACAAGTTACCTTTTCATCAAGGAAGAGAAATTCCAGGATTAATAACAAGGAAATAGAGTGTTTTAGGTTCCGTTTGGAGGATGTAAGTCCTACTACCTTTCACAATAAAAAGTGGCCCTGAAGACAACATATACATTAGCAAAGCCACAACCTATGTCACAAAACTAAGCTATAGAAGCATTTCTTAGTCCCATATAGAGGAAGTCATATCTTGATCATCTCTAAAACGATGATCCATTTGGTCCAATTACCCATCGCATTGGGACCACCAATCAGAGATGGCCATAAAGTAACAAGGAAATATAATCAGTGACTAGAAGGCCCTCCTACCCCCCACCCCCATTCGTTTCAAATACACAATAATTAGTAAGCTAACAAATCTTTGGGGGAAATTGCTCCCCTGGCTCCACTTGCTCACTCCCATTCTTGGGGAGCTTCCCGTAATAAACCATGAGAAGGCTCAGTGGGCAGAGGAAACTTAGCACCATACCGGCTGGATCCCAGGAACTCTCACAGCAGAAGGAGAGGACTATCCTGAGCTTGTCTGTCATACATGAACCCATGTACATACAAACAGCCCATATACAAAAAGGTAAAGTACATTTTTTAATGATACCTAAAAAATGAGACCTAGTGAAGAAAATTAAAAGATAAACAAATGAATAAAAATCCTGGAAGCAAGGTAAGTCAAAATTCAATGATTAAAGGGGCCAAATAAGCTAAACCGAAGTCATCTCTGCCTGCTGAGTTCCTAAGAGCTGAGAATGGGGGATTAAGCCAGCTTTGTTTCAACAAAACACATTTTGTCAACTGATCTGTCGTGACATGAGTAAGAATAAGTAACTTATGGCTGGTTTTTTTTTTTTTTTTTTTTTTGGTTTTTTGAGACAGGGTTTCTCTGTGTAGCCCTGGCTGTCCTAGAACTCACTCTGTAGACCAGACTGGCCTCGAACTCAGAAATCCGCCTGCCTCTGCCTCCTGAGTGCTGGGATTAAAGGCGTACGCTACCACGCCCAGCTATGGCTGTTCTTAAATGGCAGAAAATCCCTGGATGTGTGCTTCATTCACGTCACAATGGCATGTTATTAAACACAGATCTATTTTCAAAAAAGAATCCATCTATAACCTTATTTTAAAATAAAAAAGTTTTTAATTGAAAAAATCTACATTAAAAATGTTAAATAAACTATGTCCAAAACAAACAAACAAACAAACAAACAAAAAACAAAAGAATCACTGACTGCAGAAGCAGGGAAGGGAACATAGTAGTGAAGAATGGTAGACAGGAGGAAGCAAGAAGGGGCCCAAAGCCACTAACACGAGAGCCAGGGCATACAGGGTCCATTCCAATTCACAGAATAGCTCAATCCATATACAGGACACTTGGAGATAAAGGCTTAAAAAGATGAACTCTTTAAGGTGTACTCTACTCCCAAGCTGACATCAATTAGTACCCACTGCAACAGTGACACCCCACCCTCTCCCTCAAATCCAGTTCCTAGAGTTCTATCTTAAAGAAATTACCAAGTACAGAGTCAGAAATATACAATAAAGTTTATCTCCATAACTGGCAATGAAGGATTCAAAACAACCATGCTTTTGAACAGAGTGTGGGGCTACATAACCAAAGGAGAGCTACTGGAAACATATGAACATTAGTTTTCATTGGTCCTCTGTTGTTTTGTTTTGTTCTGAGACAAGGGTTCAGGTAGCTCAAATAGTCTTAAACTCACTATGTAGCTGAAGATAAGCCTAAACTTCTAATCTTTCTGCCTCTACTTCCCAAGGGCTAGGATTATAGCCATGAGCCAGCGCACTTTAGAACTTTATTTTCAAAGACTTAAAGATAGAGTAAATTACTTGGTGATGTCATATTAGTGAATGGGAAAAAAATCAGGATGCATATAAACATCAGACACACACACAGGCGTGCACACACATATGATACTTTTAACTTTATATTTAAATTTAAATATTATACATATACTTATTTTAAAATACTGATATTTTTTTCTTTTGAGACAGGGTCTCTTTATCTACCTCTGGCTGTCCTGGAACTCACTATGTAAGCCAGGCTGGCCTTGAACTCAGAGATCTACCTGCCTCTGCTTTCCAGGACTGGGATGCTGAAATACTGGGATGGTGGAATCAAAGGTGTGTGCGCCACCACACCTGGCTGAATGAAGATTCTTAAGCACATCACCAAAGCCTAGATCTGTTCCAAACAGAAGGGAGATGGACTACTGTTACTTTTTCTTTAGGATCTTCTCTAATGAGCATGTACTCATTGTATAATCCAGGCTAGCATCAAATCCGACATCTTCCTGCTTTTTCCTCATGCATAGAGACTACAGAAAGGTGTTATCCACACCTTGCTTTGCGTATTTTATATCAGAAAAATAGGTTTACTCTAAAATTTCTTGTTGAAGATGACAACTTTCACTCTTAGGGAAAGGCTCAAAATTTCAAGATAGACTCAGACTATAGATTCCAATCTACACGGCAATGCTCTTCTGAAAAGATAAAAGGACCTAAGCTGCACAGACTGGCTTTCTCTTTGCTGATGGCTCTCTTAAACTGGACCTTGTGGGGACCCCACTGGAGTGCATAGCAACCAGTATACCTATGACCTTCACAGTATTTCTCATTGCTTCCTATGCAAATCAGGAGGACTAGGAGAACCCATCTCTCTTGTTCCAGAAAAAAAGCTTTCTTACAAAGCTATAGAAGTGACTCAAAATTAGCTACAAATATTCTGAAACACAGGTCACAAGTCATATTCAGTGACTATGTATACAAAGTTGCTTATTTTTCAAGAATGGATATAAAAACCAATCTATGAGTGCCATCTTGTGGGAAGCCTGGTAACTACCATGACCAAGAACTAAGCTGGCCTCCCATTCCTCTCTGGGCTTTTTCACTGAGTTCCCACAGTCAGGAGCCACAAGCTTTGTGATAATCTACTACATTAAACATAGATTCCCCCAAAGAAGCTGGTACTACTTGTTTATAAGGATGTCTAGTCTTGATCCAGAAACGCCCGAGAGGACAGGTGGGAAGGCAGGGCAGAGGGGCAGAGTGTAGAACGCACACGTGTTTGTGGACTGCAAACCCATCCCAAAGGCTGTGGTGCAGTGTGTATGGTGTATCCATGCTATATAAGTATCACAGTACTGCCACGAGGAAGGGACTCTGTAGAAGCAGTAGTAACCCCCCCCCCAAAAAAATACTTACTGATTTTATAAGTAAGAAAGAAGTTAGTAAGAAAAGTTTCACATTTACAATCACTGAGCTTTGTGCTTTGAAGTTGTTTTATTTATCAATGTCAGATCAGTTATAAGCAACTTGGGTACAATTCCAAAATAGAACTCTTGTTGGATTCTGGGCATAAAATTCATTTCAAGCTTGTTAAGATCTTATAAAATAAGAAAGTTTTCCTAATAGTTTAGAAAAAATACTAATTGCTAATAAATTGATTTCATACTCAAAGTAGCAGTCTAACATTTCGAAAGGTGAAACATTACCCTTTTAAACTTCTATTGTATCAGATAATTTCAGTGTCTCAGGCTCTAGGGGAGGTGAACTCCTCATACTGAAACCTGGCCAAATGGCTTTGGGAGTGAATTAAAGACTAAGGGGAGGTCAGTATTGCAAATGCAATGGAACATGAACACCAAAGGGAGTGGGCGCAGACTCTGAGAAATGATGGTCCTCAGAAGCAGGACAAGAGACATGCAACCAGAGGAGAGGCTGAGCCATGTGTCAAAGCTCTCCTGAGAAAGGGTCAGCACTTGTCAGCCCAGTCAGCTTAACACCCATTTCCAGAAAAGGACTTCCCCTGGGACAGGGAAGAAGCCCATAGCAAGCTGGACTTTGGTCCTGTATGCGTTGAGTGGGAACATTTTCAAGCATGTAAAATAAATCCAAGTAATACAGTTGGAATGGACCCCAAACAAATACATATGGGAGAGCAAGAAAGATTAAAATTGTGAGGCTGAACTGGGAATAGGAATGTGACTCTTGGGTCACTTCTTCAACTCTGGAAAAAGTTCTCCCTGGCCTGGAAAAACCAATGCAGCAAAGAGAATTACAAATGTCTTCCCAGGGCCTGACAAGTTACTTCAGAGAAGACTTCTCCCTTTTAGGAAAATCAGAGAGGGAGAGTGAAAACGAAGGCCAAGCTTCTTTTGCACACAAAAATAGGAGAGAAAGGAGGAGAAAAGAATAGACTCCCCAACTAAACTCAAAACCATAAGCTCCCCTTCAAACAACAGCCTTGCTCCATCAGAAGTACCTGGGGATCAGTATAGGTTAGCACTCTGAGCTGAGTTACCAGGACTTCGACCATTAAGAACATTAAACAGTAGGTGATTCTGACCATGACCTGCAGGAAGCAGCAGTCATGACAGCTTGATGGGCAGGTCCTCCCCATACTTTTGGAGCAGCTTCTGATGGTTGTGGTCCACCGACCACTGCTGGGGCAGGTGCTTAGGATGCATGGAGTCCAGGAAGTGCTGACGCCAGCGACTCTCCAGCTGCATGAGGGAGCGCAGCCCACCCTCGGTGTGACGCTGTACCACCTTTAGCCCGTGAGGAATATAACTTTCATTGTATATCCTGCCAAAACATGAAGTCATAAAGGGTCTGAGCAAAACAATCACTGGACAATCTCATAGGCAGATAAAGAGATAGACCCCAAAGGACACAGTATTTTAAATGTTTTTAAAATCTTTTTAACCGCCGGGCGTGGTGGCGCACGCCTTTAATCCCAGAACTTGGGAGGCAGAGGCAGGCGGATTTCTGAGTTCGAGGCCAGCCTGGTCTACAGAGTGAGTTCCAGGACAGCCAGAGCTATACAGAGAAACCCTGTCTCGAAAAAAAAAAATCTTTTTAACCTCTATTCTTTTTAATATGTAGGATACAGGCTCAAACTGGAGGGATTTGGGGTTTTAAGTTATATTTATGGGAAGGCTACATATACTCATCCCTATAGGGAAATCTTGCCTGGCTGATGATAGGTTAGAAATATTGATCTTGTATTTGTTGATTTGAGGCTATTCAGGGAAGAACTTACTTCTCTGTAAGCCATTAGTTATTTAATGGCTGGTTTTTCAGAATACTGGCAGACCTGGGTGTAAACTTCAAGGTGATCCACTTCTTTAGTACCTGCTTCCTCACACAAAGCATGTCAGATCACACTGGCAAGGAGTGTGTTGGTCACCGTGAGAGTTCCTATAGCTGCTCAGCTATGCAAATAGTGTATAGCAGAAGATGACCGACCCCCACCCCCCACCCCGCCCCCACCCCGGCCTAGTCCCCAGCTAGACAGGAAACCATGAAAAGTGCTGGTACTATGTGAACAGAGCCTCCCACAACCTCCCTCTATCTCCTTCAAGAAGTGAAATCACCTTTCTCAAAAAAGTGCCTTGCTCCAAGCTTCTTTCCTCTCCCAACATCTATATTTTCAATCCTTCATCCTAAACCCCCACCAGCTCAGCAACTTTGGGCTCTCCAAACATTTGCAGGTGTTTCATATTTCCTACTGTTGTTTTGTTTGTCTTAGTTTTTGTTTTTGAGAAAAGGTTTCTTTCTCTAGGTAGCTCTGTCTGACCAGGAGTTCATTATGTAAGCCAGGCTGGCCTTGAACTCACACAGATCTACCTGCCTCTGCCTTCCAAATACCACCAACCCCACTAGTTTCAATCTGTCCCCAAACAGCCTGTTCTCAGCCTCAATCTATCCTCTAACTCAGCAACTGACTTATTAGAAAGGTCTATGGTTAGCTGGGCATGGTGGTGTACTCCTGTAATCCCAACACTCAGGAGGCAGAGGCAGGCGGATTTCTGAGTTCGAGGCTAGCCTGATTTACAGAATGAGTTCCAGGACAGTCAGGACTATACAGGGAAATCCTGTCTTGAAAAAATAAGTAAGGGCTAGAGAGATAGCTCAGAGGTTAAGAGCACTGACTGCTCTTCCAAAGGTACTGAGTTCAAATCCCAGCAACCACATGGTGGCTCATCCATAATGAGATCTGATGCCCTCTTCTGGTGTGTTTCAGACAGCTACAGTGTACTTATATATAATAAATAAATAAATAAATAAATCTTTTTAAAAACAAAAGAAAGAAAACCCGAGTAAGTAATTAAAAGAAAGGCCTGTGGTTGCAGGGGAGAAGGTAGCTGTTCTAAGAAGCTCATCTGGGGGTCACTGAGCTGGCTTAAAGATATGAACACCAGCTGCACAAGCCTGACATCCTGAATTGGCTCCCTGGTGGGTCTGTGGTAAAAGGAAAGAACCAATTTCTAAAAGTTGTTCTTTGACCTCCACACATGCTATGGTAGCCCTGTGTACCCAAACACAAGCATTCATGAGTATATACATACTAATAAATGAAAAAAATTTAAGAAGTTCATTTGGGAATTGGAGAATGGCAATCTCCTTAATGTAATGTGATCTTGACAAGTTACTTAACTTTAACCTCATAGTATTTAATTAAAACTTAGAAAGTGGACTAGGTGTGGTGGCACATGCCTTTAATCCCAGCACTCGGGAGGCAGAGGCAGGTGGATTTCTGAGTTCGGGCCAGCCTGGTCTACAAAGTGAGTTCCAGGACAGCCAGGGCTATACAGAGAAACCCTGTCTCAAAAAACCAAACCAAACCAAACCAAACCAAACAAAAAAAGAAATCACATTTTCTTTAGGAATCGGTGTGTGTAGTGTACAAGTGAATGGGAGCGTGCACAAGGATGCCATGGCAGGCGTGGAGGCTTGAGGACAGCTTTTAGAAATCAATTCTCTTGATCTACCATGCAGGTCCTTCCTAGGAATTCAAGTAAATTGTCAGACTTGGCAGCAAGTGCCTTAACCTGCAAAGCCATCTCGCCTTATGAAAAGGAAATTCTCAGATTGTTTGATTCTCCCCCACAGAATCTTAGACAGACAGACAGACAGACAGTGGATTAATAAGCATGTGGCTAAGCACTGTGACAAGCATTCTCATGAAGCTGTGAAAGTTGCTGTTACACACCCCATTCTCTCTCTGAACAGTACCTGGTCTCCAGGCTGGCAGCCTCCTGAAGTATCTCCTCTGTAATAGTATCTGTGTTATAAAACTCCCTTAGTGCATGCAGCAGCTCTTCTTTCCGATGGGCAGGTAGGCTCTCTGCATTGAGCAGGGCTCTGGCTCCAGAACGCACCTGCCTCCGCTCTAAATCTTCCAGCAGGCGTAGGCCCTCCTCCGAGCCAATGGGAGCCTGGAACTCCTTGGCCAGCTGTTGCTTCAGATGGTTGTCATAGTAGTTAGAGATGGCATGGCAGGAGGTACAGAGCAACAGCACATCATGGGAGTTGTGGTCCTTCATCTCAATAGGGAAATGCTTGCGGTACTCATGTGGAATTATATTTTTCCTGGAATGAGCCCACCCCAAAAGCAATGCTCATTACCTTATGATACAGAGCCTATATGGAGCCAGCAAGTGAGATGCTGGAAGGCTTGGGCAGCATAACTCAACAGAGGTTCCATGAAGGCAATACTACCTATATGACTCTCAGGCCCACCTGCTTGCCTTATCTACCTGTGCTTTAGGGTCTTCTCCCCTAAAGTAAGTACAGACTGACTATGTGCTGTCAGGCTTCAACGGCAGAGGCTGATAACAACTACCATGGTCCTAGAAAGGAGACTCTCAGAGAAATGAAATGATACTATACTGACTTTTGATACCTGCACAGTAAATCTCAAAGAAGTCTGCTGGACTAAGCAAACCAATTTCCTTTATCTGAGGACTCTACTACTTTGACATCACTTCCTGGCTCACCAAGGTGTGTAATAATTTTCTAAGCAGAACTACACGCAGTGGCAACAGTTGTCTCACATAGCAGAGAAAGGAGAGAGGGAAGTGAACCAGTAAAGAGGAGCATGGTGGCATATGCCTCTGATTCCAGCTTGGAAGGCTAAGTCAGCAGAACAGCCACACCCAAGGCTACACAGTAATACTGTCTCAGCCTGGCTGTGGTGGAACACATATACCTTTAATCCTAGTGCTAGAGAGGCAGAGGCAGGCAGATCTCTGAGTTTTTGGTCAGCCTGATCTATAGAGTGAGTTCTAAGACAGTCAGGCTACACAGAGAAACACTGTCTCTAAAAAATGCTGGAAGGTAATAAAAAAGTAAATAAAATAAAAGAATATTCTGCCTCAAAATGAGAAAAAGTGATCTCTGAAAAAAATTAAGATTAAAAAAAAGAAAATAACACCAGAAAATAACAAAAATAGAGCCGGGCGTGGTGGCGCACGCCTGTAATCCCAGCACTTGAGAGGCAGAGGCAGGCGGATTTCTAAGTTCGAGGCCAGCCTGGTCTACAGAGTGAGTTCCAGGACAGCCAGGACTACTCAGAGAAACCCTGTCTCGAAAAACCAAAAAAAAAAAAAAAAAAAAGAAAAAAAGAAAAAGAAGAAAAAAGAGAGTAACAAAACACACCACCATGATGGAAGGAAGAGAGGGAATGGGGAAGTAAGGAGGGAGGGAAGTTGAGAGGAAGGAGGCGAGAGAATGACTGTACAGGGGCTGGAGGTGAGGGGGGAAGTATGCAAACCCAGTGGCCAGCCTCACACCCACTGTGGGAACCCTAATGTGAAAGGACAACCTTGGGAGACTCTATAACCAACACTACAGCTCAGAAAGCTCAAGAGCTTCAGGGAGGGATCCCGGAATCCAGCTTCAAAGTCTGCTTTAAGAGGAATAGAGGCCACGAGAGACAGCAGGTAGAGGCTGAAGCTGCTAGGAAAGCTGCGGTGTATGTAGAGTAAGACTCTGCCATAGCGGGAAAACACAACCATGGCATCTGAGGCCTCAACATATGACTACACAGGCAACTGCCACAGGAGGCAGATTACGTAGTCTAATACTATACTCACCGGATGTAGGTATCTGTCTTGCCACAGACAACACATAGGTTCTCTTTAACCATCAAGTAATAATCTCCTGGGGACTCAGGTCTTCCTGCAGGTTCAAACTGTAGCCTGACCACAAAGGGTTCTTTACTCACCAGCTCTTAGGAAAAAAAAAGAGAACGCATCAGTGCTGGGTGCCTCCACCTCTGCTCCCAAGAAGCACTCTTAACGACTGTTCTTTGTGTGCAAGCAGAGAACTCCAGTTTATGACTACCCAGCCCGAACATGTCAAGCCCTCTTGGTCTTCCTCCTCTCTCCCTCTTCCACACCCGACTCACAAGACCCTATGTAGAAACAAGCATGGCAGACAGGTCTCACACCTCCAATGCCTTTGTCCAGGTACCACTGAGCTTTCCTGCGGTCACAGGTGCACAAGGGCTGTCCATCAGGAGCTTGGAGGAAGCAGTTATCATAGAGAGGGGATTTTCTGCAGGGAAAGGAAATCTCATGCTGAAAGCTGTTAGTCAAGCTTCCCAAGACCTTTCCACACTCTTTTCTGAATGACTCAAATTATTCTCAACATCAGCATCAAATATAATACAAGTAGAAAAAGCAAACAGGCAAAAAAACACACTTGACTCTCAGTCTGTATTGGCTAGGAAGCAGAGCTACAAATGATACCTTGAATAATTATACTTATGGACTGAGGCACTGGGAAGTGAATTAGGTGGTATTCACAGAGTTCTGCTGTGAATGTAAACAGGAACAGAGCACCAATAAACTGCTAAATCACTGAATTAAACACTAAATTAAAACGGTAAGAGTTCATATAAAGAAAGGAGGGCCACGTGGGTTGATTACTGGCTCCCATGCAACGTTTCCTTCAAGTTAATCATCTAATTCCTAAAGGTGCCATGTTCCAAGGATCACACTTCCACTCAAAGCACCCTCGAGAGGTGTCAGTCACATGGGAGATTCTCACTAGCTACACAATAAAGTTGGTGTGAGGCTGAAATCACTCTAAATTAACAAGAAATCTTAAGGTGCACTTCTCCTGGTAAGTATGAGGAATTCATGTTTTTCGTGTTCATAGCTGTCTCAAACATAAAATGTATATCCCCTTAAATATTTTATTATAGCTTGTTTAGTTTAGAGGAGGGGCACACATGTGCATGTGGAGATCAGAGAACAACTCTGAGAGTCAGTTCCGGCCCACTACCACGTGGGTCCGGAAGACTTAACTCAGGCCACTAGGTTTGGCAGCAAGTGCCTCTACCTGGTGAGCCATTAAAGTTACAGGCCTGAGGTTGCACTAGGGTTGGTGACAAAGCATGGGTAAATTCTCTTCCTCTCTATTCCAACTGACAAATAGAAAAGTGAGCGAAGGGGAAAAGCAGAAGAAGAAGAGCACAAAGAGAAACACAGCGCAAATGTCACTAAAGGCAGGGCAGGTCCATTAACGCTGGAGTCTCTGCTGCCTGACTCAGGGTAAAGCTGGGCTCTAACTCTTCAACATCAGGGAACATGCGGGTTACCTGGCAGAATAGCCCACCCCCAGGGGCTTCCTCTTATGCTTCCTGGGGTCTCTCCCTTGGCTGTTGCTTGGCACCATTCTATCAGTCCTTGCCTTCCTAGTTCTTGGCTTCAGCTGCAACTCCAGTGCTTCCCCATTAACCTCTTCAACCAGCCGGCCAAGTCCTTTGCTTCGGAATGGGATGTCTACTATATTCCTGCATTTCTCCAAGGCTTTTTGCCAGTTGATTTGGTCCTTGTTTTCCTCTTCATAGGAATTCGTAGAGAAAGGGTATCCAAGAAGATGGAGAAAGAGAGCCACTGAAATCTGAGCATCCCTGGCAGCATAAGTTACCTGAAGAGAAAAGCCAGAGGTCAGTGGGATATGGAAGACAAGCCAGGCAGAGTACCTTCAAAGTCAATTACAAACGCCTTGGAATACCACTCAGGGTAGCATTTGCTCAGTAGCATAAAACCTTGGATTCAGCCAAACAGTGGTGGCACATGCCTTTAATCCCAGCACTCCAGAGGCAGAGACAAGCAAATTGCTGAGTTCAAGACCAGGCTTAATCATTAAGATTTATTTATTTAATTGATCTAAGTACACTGTAGCTGTCTTCAGACACACCAGAAGAGGGCAATGGTTCTCATTACAGACGATTGTGAGCCATGGTTGTACATGTGGTTGCTGGGTATTGAACTTAAGACCTCTGGAAGAGCAGTCAGTGCTCTTAACTGCTGAGCCATGTCTCCAGTCCCTAGAAATTAATCTTTTGGGTTTTTTTTTTTTTTTTTTTTTTTGGTTTTTCAAGACAGGGTTTCTCTGTATAGCCCTGGCTGTCCTGGAACTCACTTTGTAGACCAGGCTGGCCTTGAACTCAGAAATCTGCCTGCCTCTGCCTCCCGAGTGCTGGGATTAAAGGCGTGCGCCACCACGCCCGGCGAAATTAATCTTAATAAAGCCATTTTTCATTCACCACCACCACCACTAAAAAGAAAAAAAAAATAGAAAACAAAACAAAAAATACCAAGTTTGGTGGCACATACAGTTAATCCCAACAGAGGCAGGCATTTCTCTGAGTTTGAGGCTAGACTGGTCTATATACATTTCCAGGTCAGCTAAGACTGCATACAAAAATCCTGTCTGTTTCAAGGCACAAAGAAGTAACTTTGTTACAAAAAAACAAAAAACAAAAAAACAAACCAGAAACTGCTATGGAAAACAAACTAAATAATTCAATGCCTAGAATTCTGCCACAGATTTATATTAACCTAAAACACAAATTTTCCCTAACGTTTTGAAAGGATGAACTAGTAACTGGCTTGAAGACAGGATATCTGTAAAAGGTCAACAATAAGATGGAAATGACCGGAAGAAACCAAAAACCAAACCAACTTTCTTTTTTTTTTTTTTTCTTTTTTTTTTTTTCCTCCCTTGTTCCGGTCAACCCGGCTCGCTCCGCTCGACCCCCGCTCGCTCCAGCCAGCCTGACTCGCTCCCAGCCGCCCCCGTACAGCCCCCGCTTGTTCCAGACAGCCCCGCTAGCTTTGGCCGTCCTGGCTTGCTCCGGCCGTCCCCGGCCGTCCCCGTTCGGCTCCGCTCGCTCCGGACAGCCTCGCTCGCTCCGGTTGGTCTCTCCGGTCCAAGGATTCATTTCTTATTATTCTTCATAAGTACGCTGTAGCTGACTTCAGACGCACCACAGGAGGGCGTCAGATCTTGTTACAGGTGGTTGTAAGCCACCATATGGTTGCTGGGATTTGAACTCATCACCTTCGGAAGAGCAGTCGGGTGCTCTAACCCGCTGAGCCATCTCACCAGCCCCCCCCCCCCCAAACCAACTTTCAAACACTTATCAACTGTTCTGCACAACAGGGCCAAGAAACTACCTCTTCCGGCATTAAAATAGTACAAATTTAAATCACAGGGGTTGGAGAGATGGCTCAGTGATTTAAGAGTACTGGCTGCTCTTCCAAAGGATCCAAGTTCAATTCCCAGCACTCCAATGGCAGCTCACAGCTGTCTGTAACTCCAGTTATAGAGAGCTGACACTCTCACACAAACATACATGTCAGCAAAACACTGGTACACATAAAATAAAAATAAATGCATCTTTTCAAAAAATTTAAATCAAATAATGGCTAAACTTAAGGCCTACATATAGCTATACAAAATCCTAAAGGATTACCTCTAAGGGTAAAAGATTAAAGGATTCCTTTCTGGAGACATCAAGCAGCCAGAGGGACTAGATGCTGAAAGCTTCTAAGAAAGTGTTTGACGAGCCGGGCGTGGTGGCACACGCCTTTAATCCCAGCACTCGGGAGGCAGAGGCAGGCGGATTTCTGAGTTCGAGGCCAGCCTGGTCTACAAAGTGAGTTCCAGGACAGCCAGGGCTATACAGAGAAACCCTGTCTCGAAAAACCAAAAAAGAAAAAAAAGAAAGTGTTTGATGATCTAGGAAGGTATTTTGATGTTGATAAATGCAAGTTATGAAGGATTTATCTTTTTTGTAAACTTAAAAATATTGTTATAAGCTTCAGGAAAGACACTTGAATCAAATGGATTCAAGATAAGTACTGTCAATTAACAACCAGTTTCCCTCCTACCTGCCTATTCCTGAGGGTAGGATAGGATCTATTTCCCTTACCCTGATCCTGGGAACCCCCCACCTCTCCTCCAATTACCAAGACCATAGATAGGTCCAAGAGTTTCAAAATACACACCCAAGAAAAACGTTTTCTCATAAACTCCTTAACTTTCTCTTCTGCCCCTAACATCTAGGTGTTCCCTCAGAGCCTGCATCCAGGAAAGCTCCAAACCAGTTACTCACAGGTGCTCTGGCCTAGCCTCACAGACTGCTTCAACTGGGCCTACACAGCCCTACCCCCAGACAGTCCACAATCTGGACAGCTGTGAAACAACCAGTTCTTCCTGGACTTGGCCCACATCCCAGACCAGTGCCCCAATGTTAGCAGGAAGTAGAGGCTGGGATGTTAGGTTTAGGACACCAGAGGACAGACTGAGGTGCATATTTTACATATCAAAGCAGAGCTGGCCTCCAGGTTCTCCCAGCATCCCTCAGTTCCTGTCTGGCATACCCTGCCCTCAACCCTGAACTTCACAGTCCAGGAGAATAGACTGCCCTTCCCCCAGAGGCACCTCCCTTTGTAATCTAGACATTTCGTCTCTTTTTTCCCCCCTTCTCTTCTCTCTATGCACTCTTGCCCTTTCCCTCTCTGCTCCCCAACCCCCACCTCTCTCTCTTCTCATGGTGACTCTCTTAGCCCCAATCCTTGGGGCCAGTGAACTTGCCACAGAGAAGCTTCCTAATAAACCTGCACTTAATAGATTCCAATCTGGCTTGAATTGGCTCATTTGACTGGTGGCAGAGAAATAACCTACCAGATACACAATTACTGACACCTGACTGACTACAGCTACCGAAAAGGAGCCCATTAGCCCTCAAACTCCTGCTGTAACTGCTGTGTACTCAACCCACTACTTTTGTTTGTTGGTTCATTTTTGTTTTTCCAAAACAGGGTTTCTCTGTGTAGCCCTGGCTGTCCTGAAACTCAATCTATAGACCAGGCTAGCCTCAAACTAATGAAATCCGCCTGCCTCTGCCTCCCAAGTGCTGGGATTAAAGGTATGTGCCACCATTGTTCAGGCCTATTCACTTGATGTTTTTCAACATTAACTACCACAGGGTGGTGGTGCCTTTAATCCCCGCACTCTGGAGGCGCAAGGCAGTCAGACTGGATCCATGTGAGCTGGAGGTCAGCCTGGTCTTGTTCGAGGACAACTGACCAGACAGAGTCAGTCTTTGTGCTCAGAGAGCTCTCCCTAATTGGTCCTCACCATACCTTATTTGTTCCTCGTTTAAAAAGGCAACCCTAGCCAGTGTGGTGGCACACACCTTTAATCCCAGCACTCGGGAGGCAGAGGCAGGTGGATTTCTGAGTTCAAGGCCAGCCTGGTATACAGAGTGAGTTCCAGGACAGCCAGGGCTGTACAGAGAAACCCTGTCTCAAAAAACCAAAGTGTGTGTGTGTGGGGGACCCTAAAAAGGCAACCCTGGGGCCAGAGGGATGACTCAGCAGTTAAGAGCACTGACTCTTCTAGGGGTCCTGAGTTCAATTCCTAGAAACCACATGGTGGCTCACAACCATCTGTAATGAGATCTGGTGCACTCTTCTGGTATGTCTGAAGATAGCTATAGTGTACTCATATACATAAAATAAAAAACTAAATCTTGGCTACCAAGAGCTACTTTTACTGTCATTAAATACGTCCTCTATCTTCTGCTTACTCCTAACTGTGTATCTCAATCTTCTTGGTCAGGAGACAAGAACCAGACAGGAAGGAAAATTTCCATCTGTTACAGTTGTGAGCCACCATGCCCTGCTTCATGTGACATGATTCTATCAATATTCATCCATGTTAAGGTTGAGAAACTGGCACATGTGTGAATTGACAGCACTTGGAAGGCCAAGAGGATTACATATAGCATGTTCCTTTTTACTTGTTGAATAATATGCCACTGTGTGCCTACATTTTATTTATTCACCAGCTGATGCATCTTATATTATTTATTTGTTTGTTTATTTTTGAGATAGGGTTTTTTTCTGTAGCCCTGGCTGTTTTGGAACTCAACCTGCAGAACAGGAGGGCCTCAAACTCAGGTCTGACTGTCATCACACCTAGGTGTTTTTTTTTTTTAACCAATCCATTTTTTTAATTCTTAAATTCTTGACATTACAGAACTAAACTGAAATTTATTAACATTCCACTCTTATATTTCTTATTGACAAACAGAAAATAAAATCCATGAGCCAAAAAACCCAAAAGAAACTAAAAACAGGGAAAAGCTTATAAAACTAAATATGGACCCCAGCATTAACGGCTGAATAGAGAATGTGATTTTTCTTTAAATTCTTAGCGGATGATAAAGTGTAGAAGCTGAACACTTGCAAATTATTTAAAACCTGGAATTATCGACCAGAAATTACACAGATGGATCATGGGAAAACAACTGGAAGGGGGTTATGAGCGAACCTACACTGTTCTAGCTGCACCCCATCCCCTTCTCAGAGGAAAGCCTGGCATTGATTAGGGCCAGGCTAATACTGGCAGCCGAGCCAGTAATAGCCTTCCAGAAGAGCCTTCCATCGGGTTGGCAATTTTGATCTGGGCCCGGGACATCTGGCGGATCTCATTGATGTTGGCGCCTTGGCGCCCAATTATGCAGCAATTAAGTTATTTGGAATGGTGAGTTCATGGGTTGTTTGAGTAGATGCATCCAAACTTGCCCAATGGCCTTTTTCCTCTGAAGAGCTGGAGTCAATTCCGGCGAATTCCGTCCCGCGGTGCACCTTGGCAAAGTGAGACTGTTGTCTTGTCACCTGGTTCAGCTTGGCCAGATTCAGTGGAGAAATGGTGTGTTGTCCTTGAATAGAGTAGGCGTCTAGAGGTGGTCCTTCCAGGTCGTGGGTGGTGTACGAATAGCACGCCGCATCGCTGCAGCCATCTTGGCCGCCCGCACAGATGACTGGTGAGCTGGACGGCATGGGCTGTTACGGACTCGTCATGACTCTCCCTTGCGGAGACTGGCAGAGCGTCTCCAGCATGACCAGGCAGATCTGCTTCACACACTCCGTGACCGACTGCGGCATGCCAGCGATAGTGATTGCCTGCTCTGTCGAGTTGGGCAGCATATCCCCTGCCACCTGGACCTGGGCTCCAGTGCTCTCGCGGATTTCCTTGATCTTGCAGCCGCCCTTGCCGATCAGGGAGCCACACTGGGTGGCGGGCACCACTAGCCGAAGGGTGACCGGGGGGCCTGCTGGCCACCGTACTGTTGATCATGGAGCTGTTGATATCTTCCTCCAGCTTGTCGATGCATCCATTCATTCTCTTATCATGGCGAAGGCCTTAAAGATGGCACTGGTAGGCCCGGTCAGAGTGATGATTCTCTCAGGGCAGTTCCCCTCCGAGATGTTGATCCGCGTGCCGCTCTCCTCTCGGATCCTCTTCACCGACTCCCCTTTCTTCCCGACGATGCTGCCTACTTCCTTTCCGTGCATCAGCAGCCGAATGGTGAGAGTCACGTTGAGTCTGCTTTCAGTCACACCGGCGTCCATGGCGAGCGACAGGCGGCGTTCGGGAGTTGGGCTCGTTATGTGGTCAAGTCCTGGGCGGCTGGCGGGGGAGGGGAGGAGTAGGCCCCAACTGCCGGCGCGAGAGGGGGAGGGGGCTGCGGGAGCGAGGGCGCGGCGGTGGCGACTCTGGCCAGCCTCCGCCACACCTAGCTTTTCTTATCAGTCTTTATGTCTCTTTTTTTTTATTTGTCTGTTTTTATTGTGATACTGAAAATCAAGTTCAGGCCCTGAACATGTCATGAAAGCTATATCCTTAACCCCGTGTCTCCTTAAATATGAATCGACAACTAAGGTTTAAACATCTGGAAAAATCCCCCACATGAAAGCCAAGGACAAGGAGCTCTGAGGAAAAAGAGGTGATGTAGGGAACGGAAGATGGAAGGAAAGCAGAAACCCTTCCCACTCTGTGTCAAGAGCCTGCGTCCTAAGCAGAGACAGAAGCTGTCTCAACAGAGTGTGCTCAGGGTGAGGCTAAAAGTGCTGGCTCGGCAGCTTTCCTACCAGACCTGTGGAAGAGTCAGCTGCAGCTAGAGCGAGTCTGTACTCCTACAGCTCCCACCCCAAGACAGAAGACAGAGGCAGGACACTAGGAGACTGTCTCAAGGATCAATGAAGGGGATCCAATAATCCAAAAAGAATATGTTCTTAAAAAAAAAAAAAAAAAAGGAGAGTAGTAAATGTCAAAGAAAGTAATCTGAGGATTCTTTCCTGAACTGGAGTCAAGAACATCCAGACAGAAAGAGACCACAAAATCTTACTACTGTGCATAAAATATGGCCTCTACTCATGTTTAGCATCAAGGATTTCAAACAAGGAAGGAACGAGAACTTCCAGAAAGAACAGTCACACACTCAAATGTTCAAAGCCAGAATACAAGGAGTACAGCCTTCAAAGTTCTGAAGCAATAAAATGGCTTCTGCCCTAAACTGCTATTAGGCATACCACTGGCTAAGAGAGGGAACTCACTTGTCCTTTTAGACATGCAAGGTAACAAGAGGATAGGGCCAAGGGATTTAGACACCAGGGGATCCAGTATGGAAGAGAAGTGGAGAGAGCCACAGACAGACATACAGACATACATACAGACAGACAGAAGAAGCAAGTTTCAGACTGCAGTGGGCAGCAGGTCTGCAGAGCCAACATTCCTGAGCAGAATGAGGCAGCAAAGAGCTACAGGAAGACAGCAGAGGGCCATAGAGGGACAATGGAGGGTCGGAGGAAGAGAGCGGAGGGCAAAGCCATAGGGGAATAGCAGAGGGCAGAAGGACACAGGAGGACAGCACAGGGATGTAAGGACAGAACCATAGGAAACTGGGCATGTGTGTTTAGTCTCTCAGTGCATTTGAGAGAGTCAAGAATTATAGTTCTGGGGTTAAGTCAATAGTGTGCAGAAAACAAAAATAAAAATCCTATATCCTGGGAAAACAAAGTATTGCTCCTGATGAAAGTGGAGTATCTATTTATACTGGGGAGATGTGTTAGGGAACAAATTCTTGTTTGGGACCCAGGAACTGGAAGAACCCTAAGTTATATGTATAAAAAAAGTCAAAGCATACTACGGAAAAATAAGAAAGAATGATACATGGATATAATCTAAAAGAACAATGGTAATTACCAAAAAGAAATTAAAATGGTCACCTCTGGGTAGAAGAGCAAAAGAAGGAATGGGGTGGCAAAGGCAGAGAACCGCTTACTGTTTCTTATGATGAGATTTATAGCACTTTAAAAAAAAATGTTTATGCATTTGTATTTCTGGAAAAAGCACATTTTCTGAAGTTCTAGCACATTAAAAAGTAATACACAATAGGGACTCTAATGTCATTTAAGCAGCATGACCATTATTGTCTTGAGTGTCACTTGACAGTAAGTCTACTTTAAGGCCTCTCTGCCTGGTGCTTGCATTGAAGACTAGAACCAACTCTTTTGATCACAAGTACCTGGTCTTCAGTAAGATTCTCAGCATCCCAGTTGCTGCAACGAAGTAGAAGGGACTTGTCAAGTGGGAAGTTCAAAATAGTCTCAGCAAGTGATTTCAGGCTAAGCCCATTACAGAGTATATTGTTTCTACAAGAAATAAATAAAACCATGTGTCAAAACCAGGTAAATGGCATAGGAAAAACTTTAAATGACCAATAAAAAGAGGGCAAATAAACACGAGAAATCAAAGAAAATGGTGATTTGCAATCAGATTGCAGAGTTTTGTTTTGTTTTTTTGTTTTTTAAAACAAGTACATCTAGTATCAATAGAGTATAAAAATCAATTAGGCTCATACAAAATGTGTAAACTAGACATCGTTATGATTGTTATGAAAAAGTTTAACAATATGTAACTATCAAAAACTCAAATACAAACATTCTCTAATCTAGCAATTGCTTTTCTGGGTGTTTATCCAAAGGACAAAGATACTTAAGTAGCTATTCACTGCAGTACTACTGTAGTAAGGAGAATTGTAAACAGACTAAATGTCTTTCGATGGTGCTCATGCCTAATGTTCTTATGTCTGAAGAAAAATGACAAGGCTGTTTCCATGGGGGGTGGGGGTGAGAAAAGTATAAAAACAAGTAATTGTTTCTGTTCTTCAAAACATCCTGATTGAAACTGCTGCAGGGTGCTGGAGAGATGGCTGAGGACCCAGATTGGTTCCCAGCACTCACATGGCAGCTCCCAGCCATCTGTAATTCCAGTCCAGGGAGTCTGATGCCCCCTCTGGCCTCCTCAGGCATTGCACACATGTCAAGTACTTAACACAGATGCAGGGCAAACACTCACACACATAAAGTAAACATAAATAAATCCTTTTAGAAATTGGTTGGGGTAACAAAAAGGATCTTCTTGGTCCTTTGAGATTAGAGACTAACAGAGAGATTTATGTGGAATTCAGAAAACATCAGTGGGCCAGGGAGCTAGCACAGGGCAAAGGCATCTCCCACTAGTCCTGACAACCTGAGTTTAATCCCCAACCCCCATAACTGCATAAGGATGTTAATGGGCAAGTAGGTAACAAGTAGGTAATACTGCTGCTGCCTTCAGACACACCAGAAGAGGGCATCGGATCCCATTACAGATGGTTGTGAGCCACCCTGTGGTAGCTGGGAATTGATTGAACTCAGAACCTCTAGAAGAGCGAGCAGTAAGTGTTCTTAACTGCTGAGCCATCTCTCCACATGTCCTTGGGACACACATTCTCTCACACTCAGAAAAACTAAATTTTAAGTAAAGAGAATGAAATTCACATACACGCAGAAAACATTAAGAGAGAGTGTGGTGGTACATGCTTATAATTCCCAGACCAAGATCATGCTCAGTTACATGGAATTAGAGACCAGCAGGGCCATGCGAGACCTTAGTCATTTATTCATTTAAAATGTTTTAAATCTTTACATGTGTATGTGTGTGTATGTACATGTGTGTATACATTCATTTGAATGCAGATGAAAGTGTAAAGACCTGGGCTAGAGAGATAGCTTAGAAACCTAAGTGAGAGAGTACTTGCCTAGCATGCATGAGGCTCTGGATCCAATACCTGGTACCCAAATAATAACAAGAAAAATCAGTACATAATAGCACGACAATGGTCCAGAGTGAGCATCTGGAAGTCACAGAGCAGCAAGCTGGCAGGCAGAGGCTCCTCTCAGTGTTACAGCACAGTTTCCTCAGGAATTGCAGGAGCCAAAACCACTGTGACGAGGAAGAACAGGAAGCCTTCCCTTGCCAAACAAGCAGTCAACAGTCACATCTCATCGCCCAAGACCAAAAAACACAGAAAAGCCCAGGCACATTTAAATGAAATAAATAGGTCTTGGTCAAATTCATGGAAGCTAAGGATACTCGGGGGGGGGGGGAGGTGTTCTAAACTTTATTTAATTTTATTAAAAACCACAAAAGTAGAGCCCAGAGTGTAGCTCAGTGGTGAAGGCCCAGCAATAAAATGAAATAAAATAGGGGTTGGGAATGTCAATAATGGTTAATAATTTCTTAATTTTGAAAAAAGTTCATTTAAAATGAAGGGTATTGGGCCAGAGATACAGTCCAATGCTATAGCACTTTCCAAATTAATTAATTCAAGTTCAGAAGCTCAATTCTTAGTACTGAAAACATTAAAAAAAAAATCCAAATGAAAGTAAAGGTCTGATACAAGTTTCATTCTTGTTCTGGAGGAATGACCCAATCAGTAAAGTACTTATTCTGTAAGCATAAGGAGCTTGATCTCCCAGAACCCATGAGGAAGGACAGCTGTGGTAGAATACACCTGTAATCCCAGTACTAAGAGGCAGACACAGAGGCACAAGGGCCAGCCAGTCTTGTCAAATCTGAGAACTCCAGATTCAGTGAGAGACTATGTCTCAAAAATAAAGTGGAAGGCTGGAGATGGTGGTACATGCCTTCAATCCCAGTACCCAGGAGGCAAAGACAGGCATACAGGTCTCGAGTTCAAGGCCAGCCTGGTCTACATAGTGAGTTCCAGGCCAGCTATGGCTATATGCTAAGATCATGTCTCAATCAACCACAAAATGAAAGGAAAAACAATTGAAGAAGACACTCCAGTGACCTCTGGCCTCCACACATGAACATATGTGTGTGCACCTGAACACATGCACAATTTGATTTTTATTTCTTTTTTAAGGTGTATTTATTTATTATATGTAAGTACACTGTAGCTGTCTTCAGACACTCCAGAAGAGGGCATCAGATTTCATTACAGATGGTTGTGAGCCACCATGTGGTTGCTGGGATTTGAACTCAGGACCTTCGGAAGAGCAGTCGGTGCTCTTAACCACTGAGCCATCTCGCCAGCCTCATTTTTATTTCTAACTACAACTTGTTTACTTATCATTTCATGATAATATTCATCTTTGGCCTAACTCTTCTGGAGGCTGTTTTTGAGACAGGGGCCCATGATCTATCCCAGGCTGGTCTCAAATTTGTGGCCCTCCCACCTTATAGGAGTTAACTACCACAGCCAGCCCATCTTTAGCTAAATTGATACTCAGCTATTCTGCATTTACTCAGAGAACTCAATGCACTTTCAATTTACATGCATTCATGTGTTTCCAAATGCATAAAGATACCAGAAAATCAATCAAATGATTATGCCAAAACTATAGTGATATGATTATAATTGTAGTTAACATAAAAGTTGTATAATGCTGTATATAACATATAGTATTCCACAATTCTTCATATTGCTTAATCATTTAACCCTTACACCAGCCCTATAAAGTAAGATTATAATCTCTATCAATAAGAAACAGTGGGTTTTAGTACCGTATAAAAGCCACCAGCACTAACAATCCAGACATGCTCCTGACTCAACCTCTTACCCACTATATACAGAAGAATGCAGAGAGGCCTAGTGAAATGCAGCTTTTGGTCCAGGTGGTGGTGGCACATGCCTTTAATTCCAGCACTCCAGAGGCTGAGGCAGATAGATGTCTGTGAATTAGAAGGCAGCCTGGTCTACAACCTGGTGAGCTCCAGGACAGCCAGGGCTGTTCTGTTACATAGAGAAACCCTGTCTTAAAAACCAACCAAACAACCAAAAAGAAATAATGCCACTTTCTTCTTTAGTTCAAACTTTGAAGAGTTTTAATTTTTACAATAATATTTTCATTTAATACTAGGAAAAAATATACTTCACTAAGAAGGTTAAAAAGGTAGCAAACCAAAATAAAAATTCACTTATGTTCAAAATTCAGACAGGCACAGGTTTTAATTAAGTCTTCTCTGAGATTATGACACTCTCCCACCTTATAGTAACAGTTTCATTTAAGACCGGACAAGAGGTTGTTTCTGTTCCTGTCAGTATAAATGAGGACTGTGGTTTCTGGAAAGATGATCCAACAGTTAAGAGCATTTGATGCTCTTGCAGAGAACCCACATTTAGTTCCCAACTCCCACACAATCACTCACACAACTCTGAAATGCCAGTTCCAGAGGTTCCAATGTCCTCTGGCCTCCATAAACATACATGCAGGCAAAACACACAAATACATAAAAGGAAATAAATAACAGACATATGAGAACTGTGTGTGTACCTGAGGAATTCCATGTGATCCCCAAAAAGATGAGGTGAAATTGGTCCCCCAGAAGGAAAAGCTAAGATGGGAAGCTTCACTCTCCAACTCAAGGTCAAGGCTGACCATAATTTGGGCCTAAAGCAGGGTTTACACTCTCACTTGCTGACTAGAAGTTAGGCTTACCAAGGAGTGGTGAGAACTTGGGAAGTTAAATTGAGTATGCACAGGTCTAGAGAGATGGCTTAGCAGTTAAAAGTACTGACTGCTCTTCCAGAGGACCTAGGTTCAATTCCCAGAACCTACTGGCAGCTCACAACAGTCTGTAACTCCAAAGATCTGACACCCTCACACAGACATACATACAGACAAAACACCAATACACATAAAATTAAAGTAATTAAATTATTTCTTAAAAATTGAGTATGCACATCAAAATAGAAAGACCAAACCTGGCCCACTGTTCCCTCCTATAACTGTGGACTCTGAGTCAGGTCATGTCATTTCTGAAAAGTTACACAAATATAGATTCTTATATCTATCTAGTCTTCTGGATTTAAAACAGATTTCACACAGGAAAAAAAAATAAACAAAGCAAATAGTTTTAACTTAGATAGTGGGTCACTGGTTTATAACCTCCCCTTTACAGGTGATTACAGTTTCATCAAAAAAAAAAAAATTAGCCAACTAAACTTTCTCAGACATTGGTATGTCTCCTCACAAATCCAATATGCATTTCCAAAGCCTTTAGGTTTCTAACAATTTTAAATGTTACGTTATTGATTGCTAGTTAACTACAGCTCATAAACAATGCTTGCCCCCACAGGAATCCTGGCATGCATGCAAACCGTACCCCTGCTTCATGGCTAGGTAGCGGAGGTCCAGACATCCCCTGACAATGAGGCCATAATCCTGTAGAAGCTTGTTGGCATCTTCTGAGCATCCCACTCCTACTTTTAAGATAGCACCATCTGCCAATATATCCAAAAGCGTTCTGGGTAGTGTTCTACCTCCATATATCAGCCTGGGCAAGCGAATCAGTGCACAGAAGCCACTTGGGGAAGCCATCTGTAGGAGTGACAAAGGACTGGCTTTGCCTTCCAAACTCACCTGTAAAAGAACAAGACAGCACAGTTCACATCCTTGCACAGCTGTATGACAAAACAAAAACCCAGCAGAAGCAACAACAACAAAACAATGTAAGATACATCCTAAGCTTACCAAGGGGAGCAGCAGGATGTTTGGAAGTTAAAGGCAATGAGAGCCTGTTCTAACAGATATGGGGCCTTATAAAGCAGCAGTCTGAATAAGCTTCACAGGGCCAGCTCCAGGCCCTGAAATCTGATCAGTCTATAATTGATGACTGGCTGACTCAGGAGCTCTGGGACACACACTTTCGGTCAGAGGAAACATGCTGGGTGTAAAAGGCTAAGAGCTGAGTGCCAACTGGCACCATCTCCAGATGTTCTACGGCACATGCTAGTACCTGCCATCATTTGCCTTATCAGCACTGCCTCAAGAGGCAAGTTTCAAAAGGAAGCAGAAGCTGGGCATGGCCTTTGCTTCTAACCCCAGCATAGAATAATCTGAGTTTAAGGCCAGCCTAATCTACATATTGAGCTCCAAGTCAGCCAAAGCTATATAGTTGGGTCCTGTTTCAAAAACACAAAACAAATATCAGTGAAGAGTACAGTTCTGCCAGTTTAACAGATCCTGGTGGGACAAAGTCACAAGTGGAGTTCATCAAAAATGAAAAAAAGCACAAATGCTGAACCTTTTATATCAGGATGTAGGACCTTTATTTCTTAAGAGAAGAAAAATCACTATGCATATTATCTATACATTTATGTCAATCTTTAATCTTTTGGGTGTCATAGGTAAGTTTGAGAAAATTCTGAAAGAATGGTATCCCAGAAAAACATACATACAAAATTTGTTCCTAGCTGGTGAGATGGCTCAGTGGGTAAGAGCACCCGACTGCTCTTCCGAAGGTGATAAGTTCAAATCCCAGCATCCACATGGTGGCTCACAACCATCCGTAACAAGATCTGGCGCCCTCTTCTGGACTGTCTGAAGACAGCTACAGTGTACTTACATATAATAAATAAAATAAATCTTTAAAAAAAAAAAAAAAAAAAAAAAAAAAAAAAAGGTTTAAGGATTCTGAAGGCAATCCACAGAACAGATGAAACCAAATAAATGCCTTCTCATTTTTTAGGAAAAGAAAATTTCAGCCTATAGGTGATACAGCTTCCTAAATATGATGGGATAACAGCATTATAACTCAAACTATCTAATATCCATAACAGTAGTTCTAAAGGGAGAGTGATTTTACCCCTGAAGAGAAATTTCAGTCTACAGAAATCTCAGCCATGACACTGGAAGAAGAACCCATGTAGGAATCTAGCAGGTAGAATGCAGATACTGGTGGGCATCCAACAGTATACATCCTGTAAGCTACTCACAACACTGAATCACCTGCTAACCATGGCAGTACTGGGGAGGCTGAGGAAGCCTGCCTGCTCTGACCTGTGTGTGAGGCTCACACAATGCGTACAGAATTATGGATGGCACAGCCCTTAGCCTGAGGGACTTTAGAACCTTTCAGGAAAAAGAGACATACAGACCAAGCTCTCACACACAGAAAATGACATGATAAATACCTTAAGTGTCATAAGTTCCTGGAGAAGAAATATATTATACTTGAGACAATCAAGATTACCAAGAGAAAACCGTGAACACCACAAAGAATTGCTGCTAAAGACAAAATATGAGAGTCTTTGTCCTTGCCGGGGGCGTGGTGGCGCACGCCTTTAATCCCAGCACTTGGGAGGCAGAGGCAAGTGGATTTCTGAGTTCGAGGCCAGCCTGGTCTATAAAGTGAGCTCCAGGACAGCCAGGGCTATACAGAGAAACCCTGTCTCGAAAAACCAAAAAAAAAAAAAGAGAGAGAGTCTTTGCCCTTAAATTCTACCTTTCTATTCAGCATAGCACAGTTAAGTTTGGTGACTTAACTCACCAAAGCCTTGCCTTAGAATTTCTTTTTAGGCTCTGTTTTACCAAGTGGGTCATTTGTATATCTCCTCAGGAGAAAGCAGGTGCCATGTGTGGTAACATACCTTTGATTTCCCACACTTGGGAGGTGTAGGCAGGTGGATTTATGTGAGTGTGAGAACAACCTGATCTACCTAGTGAGTGAGAGAGCACAAAAGAAAATAAATAGCATAAACTATCTTAAAAGAAAATTTCACCAGGCACTGGTGGCACATGCCTTTAATCCCAGCACTTGGGAAGCAGAGGCAGGCAGATTTCTGAGTTCAAGGCCAGCCTGGTCTACAGAGTGAGTTCCAGGACAGCAAGGACTACAAAGAGAAACCCTGTCTTGAAAACCAAAAAAGAAAATAAAAATTTCAAAATGATAAAAAAAAGTTCTTATATCCAGACAACTTTATGAATCCCAAGCTGAATCTAGACTCAACTTAGCACATTTTCAGAGTTATAAAAAAAATCAGATTATCTACAAAGGATCAATAAAATAGAGTGGCAATTATCTTCAACAGCAACAATGGAAACCAGAAAACAATGAAATTCAGTCTTGAAAATGACAAAGCTAAAATACTACACTCAGGAAATATTTTTACAAGACTTTGAAAAAAGGCATTTTTAGAACAATGAATATTTTATTATCAATAGGTACCAGAAATAATTTTTCTTTTTGTTTTTTTTTTGTTTTGTTTTTTGTTTTTTGTTTTTGAGACAGGGTTTTCTGTGTAGCCCTGGCTGTCCTGGAACTCACTCTGTAGACCAGGCTGGCCTCGAACTCAGAGATCCACCTGCCTCTGCCTCCCAAGTGCTGGGATTAAAGGCGTGCGCCACCACGCCCGGCCAGAAATAATTTCTAAAAAATTTGGCATAAGGATGTATGTGTGACTGTCATCCCAACACTTAGGAAGTTGAGGCAGGAGGACTGCTGCAAGTTCCAGACAAGCCTTAACAATGTAATAAGTACTAGGCCAGGCATAGCAATACAACATTCTGTATCAAAAGAGCCAACCTACACCTAAAAGCAAGAATGACTTTAAAAGTCAGGAATAAAGAAAAGAGAGATGACTCAGTGATTAAAAAGCACCTGCTGCTCCTACACAGGACCCAAGTTGTGTTCCCAAGTGGGACTGTTTACGACTGCCTATAACTCTAGCTCTAAGAGATCCAGAGCCCTCTTCAGACCACTGCTGGTACCTGCACACACACACACATACACACACACATACACATAAAATAATATAAATTTCTTTAAAAAAAAAAAAGAGGAATAGAGGAGTATATAATCCTAATACTCAGAAATGGAAGGAGACCAGAGGATCTAGACTTTTCAGCTTGCATAGGTTGAAATGAAACCCAATCTCAAAAAACCAGTTACCAGGAGCTGGGAGATGGCCCAAAGGTAAAGGTACTAGAAAAGAAAATGTAACAACCAGAGTTTAACCTCTTGGAACCCTTGTAACAATCCAAAGCAGCGGTGCATATTTGTCTTCCCAGCACTCCACAGAGAGGAAAGGCAGAGAAACAGAACCACCTGGAAACTTTTAGTGTAATTCTTCGTGATATTGCCTATTTTTTCTTTATAGTCTTGGTTACCTTGAGTAAATATCCCTCCTCCTCCTACTTGTGACACTGTGTTTGATAAATCCCTTGAAAATACCTTTTGAGACATGGTAGTTACCACATCATTTTCTTCATGCGTGAACTTGGTCTGTATGCCTTCTCCTGCAAGGTTCTAAGTCCTTAAGGCCAGGACCATGCCTTCCCTATCTACAAAGATGTCCTCTGACCTTCACAAGTATAGCACAGCACACATGCACTGGCATATACATACACACATATATATGAGAATACACAAACCATAAAAACACAAATTTAAGAAAAACAAACCTCAAAAAAAGAAAAACTGTCTTAAGAGCTAAAGATGTGTAGCTCAGCTGATAGATCATGTGACGAGCATGTGTGAATCTCTGGGTCTGACCCATAGTGGGGCACACACATGGGCACACACATATCTATAAATAGCCTTTTCTTACAAGAGTATTAACAAGCCAGTGGAGTAGTAAACACCTTTGAACCTAGTACTTAGGAGGTAAAGGTTACTCTCAGCTTCATATCAAGTTCAAGGCCAGCCTAGAATCTGCCTTCAAAAACATACTGAAAACAAAAACTAAAATAGGTAGGGAGTGTGGTGGTGGGGTTTGTTTGTTTGTTTGTTTTTAAGACTGACCCTTACTTTATAGCCCAGGTCAGCCTCAAATTCACAATGTAGCCCAGCATAGCCTTGAACTTGCTCTGATCCTCTTGCCTTAGCATTCCAGGATGCTGAGATCA
The DNA here is from genome assembly GCA_902729485.2 of Mus minutoides. Classification (NCBI taxonomy): domain Eukaryota; kingdom Metazoa; phylum Chordata; class Mammalia; order Rodentia; family Muridae; genus Mus; species Mus minutoides. The sequence goes on along the minus strand of LR750315.1, from coordinate 141,026 downwards.
CAGGTGTGCACCACCACACCTAGCTAGTAGCTGGTATTTGATGAACACTTGCTGTAAGTTAAAACTGTACTTAGTCTTTATATCGATTATCTACTTGAGTAGAGTTTGTCACTAGAAGTGGGTGCCCTACATTCCTATTACAGATAAGTAAAAAGATTTGGAAATCTAATTAATTAGCTTGTCCAGTTCAGTAAAAGTGAAACTCAGGAAGGCCCACCTGACTCCAGGATAACAACTCTATGGTCACCACTATCCGGAGGTCATCAGCATCACCTGCTAAGGTCAAGTTCAGAACAAAGTAATTCTCTTTGAGCTCAGTCTATTCTTGATTCCCACCCCCACCCCCACCCCCGGCCCAAATCAGGCCCCGGCCCAAATCAGGAAAGCTAATGAGATTCTTTTTCAGCTTTTTAACTCATTCTTTTTAACTCACCCATTCACAGTCAATTCCAAGTACAGGAAAATCTTCCAACTCTCTTTTAAGGAAGGGCTGGATTTGATTCCACTCTGCCTCCTGAGACACCGTCACCACCTCTGCCTGGAGTATCCTCTCCTCCCATGAGGCTCTGGGTGCTCTCAGGGCACCAAAGGGTAGCTGGTCATCTTCTGGAGGGGGCCACTCCCTCCCACCAGGCACTTGCTGCTGTGGCTGTGGCTGCCATGGCTGCTGTGGCTGTGGCTGTGGCTGTGGCTGTGGCTGCTGTGGCTGCTGAGGCTGTGGCTGCTGAGGCTGTGGCTGCTGTGGCTGTGGCTGCTGTGGCTGTGGCTGTGGCTGTGGCTGCTGAGGCTGTGGCTGCTGAGGCTGCTGTTGTATTACTCTGCTTGTCTTACTCCATCTGCGCTGGATGCCTTTCCACAGGACAAATCCCCCCATGACCACACCCAGAAGGGTGGTCACTGCCAAAGCCACTAAATTTTGTCTAGACATCTTTAGCCTTTCACTGTTTAGGAAAGCATTTCACTGATCCTACAATCTGCAAAACAAATGTCAAAAATATATTTATAAATAGAATACAAATTTAGACATAGACAAATTTCCCCTAAAAAAAGTCCAAATCTCTGTGCCCATAAACAAAAAAAAAAATAAACCCAAAAAAACAAAAAAAAAGTTTTGACACAAAAGTGTTAAGATTTAAATTCTCCCCCATTTATATATATGTATGTATGTATGTGTGTGTGTGTATATATATATATATATGTATATATTTTTTCTTTTTTTTTTTTTCAGACAGGGTCTCATGCAGTCCAGGCACTTTGAACTTATTATATAACTAGCAATGACCCTAAAATCCAGTCCTCCTATCTTAACCTTTAAGTGTTGAAATTACAAGTGTGTAACACACATCTTTATACTTTGTTATTCCAGTTCTATTTTCATTCTTGCTTCCACAAATTCACCTGCACTCTGATAAGTGCCTAGAATTCTCTTAATGATACAAAGTAGTATCAGAGTGAAGGCTAGCAATTTGGCTCAGCAGGTAAAAGCATTTGTTGACATGACCAGTAACCTGAGTTCAATCCCTGGACCTATGTAGTGAAAGGAGAATTAACTTCCAAAAGTTGTCCCCACTTCCCCCACCACAAGTGTGCACACGCGCACACACACACACACACACACACACACACACAAATGAACTTAATTTTTAAAACTTTATAGCTCAGTGGTAGCTGGCTTGCCCAGCATATTCAAAGTCTTAGGTACAGCCTTCAGCACTGAAGATTTTATAAATAAATAAATAAATAAATAAATAAATAAATAAATAAATCGGTAGTGACACACACCTGTAATCCCAGCATTTGGGAGGCAGAAAAGGAATTGTCTCCAAAGAGTTGGAGAGCACAAGGCTGGAGAGAGATCTCAGTGGTAAGTGTGCTTGTTAACCTTGTAGAAGATCAGAGTTTAATTCCCAGCACCCCTGTTTGTACTTAAGACAGAGTCCAAGTTCATATCATTTTCATTAAAAGGAAATCCAGAGACAAGAAGCTCAACTAAGACCAGTTCAGAAGTGGGGAAATCTGTTAGAAGCAGGTGGAGTCAATCACGGCAGTGATTTACACAGTCCATGTGTTTCTAACACAGATAACAGAGAATTTCTAGGGAAAACCAGAGCCTAGAATTCAAACAAACAAACAAACAAATCTCTAAAGTCAGTAAGAATACTTCAGAGAAGCCAGGCACACACCTGTAATCCCAGAAGTATTAAGTCTGAGAAAGGACAGCAGTTTGAAGCCTGGGTTCCCTACCAAATTCTAGACTAGCCAGGTCTACAGACACAGATCCTGTCTCAAAACAACAACAACAACAACAACAACAACAACAACAAGGCTGGTTAAGGAGCAGAGGCCTCTCAATTATCTCCCCATACTCAGACCACCTGAGGACTTCCACAAGACCCCATCTCCCACAGGTCACACCATTTCCCAATAGTGCCACACTGGAGTACAATCTTTTACCACATCCAAATTACACTATTTTCTAAGAATATTCAAGATGAAACACATATTCAACATAAACCTCATTTTTTTAAACCTCATTTTTTAAAACCTTAAAAACAACAACAAAAACCGGCAGCTGGGTGGTAGTGGTGTACACCTTTAGTCCCAGCACTTGGGAGGCAGAGGCAGGTGGATCTCTGTAAGTTTCAGGTCAGCCTGACCTACACAGCTAGTTCCAGGACAGCCAAGGCTACCCAGAGAAACCAGATCTCAAGAAAAGAAAAGAAAAGAAAAGAAAAGAAAAGAAAAGAAAAGAAAAGAAAAGAGAAGAGAAAAGAGAAAAGAAAAGAACAGAGCTACACAGACATCCCCAACAGACCCTGAAGAATTGGAGAAAATATTTGCAAGCCATGTATCTGTTAAGGTCATGTGTTCAGAATATAAACTCTTACAACTCAGTAATAAAAAGACAAGTCAACCAATTAAAAAACAAACAAACAAAAAACCCTCACTTGAGACTATGACTAGAAATCTAAAAGACAACTGACAACTGAGCAATGGCCAAATAGCACATGAAACGCTCTTCAAGCTGGGCGTGGTGGCTCACGCCTTTAATCCCAGCACTCGGGAGGCAGAGGCAGGCAGATTTCTGAGTTTGAGGCCAACCTGGTCTACAAAGTGAGTTCCAGGACAGCCAGGGCTACACAGAGAAAACCTGTCTTGAAAAACCAAAAAATAAAAAACAAACAAAATAAAACAACAACAACAACAAAAAACCCTCTTCAACATCATTAGCCATTAGGAAAAATGCAACTCAAAACTACAATGACATAATGCTTCAAAACCACTACCATAGCTCTCAAAAAGGCAGATAGAAAGAACTGGCAAGATTGTGGAAAAATGAGAAACTCACACACTGTCCATGGAATGCCAAATGGTGCAGTTGCTTTGGAAAACAGCCCGGCAGGTCCTCAGCAGTTAAGCATAAAGACACCACAGGGCTCCCAGTTCCATTACAGGCACACGTTTAGAAGGGAATGAAAACACATCCACAGAAAGTGCACAACAGCACTGTCTGCTACAGCCCCAAGGGGGAAAGAACCCAAAGCCTATTAACTGGTAAGGCACATAAAACAGCTTTGCTACAGGTTGAGTTGAGCTGTGTCTTCCCCCCTCCCCCATAAAACCTGATCTCTAGGTCCCAGAACCTGTGTCTGTGCCCATATTAGGAAATAGGGTCTTCCTTGTGTTATCAAGATAAGACAACAAGGTCATACTGGTGTAGAGTGGGCCTTAATCCAGTGTGACTGGTATTCTACAACAAAAGAAAGACAGAGTCAAAAGTGACAGACACATGGGAAAAAGCTAGGAGAAGATAGAGGCAGAGACTGAAGTCATGCAAACAAAGGAAAGCCACAGGTCTTTATCACTAGAAGCTAGAAGGAAAGGAACAACTCTCCCATACCCAACGCCCCACCAAAGAGACAGTACAGTCCTCCTAACACCTTAATCCTTAATTATGCACCTCTAATTTCCTGAACAGTGGGAGAATTGATTTCCATTATTTTAACCCATCCAGTTTGTGGTACTTTAACAGAGCCTTAGGGATGGAGAGATGTTCAGTGGTTAAGAGCACTGTTGCTCTTTCAGAGGACCTGATTTCCAGCATCCCTATCACATGGTTCACAACGGCCTGCAAGTCCAGCTCCAGGCCTTACAGGCATCCAATAACCTCTTCTGGTATTTTCAAAAGTGCACACACAAAACACACAAACACAATTCAAATTTTTGTTTTGTTTTGTTTTGTTTTGTTTTTCAAGACAGGGTTTCTCTGTGTAGCCCTGGCTGTCCTGGAACTCACTTTGTAGACCAGGCTGGCCTCGAACTCAGAAATCTGCCTGCCTCTGCCTCCTGAGTGGGATTAAAGGTATGTGCCACCAAGCCCGGCTTTTTACTTTTTTATTTTTTTCACAATTCAATTTTTAAAAGAAAGATATATGCCATAGAATACTTCTATTCAGCAATACAGTCCTGATATATATTGTACTAGGCACAAACCTTAGAAACATGTTAAATAAAGAAGCTAGTCACAAAAGACAAGACAAAGAGATGATGAGTTGCCTACAAATGGGGCATAAGAAACTCAGGGATTGGAGAATGGCTTTTAAATAGATCAGGTTTTATGGGGGGGGGGTAATAAAGGTCTTCTAAAACTAAAGTGGTGAGGGTGGCATAATTCTATGACTATACTAAATATCATCAATTTGTACACAATGGGTAACAAATTGCATGATGTATGAATTATACTGCAATAAAGCCATTAAAATACTATTTTGACAAGTTGGTTCTAAAATTAAATCTGAAAAAGAAACCAAAAATAGCCCACTTAAAAAATAAGGCCATGGGGACGGAGAGATGACTCAGCAGTGCCAGTGCTTCCTGCTCTCCCAGAGAACCTGAGTTCAGCTTAAAGAACCTGTCAGGCAGCTTACAACTGCCTTTAACTCAGGGCCCGCACACATGCACATGCATGTACACACACACACACACACACACACACACACACACACACACACGGAAATATTTTATTTTATTTTATTTTATTTTTTAAGATTTATTTATTATTATATCTAAGTACACTGTAGCTGTCTTCAGATGCAGCAGAAGAGGGCATCAGATCTCATTATGGATGGTTGTGAGCCACCATGTGGTTGCTGGGATTTGAACTCAGAACCTTTGGAAGAGCAGTCGGTGCTCTTAACTACTGATCCATCTCTCCAGCCCCACGTAAATATTTTAAAAAGCAAAAGAACATGTGAGCAGATGAAGTAGGCCTTTCAATAATATAAGATAATCATAGAATTTATCTTACCAGATATCAAAAGGTATTAATGCCAGTTTTGACAGGGATGTTGTAGTATTAGTCCAGCAAACAGAAAACAGGCCAGAGAATAACAGAGTCCAGAAACAGATTTTGTGTGTCTATAATAAATTAATTCATAAATGATAAATATGGAGTTTCAGATTGATGGCTCAAAAATAGGCCAAATACTTACAGAAACACTGTTTGGAAAGCAGTTAACACACACTACACACCAATTCTAGAGAAAGTAAAGAAAAACTAAAACACCTAAAAACTTTTAGGAGAGTTGAACCTGATGTTGTAGATCTGTAATCCCAGCACTCAAGAGAGTAAGGTAGGAGAACTGTGAGTTCAAGGCTTGCCTGGGATATGCAATGACATACTATCTTTATATTAAAAAGAAAAAAGTCGAACATGGTGATACTTGCCTTTAATCCAAGCACTTGGGAGGCAGAGGTAAGTGGATCTCTTGAGTTCAGGCCAGCCTGGTCTACAGAAAGAGTTCCAGGACAGTCAGGGCTACACAGAGAAATCTGTCTCAGAACAAAAACAAGAACAAAAACTTTCAAAAGAATGTCTTCTCAACCCATCATAGCCCTACACTTACAGGATGAGAACAAGAATGGAAACAAAATGAGTCAAATTCAGGCTGGAGAGAGGGCTCAGTGGTTAAGAGCACTTACTGCTCTTCCAGAGGTCTTCACCATATGGTGGCTCACAATGGTAATGGGATCCAATCTGCAATGGGATCTGATACCCTCTTCTACTGAAGATAGCTACAGTGTACTCACATACATAAAACAAATGAATAAATCTTTTTTTTTTTAAAGAGTCACTCATACAAAAGTATGAAACTGCCTAATAGTAAAAACATTTAAACATCCTTTTTAAAACATCCTTAAAAATAAACTACAGAGCCGGGCGTGGTGGCACACGCCTTTAATCCCAGCACTCGGGAGGCAGAGGCAGGTGGATTTCTGAGTTCGAGGCCAGCCTGGTCTACAAAGTGAGTTCCAGGACAGCCAGGGCTATACAGAGAAACCCTGTCTCAAAAAATCAAAAATAAATAAATAAATAAATAAATAAATAAATAAATAAACTACAGCAGTTAAGAGAACTGACTACTTTTCCATAAGTCCTGAGTTCAATTCCCAGCAACCACATGGTGGCTCATAACCATTTGTAATGTGATCTGGTGCTCTCTTCTGGGGTATCTGAAGTGACAGTGTACTCACATAAATAAAGTAAACAAATAAACTAGAGGGGAAAGAGCCTTCTCTGTACACAGAATGTTTTATTCTTAGCACAGCAGACATTTAGGGCTAGAAGTCCTGTGCTTGGGCGGGGGAGGGGGTTTGGAGGGGGACGCTATCTTGGGCACTGCAAAATGTTCAGCACCACGATCCCAGGCACCTCCTCACTAAGGCCAATGATAGCACCACTTCGTTAACCGAAACTCTCTGGGAGTCAAATATCTCCCACCTGAGAGCCACTAGGATATAGACCAATAGTCACCCAGCACAAATACACACAGCAAAGATCAATAGGGGAAAACAAAATGCAAAACTTTATTTCTATGACTATTCAACATGGTTAAAGAACAAGCCTTAACTTTAAAAATTAGTATTGAGAATAAATATTTAAAACAAACATATCTGGGGACTAGAGAGTTGGCTCAGTAGTTAAGACTATTTGTTGCCCTTCCAGAGGACCTGAGTTCAGTTCCTAGCACCCATGCCCAGTAGCTCAAAGTCACCTGTAACTCCAGCTCTAGGGGATTCCATGCCCTCTTCCGTCCTCTCCAGGAATCTGCACTTATGTACAGATACACACACACACACACACATACATTCAAAATATAGTAAGTTTACAAATAAAGCCAGATATAGTAGTGTAAACCTTTAATTCCAGTACTCTGGAAGTGGAGGCAGATATATCTCTGTGAGTTCAAGACTACATAGCAAGTTTCAGACCAGCTAGAACTACATAGGGAAATCTATCTCAGAAATAAAATAAGGTCACCTTCTAGTCACTCGACTTGAGAGATTAATTGAAGGTAGATTGCACCAGAAAATAAACCTCTTGCTTTTGCATCGAAAAAAAAAAAAAAAAAGGGCCTAGAAAGATGGCTCAACAGTCAACAGTTAAGAGCTTGCACTGCTCTTGCAGAAGACCTAAGTTTGATTCCCAGCATGCACGTCTGGCGACTCACAACCTCCTATAAATCTAGCTCAAGAGCATCCTATGTCTCTGGGTCCCTTGTATACCTGCACTTGTGTGCAAATACCCACACATGAAAACACAAATACATGGTTAAAAATAAAACAAATCTTTTAAAATTATAAAAATTTGCTGGGTGGTGGCGGTGCATGCCTTTAATCCCAATACTTGGGAGGCAGAGGCAGGCAGATTTCTGAGTTCGAGGCCAGCCTGGACTACAGAGTGAGTTCCAGGACAGCCAGGGCTACACAGAGAAACCCTGTCTCTCAAAACACACACACACACACACACACACACAGCTACATGCCTGTAATCACAGCATAGGCAGTAAAGCCAGGAGGATGCTGAGTTTAAGGCTGAGCTGAGCTCCTGTCTCAAAAATAATTAATGAAAATATATAAGATTAAAATTGAGACGATAAAACACCACTATAAGTCAATAAGAAAAGATCAGTTCAATGCAAAGTATTATTTTTCTTTTTTTTTCTCTTTTTCTTTTCCTTCTTTTTAGTTTTTCTTTCTTTCTTTTTTTTTTTTTTTTTTTTTTTTTTTTTTTTTTTTTTTTTTTTTTTTTTTTTTTTTTTTTTTTTTTTTTTTTTTTTTTTTTTTTTTTTTTTTTTTTTTTTTTTTTTTTTTTTGGTTTTTCGAGACAGGGTTTCTCTGTGTAGCCCTGGCTGTCCTGGAACTCACTTGGTAGACCAGGCTGGCCTCGAACTTAGAAATCCGCCTGTCTCTGCCTCCCAAGTGTTGGGATTAAAGGCGTGCACCACCACTGCCTGGCACAAAGTAGTATTTCTAAAGAAAAGAAAAGAAAAGAAAAGAAAAGAAAAGAAAAGAAAAGACAAGTGGCCAACTATGAAAAGATGTTCAATATCACTAGTGATTGAGACTATGAAGCAAAACACCAATGATAAATCATTTTCTATCCTTCAGACTGACAAAGAACAGTGATACCCAGCATGTGTGGTGGCACACGCCTTTAATCCCAGCACTTAGGAGGCAGAAACAGATGGATTTCTGTGAGTTCAGGGCTCATCTGGTCTTTAGCATGAGTTCCAGGACAGCCAGGGCTACACAGAGAAACCCTGTCTTGAAAAAAAAAAAAAAAACAAACATCAACAACAACAACAACAACAAAAAAACAAAGCCTAGGAGAAGCAGGTATTTTGACACATGATTTGACGGCAATATGGTATTATTAGATATCCATAGCCTCCTACCCAGCAATTTTACCCACAGGGATCTATGTCCAGAAATGTCCATATGGCACACAGAACCATGTGGAAGGATGCTTATGGCACCAGGCAAGCAAGAGTAGGAAACAAGAAACCTACTGAATTTCACATGGTATGGAATGTCAGCATGATGTGGCGTTGAAAGAATAAGTAGAAAGAGTAGGCTTGTCTCTGCAGATGGGCAAAATCATTTTAGTAACCATTTTTAAAAATAAATCATTACAGAGTATGTACAATGTCATATTTATAAAAGTACACATTTGTAATTCTAATATGATTTTTTTCTTATTTGCTTTTTTATTAGTTCTTAGAGAAGTTCATATAATGTATTTTGATTCTACTCACCCCCCTTTCATCTCCTCTCAGATCCAACCCCCTTCATATAAACTCTTACATATGTATGTATGTGTGGATAGATAGATAGATAGATAGATAGATAGATAGATAGATAGATAGGCTGGGCATGGTGGCACATTTCTATTTTCCCAGCACTCAGGAAGCAGAGGTAGAGTTCTCTGTAAGTTGAAGGCCAGCCTGGTCTACGTAGTGAGTTCCAAGGCAGCCAGGGAGACATAAAGGAGATCCTGTCTCAAAAGCAACCAAGAGAAACAACAACAATATGTGTATAGCATCTGAGGCGGTCAGAGGAGGGACTGGAGTTACAGATGACCACATGGGTGCTAGGAATCCAGTGTGGATCTTCCAGAAAAGCACTGAGTTCTCTCTCTTGCCTCCCACCTGATTTTTGTGAGCCAGGATCCCACTATGTAGCCCCAGCTGCCTTGGGACTGAGAGAGCCACATGCTTCTGCTTCCCCACTGTTAGCATTAAAGGTATGTGCTGCCATGTCCAGCAATAAATGTGATTTTTTTATTTAAAAAAAAAAATTGGGGGCTGGTGAGATGGCTCAGCGGGTTAGAGCACCCGACTGCTCTTCCGAAGGTGATGAGTTCAAATCCCAGCAACCACATGGTGGCTTACAACCACCTGTAACAAGATCTGACACCCTCCTCTGGTGCGTCTGAAGTCAGCTACAGCGTACTTATGAAGAATAATAAGAAATGAATCCTTGGACCGGAGAGACCAACCGGAGTGAGCGAGGCTGTCCGGAGCGAGCAGAGCCGAACGGGGACGGCCGGAGCAAGCCAGGACGGCCGAAGCTAGCGGGGCCGGAGCAAGTGGGGCCGAACGGGGATGGCCGGAACGAGCAGGGCCAACCGGAGCAAGCGGAGCCGATCTGAGCAAGCGGGGCTGGCCAGAGCGAGCGGGGGTCGAGCGGAGTGAGCCGGGTTGACCGGAACAAGGGAGGGAAAAAAAAATTTAAATAGGAGCATTTATTCCCAGAACTCTAGAGGCAAAAAGCAGATGGATCTCTGTGAGTTTGAGGCCAGCCTGCTCTACAAAGTGAGTTCTAAGACAGCTAGAGATGTTACACAAAAAACCCTACTCAAAAAAACAAATAAGAACAAACGAATTTAAAACAGGGCTGGAAAAATGACTCAGCACTTAAGAAACTTGCTGCTTGGGCTGGAGAGATGGCTCAGTGGTTAAGAGCACTGGCAGCTGCTTCATTTTCCAGCACCCACATGGCAGTTTACAACCATCTATAACTCCAATTCCAAGGGACCCGATATCCTCTTCTGGCTTTCCAGATATATATGCAAACAATACACATATACATAAATAATAAAAACAAAATTAAAAAGAGAGAGAGACTTGCTGCTCTTTCAAAGGATCCAAGTTTAGTTTTTATCGTCTACACTGGGCACCTTACAACTGCATGTAACTCCACCTTCCAGAGATAATGTACTCTCTTCTGTCCTGAGCTTGGGTGCTTGGGTATGCTCCTTCGTGATCCACCCGCCCCAAGAAGGTGTGCATATAGAAGAATAAGATTTTTTTTTTTTTTTTTTTTTTTTTTTGGTTTTTCGAGACAGGGTTTCTCTGTATAGCCCTGGCTGTCCTGGAGCTCACTTTGTAAACTAGGCTGGCCTCGAACTCATAAATCCGCCTGCCTCTGCCTCCTGAGTGCTGGGATTAAAGGCGTGAACCACCACGCCTGGCTAAGAATAAGAATTTTTAAAAACTCAGCTGAGCCTGGTGGTTCAGGCCTTTTCCCAGGAGGCAAAGACTAGTAAATTCGAGATCATCCAGGACTATACAGTGGGACCTTGTCTCAAAAAACAAATCTACAGGCCAGGCGTGGTGGCGCACGCCTTTAATCCCAGCTCTCGGGAGGCAGAGGCAGGTGGATTTCTGAGTTCAAGGCCAGCCTGGTCTACAGAGTGAGTTCCAGGACAGCCAGGGCTATACAGAGAAACCCTGTCTCGAAAAACTAAAATAAACAAACAAACAAACAAACAAACAAACAGGATGACCGAGCCGGGCGTGGTGGTGCACACCTTTGATTCCAGCACTCGGGAGGCAGAGGCAGGCAAATTTCTGAGTTAGAAGCCAACCTGGTCTACAGAGTGAGTTCCAGGACAGCCAGGGCTATACAGAGAAACCCTGTCTCGAAAAACCAAAAAAAAAAAAAACCAAAAATAAAACAAAAAACAAATTTACAAACATTTCTTTTTTTTTTTTAAAGATACAGATGGGAAGAGAGTATTCAAAGAGGATGTTTTGTTTAAATATTTTACATGACTTTTAAAGATCATGTATATGGAATGCAATTTTAAAAAGTATTTTTGAGTATGTTTTGAAAACTAAACTTGACTAAATTTAATAATTTCTCTCTTTTTTTTTTTAAAGATTTATTTTATTTATTATATGTAAGTACACTGTAGCTGTCTTCAGACACTCCAGAAGAGGGAGCCAGATCTTGTTACGGATGGTTGTGAGCCACCATGTGGATGCTGGGATTTGAACTTATCACCTTCGGAAGAGCAGTCGGGTGCTCTTACCCGCTGAGCCATCTCACCAGCCCCATAATTTCTCTTTATTAAACTTTTTACTATGCTTTTTAATTTAGATAATTATTAAAACTTTTAGTTGCTCTTTTATCATCACAATACAAATAAATATGTAGTATACATGTATGAAAATATTATAATAAAATCCATTATTGTATATAATTAATTCAGTTAGCACTTGTATATGGTATATGTTCACTTATATGTAGATATTAGTTAAGTCAATGATAACCAAGCTACAATTCATAGAACCACTAAGATTAGATATAGAGTTGGGATGTAAAGGGGACAGAGAGCTCTCGTTAGGAAAAGAAAACAGAATGGTTATAGATGGATGAGGTGGGGGCTGGGACAGGAGAATCAAGTGGAAAGAGGTAGGGAATATGGGGGAGACAGCTAAAATTAAGGGCCATTTGAGGGGGAGTATGGAAACTGAATACAGTAGAAGTTTCCTAAAATAAATAAATATATAAAGATGATCTAAATATAATGGCCAAATAATAGGGGGGACAGAGTCCCAGCCAGATACCTTGTCACCAAATGAAGCTTCTGGTACTAGGTCTGTGTTACACCTTATTGAATTGTTGGTCAAAGAGGTCTCATCCCCAAACAACTGAGTCTGTTGCCAAGACTATGGGTTTCTCTCCAGAAACCAACACCAAAGCCCAGCTGCTGAACACACTGAACCTGGAGAAACAAGCTAGGACCTATGTAGAGCCTTCACCCCTATGGTCTAGTGTCTTTGGTACAGTAAAAAAGAAAGTACTCTACATGCCACCAAAAGAGAAACATCAAGCCAGCCACAAATCGTCTGATCTACAATGGGCGTCCTGCCTCCAAAATATGCTAGGGCAGTGGTGGCAACAAAGCTCATGGAGTAACCGACCAATATCTGATCTGATTTAAGGCCCCCTCTCTGAGCTAGAACCTATACCAAACATTGCTTGTGGTGACCAACAGCCAGAAACTAGATAACCCAGGGACCTGGGTGAGAACAAATACCACTGTTCATAAAGGGGGAGACAATAAAATGACCCCTAATGGCGTACTGCTACACTCCTAGATCAGTTCAGCCACAATCAGTGATTTCTCCTGTAGCAGAATGTGAATACTGAGACCCACAGCCAGACACTGTGCAGAGTGACAAACCTCGGAACACTCAGCTCTAAATGTGGTGCCTCCCATCAAACCCTTCCCCTCAGGGCTTAGGGACCCCACACCCACACCCCCAAGAGGAGGTGGAAAGAGTGTAAGAGCCTGAGGAGATGAAGGACACTTAAAAAACAAGGCCCTCTACCTGAACTCAACAAAGCTCATAGGAACTCACAGAGACTGGGGCTTCATGCACAGGGCCCACGCAGGAGTTCAACAGGTCCTCCGCTAAGTTACAGCTTCCAATTCAGTGTTTTTATGGGATCCCTGAGTGTTCAAACAAGCAGGTCTCTGCCTTGTAGTATGCCTTCTCTTGGTGTCTCTGTCTTCTGTTTGTCTTGTCCAATTTTGATTTGATGGTTTTGTTTAGCTTATATCTTATTTTGTTCTATTTTATTATAATCCCTTAGAAGCCTGTTTGTTTTCTAATAGAGACAGAAAAGGAGTGGATTTGGATGGAAAGGGAGGTGGGGAGGAATTGGAAGGGGTGGAGGAAGTGGATACCACAGTCAGAATAAATTATGTGAAGAGAAAAAGATGTATTTTCAACAAAATAAATCAACAGCACCAGCTGCTTTTCCAGAGGACGCAAATTCAGCTCCTAGCACATTCCCTCCCACCAGGCAGCTCACAGGCGGCTGTAACTCCGGCTACAGATAACGCACACACATAAACAAAAATAAATCTTGACGAGTGTAGTGGTACAAGCTTTTAATCCTAGCACTTGGCAGAGGCCAACAGATCCCTGAGTTCAGGCCAGAAAGGGCTACATAGCGAGAGACCCTCCCCCTCCCCACTACTCCCGTTCTTTAAAAAAAAAAAAAAAAAAAAAGTTACTAAAAACAAAACAGTTCTGTGTTTCCAAGGAAAGGTTACATAAGGGAATTTGCATTCAACCGTGTACCAAAGCTTATAAAAACTTGTCTGATTTTGATGAACAGATGTCCATTTTTAATAAATAAGATTTAAAGTTCTAGTTTGATCTGTCCCGCGGATGTGAAAAGCCAAAGCCAGAGGTGGTGCCCAGCAAGTCGCCAGGCGGCGAGCGATGTGCCCCTGCAGGTACCGGGTGGGGCGGGTCCCCCGAAGCCCGGAGGAACCGCGGCAGGGGTTGCTTTTTAACTGACGAGGTCAGGAAGCCTTGAAGGGTTGGAGGATGCTCCTGACGAGGAGACAGGCGAATGGAAAGGGGCGGCCCGGGAAGGCTTTTGGGACCAATGGCGGGGCGAGTCCTCCCCGAACCTAAGGGCTCAACCGCCCACACCGAGTGAGGGTCCAGAAGGCCGCGCCTCAGGGCGGGGAGGGGGCAGTGCCAACAACGCCTGGGGACTCCTGCAGCCCAACAGTCGCCCACGCGCAAAGTGGTCCCTTCAGCATCACGACCCTCTCGAGCCACGCTGGAAACCCTTCTGCCCGCCACACAACCCCAGAGAGAACTTTGCCAACCCGAGCTTCCCTTACCTGCGGCCTCCACCCTCGACCGAACACCTGCGGAACCCCACGCTGTCAAGCTGGAACCCCCGCGGCGGTCTGGACGCACCCACCCGGATGCATAAAAGCCGTAGCCACTTCCGGCCCAGCGACTGGCCAGGAGGATATTAACCCCCGTGGTGTGTGCCTATGGGCCGCGCCATTTTGTACGGTAGCCGCTAGGGCAGCGTTTCCTCCCCAGGTTCTCTGTTACAGGATGGGGAAGGGGAGTTATAATTGCGAAGACTTAATGTCTTTCAGAAAAGTGGTGTTTTCTGAGATGCCGCTTCGTCTTTTGGTTTTGGCTTTCAAGGAAGAAGCCTATTGAATTTTCGCTCACAAATGCAACACAAGACATATAATTTTCTTTTACCCAGGGTAGCGTTTCTCCACTACATTAATTTTCTTATATTCGAGCAGGAAAATAAGGAAACTGTTTACAGAATGTGCTCTTCATTGGCGTTATATATTATAGCAATTAATATTCTCTTTCTCTTTCTTTCTCTCTCCACCAAGTGCATGCCTGAAGATGCCAGAAGAGGGCGTTGAGCCCCTGAAAAAGAATTATAGAAAGTTTTGAGATATTGCGTGGGGACTGTTAATTGAACCTGGGTCCTCCGGAAGAGCAGCCAGTGCTCTTAACTGTTGTCATCTCTCCTGGCCCCTATATCCTCATTTATAACAACCACAATATTGTCTATATATGAAACCATTCATTCAGGATTGATTTTTTTAAGGGGGTTAAAGCAGAGTGTTGTGTAAAACAATCTGGCTCTCAACTCTCAATATATAAGCAAGGGTGACCTTAGATCCCTGGTCTTCCAGCTTCCAGCTCCCAAGTGTTAGGATTACAGGCAGGCTTGGGCCACCACACCCAGTTTATGCAGTGGTGGGGATATAGACCTCAGGCTACAATGATAAATTTGAGGCGAGCCTGGGTTCCACGAGACGCTATCTCAAGAAGAAGGAAGGAATTTTGTTTTGTTTTGTTTTGTTTTGTTTTAAAATTTTTCATCTTTTTCTGTCCACTCAAGAAGCTTAGAAGCTAGTTCGAGACATCCACAGCAGCACTCGAGCACACGCATACGATGTGAGAAGTGAGAGGACAAAAGTGTATCTTTTGAAGATACAGAAATTTGGAGGAAATGCCCATAATAATTTTAGAACTCCATGAAGTCTTTTTAGACATGGCGATATTCTCACACACCACACAAAGGGATAAGTCACTGAACAATCCACAGGTTAGATATGAATTCTCTTTGTTTTAGAGGGAGTCACTAAGAGATTGAGCTGAAGATGGCAAGGAAACAAGAAACTCTAAGGCTTTATACAAAGTAAATGGCACATGCCTTTAACCCCAGAACTTGGGAGGAGGAAGCCTGAAGATCAGAAGTTCAAGGCCATTGACCATGCAAGTGGTGAGTTTGAGACTAGCTTGGCCAACATTAAAGACTTGGTTTCAAAGAAAAAAAGAGAGGGAGGGAGAGAGGGAAGAAAGGAGGGAATACAGAAAATCAGAGAAGAATCAGCAAAGAATTTAAAGTTCTTGGAGGGAGAATACAATACATCTATAGAAGAGAGTTGTTAAGGAAAAGAGAAGTTTAAGGTGTTTGATCTTCCAGAGACAAAGTTCAGTAAAGTCTGTCATTCTGTACTGCTTTTGTTCTAGTAGATTCTTTGGAGAAGTTGAAATAGATAAAGGACTCCAAATCCAGCTTTGATAGACTGAAGCTGGGTGGCAGGGCACAGGCCTGGAATTCCAGCTCTTGGGAGATAGAGGCAAAAAGACCAAGTTCAGCCAGCTTCAGCTATATGAGAGAGGCCCGGTCTAACACACACACACACACACACACACACACACACACACACACACACAGGGTGGGGAGAGAGGACAAGTACTGTGTTAGTACCTAGAATCCCAGCACTGGGCTGGGGGAGGGGGAGGGGTGCTGAAGCAGAAGTATTACTACCAATTCAAGGCCACTTTGATTTATATATCAAATTCCAGACCAGCCAGGGCTACTTAAGCAAGATTTTATCCCAACCATGCCCCCACAAAGTACGTTAAATATATGAAACTTCAAGGTGGGGTGGCTAGAGAGATGACTCAATGATTGTGAGCATTTGCTGCTCTTGCAGAGGATCCTGGTTTGATCTTTGAGAACCCACAAGGCAGCTCATAAGCATATGAAACTCCAGTCCTCAAATCCTTCTCTGGCTAGCAAGCCCCACTCCAGTGATTTTCCTGTCTCAAGCTCTCCCAGTGCTGGGGTTACAGGTGTAGCCACACAGTGACTGTGGATTTGGATTTGCATTCAAGCTCTGGTGTTTCCACAGTAAGGACTCTTAACCCACTGAGCCACCTCTCCAGCCCAATGGTAATTTACAAGGGGCTGCTGCTGCTGCTACTGCTGGAATAACTACGAGGCTGGCTTTTTCTATGGTTGATTTGGTTTTCTCTGGCTTGTCTTTAAATGGAAGTGTCAGTAAAATGTAGGGATGCTAACTCACTGACCAAGTCCTGACCATACTGGCTGATTGCTACAGAGCTTGTGAATCAGAGTTCTGCCCTCATACATGGTCTGGGTCTTTGTCTGCTGTAAACTCAGCCTTTCCTAGAAAAGGAGATCAAACCACTGATGGTCCAAAAGCTAGAAAACAGGAGGATAATGAGAACTAATTTAGCTAACTTGTCCTCTATAAAGGGGACAGGCATGAGCAAGCTTGAGAGCTGGGAATGGTGGCACGTGCCTTCAATACCAGCACATAGAAGACTGAGGCAGGAGGATCAAAAAGACCCAGACTAGCCAGAAATAAGACTCTGTTTCAAAACAAAATAAAAACAAAATTCAGCCAGCCTGTGGTAGTACACACCTTTTATCTCAGCACTCTGGAAGCAGAGGCAGTTGGATCTCTGAGTTTGAGGCCAGCCTGGTCCACACAGCAAGTTCCAGTACAGCCAGGGCTACACAGCAAAACTGTGTTTAAGTAGAAACTTCTAGTTCTTAGGAAAGTTAGTTATGCCAAATGATGCTTTGCTGGGGCACACAGGTGAAAGGATGTCTCGCTAAAGCAAACACATGAAAGACTGTTTTCCTGAAGCAGACACAGGTGAAAGGATGATTGGCTATAGCAGACACCTGAAAGAACTCTTGATGAAGCAGAATAAATCTGACCCCACAGACAGTGGGAGAGAGGCACTGAGCTTTGGTCTAGTTTGTTCTGCCTCACCATTCATCACTAAAAACATGCATGTATTGGTTCGCCTTACATAGCATTGTTGAACTCAACTTGTAATAATGCTGCCATTGAGAGAAACTCACCCAAGAACTGCTCTTGAGATTCCTGCAGCAACTTATCACTTCTGCAGCCTCACCTCAGGGTGGTTGGAAATCCTGGCGGTTTCTTCAGGATTGAACTGCAGCTGTCTGGTGTCTGTTTGCTAAAGGACTGGACTGTAGTGGCTGGTTCGTGTGTGCTGTCTGCCTGCCTGCCTGCCTACTTACAGGACTGGTCTGTAACTGTTGTGTTTGGTGTTTGCTACAGGACTGCCCTGCTGCTCAAGAAGATGGAGCTCACCCCCAAAGAACTATTGCTGAACAGGTACACTTCCCCTGTATCCTAATAACTTTTCTCTTCCACTACCTCTGCTGGATGGTGGGCTAAAGGAGAAGTTAAAAGTAGGTTACAAAAAAATTATGCCTACAGGTGGCATCCAATGTGGCTTAGGCATAATGGGTAACTCTGCTTCTAATGTAGTAGAGAAAACTGTAGATTATGAGGGGTTAGCAATGTTACTTAAGGAAATTAGCAAAATGGCAGCTATGGTTGCTGGGTGGTCTCCTCCTGTGTTCCTGGCAGGGTTTTTCTGGTTTTGCTTTGTAGTGCCATATACTATTCTGAAAGTTTAGAGGGAAAGCTGAAAACTCAGGAGGTTAACTCAATTCTCTTCTGTTAGAAAAGATTGCAGACTTGACTATGCATGTAGAGGTTGTGACTAGAAGTCAAGGTGCTTAGAAAGCAAAAAGCCAAGGGGAGAACAAGAGTTCAAGCTTGGTGAACGGGACTGGGAATGGACCGCACGAAGAAAAGGGGAAAGAAAATAGGCTGGAAGGTAAAACACTGCCCCGCTCCACGCATTTTCAGTACCAGGTGCCCAAAGTGACTCCGTGAGACAAGGAGCCAGGAAGAGCAAGAGGCAGCACAGGCACAGAGGGTTAATGTGCAACGGATTGCACCACCAGAGGATTTGCGTGGGCCTACACAGGCACCTTCAGCCATCCCAGTCTTTGTGCAGCATGTGCCTGCTAATGATGGTATTCTTGCCTATAATGAATTGACCTAAAGCATTTTAAAGAATCTGTTGTTTTGTACAGCCTACATTCTTCCTTTGTCAAAGAAATGCTAAATAACTGGGCAACACAGCATAGGGAGATCCCACAAGATTGGAAGGGATTGATGTCAGCTGTTCTTGAAGCTGGTCAACAATTACAATGGTTGTGGTGGTGAAGGCATAAAGCCACAAAACTGAGCACAATGTAATTTAGCTAGGGAAATAAATGTTGCTAAAGACCAGCTGCTGGGTGAAGGGCGTTATGCTGATTTATAAGAACAAATCAGATCTGATGATCGTGTAACCAACCAATGTTGTGTTGCCGATTTAAGAGCTTGGGATTTGATTGAAGGAACCTGGGGGGGAAATCTACCTCTTTTACTAAAATAATATAGGATTCTGAAGAATCCTTTACAGAATTCTTACAGAAGTTGAGTTCAGCTGTGAATAGAACCATATCAGACCCTGAAACCAAACAGTCATTGATAGAGAAATATTGACCTCTGAGAATGCAAACACCAAATGTAAGAGCAATCAGACCAATCTCACTTTGTAGACCAGACTGGTCTTGAACTCAGAAAGCATGTGATGGATAAGGGAAACAACTGGTATTGGTTCTCAGGAGTATAATGCAAATATCATAGGGCAAATTGTGGCTAGAGATATCAGGAATAAAAATGCTTCATGTTTGTTTTCTTTTTGTTTTGTTTTTCTTTTCTTTCTTTTTTTTGTTTTGTTTTTGTTTTTGTTTTTTGATTTTCCTGTAGCCCTGGCTGTCCTGGAACTCACTGTGTAGACCAGGCTGGCCTTGAACCCAGAAATCTGCCTACCTCTGCTTCCCAAGTGCTGGGATTAAAGGTGTGTACCACCACACCTGGTTGAGAGAAATTATTTTATCAGTAAGTATATTTTTAAAATTTCAAGATAGCAAACTCTTTGAAGTTAAACATTAAGAAAATGCTAATTTAGACTTTATATGCCCCAATACAGGGGAACGCCGGGGCCAGGGGGTGGGAGCGGGTGGGTAGGGTAGCAGGGCCGGGAGGGGGGAGGATATAGGGGACTTTCTGGATAACACTTGAAATGTAAATGAAGAAAATATCTAATAAAAGGTGAAAAAAAAAAAGAAAATGCTAATTTTAAGCACAGTGAGAAAATTATCAATGATACTTCTGTGATGTTTGTAGAACATAAATTAGTATATTCAACTGTTAATATTCAACAAACAGGATAATTATTTTAAGATCTATTATATTGTTATATCTCCCTTTTCATTTGATTTTATTAATTTTATTAATTTGGATACTGTCTCTGTGCTCTCTGGTTAGTCTGGCTAAGGGTTTATCTATCTTGTTCATTTTCTCAAAGAAAAAACCAGCTCCTGGTTTTGTTGATTCTTTGAATAGTATTTTGTTTTTTGTTTTTTGTTTTTTGTTTTTTGTTTTTTGTTTTTTGTTTTTCTATTTGGTTGATTTCAGCCCTGAGTTTGCTTATTTCCTGACATCTACTCCTCTTGGGTGTATTTGCTTCTTTTTGTTCTAGAGCTTTCAGGTGTGTGCTGTCAAACTGCTAGTATAAGCTCTCTTCACTTTCTTTTTGGAAGCACTCAAGAGTTATGAATTTTCCCTTTAGCACTGCTTTCATTGTGTCCCATAAGTTTTGGTATGTTGTGTCTTCATTTTCATTAAATTCTAAAAAGCCTTTATTTCTTCCTTGACCAAGTTATCATTGAGTAGGGCATTGTTCAGCTTCCATGTGTTTGTGTGCTTGCCATTGTTTTTGTTAATATTCAAGATTAGCCTCAGTCTGTGGTGATCTGATAGAGTGCATGGTATTATTTTAATCTTCTTGTATCTGTTGAGGCCTGCTTTGTGACCAATTATATGGTCAAATTTGGAGAAGGTACACTCTCTTGCTTTAGGATGAAATGTTCCACAAATATGTTGGATCCATTTGGTTCATAACTTCTGCTAGTTTCACTGTGACTTTTTTCAGTTTGTTTCCAGGATCTGTCCATTGCTGAGAGTGGGGTGTTGAAGTCTCCCACTAGTATTGTGTCGGGTGCAATGTGTGCTTTGAGCTTTAGTAAAGTTTATCTTATGAAGGTGGGTGCCCTTGCATTTGGAGCATAGATGTTAAGGATTGACAGTTCATCTTGGTAGATTTTTCCTTTGACCAGCATGAAGTGTCCTTGTCTTTTTTGATAACTTTTGGTTGAAAGTTGGTTTTATTTGATATTAGAATGACTACTCTAGCTTGTTTCTTGGGACCATTTGCTTGCTAAATTGTTTTCCAACCTTTTACTCTGAGGTAGTGTCTGTCTTTGTCACTGAGGTGCGTTTCTTGTATGCAGCAAAATGCTGGGTCCCGTTTACATATCCAGTCTGTTAGTCTGTCTTTTTTGGGGAATTGAGTCCATCAATAAGAGATATTATGGAAAAGTGATTGTTACTTCCTGTTATTTTTGTTGTTAGAGGTGGAATCATGTTTGTGTAGCTATCTTCTTTTGGATTTGTTAAAAGAGTACCTTCTTGCTTTTTCTAGGGTGTAGTTTCTCTCCTTGTATTGAAGTTTTCCATCTATTATCCTTTGTAGGGCTGGATTTATGGAAATATTATGTAAATTTGGTTTTGTCATGGAATATATTGGTTTCTCTGTCTATGGTAATTGAGAGTTGCTGGGTATAGTAGCCTGGGCTGGCATTTGTGTTCTCTTAGGGTCTGTATAACATCTGTCCAGGATCTTCTAGCTTTCATAATCTCTGGTGAGAAGTCTGGGATAATTCTGATAGATCTGCCTTTATTTGTTACTTTACCTTTTTCCCTTACTGCTTTTAATATTCTTTTAGTGTACTTGGTGTTTTGATTATTATGTGAAGGGAGGAATTTCTTTTCTGGTCCAGTCTGTTTGGAGTTCTGTAGGCTTCTTGTATATTCATGGGCATCTCTTTTTTTTTTGTTTTTTTGGTTTTTCGAGACAGGGCTTCTCTGTGTAGCCTTGGCTGTCCTGGAACTCACTCTGTAGACCAGGCTGGCCTCGAACTCATAAATCCGCCTGCCTCTGCCTCCCGAGTGCTGGGATTAAAGGCATGCGCCACCACGACCGGCTGCATCTCTTTCTTTAGGGAAGTTTTCGTCTATAATTTTGTTGAAGATATTTACTGGCCCTTTAAGTTGGGAATCTTCGCTTTCTTCTATGCCTATTATCCTTAGGTTTCATATTCTCATTGTGTCCTGGATTTCCTAGATGTTTTGGGCTAGAGAATTTTTGTAATTTCTTTGAATGTTGTGTCAATATTTTCTATGGTATCTTTTGCACCTGAGATTCTCTTCTATCTCTTGTATTCTGTTGGTGATGCTTGCATCTATGACTCCTGATCTCTTTCCTAGGTTTTCTAACTCCGGGGTTGTCTCCTTTTGTGATTTCTTTATTGCTTCTATTTACATTTTTAGATCTTGGATGGTTTTGTTTATATCCTTTGCCTTTTTGATTGTGTTTTCCTGTAATTCTTTTTTTTTTTTTTTTTTTTTTTTTTTTTTTTTTTTTTTTTTTTTTTTTTTTTTTTTTTTTTTTTTTTTTTTTTTTTTTTTTTTTTTTTTTTTTTTTTTTTTTTTTTTTTTTTTTTTTTTTGGTTTTAGTTTTTCGAGACAGGGTTTCTCTGTATAGCCCTGGCTGTCCTGGAACTCACTTTGTAGACCAGACTGGCCTTGAACTCAGAAATCCACCTGCCTCTGCCTCCCAAGTGCTGGGATTAAAGGCGTGTGCCACCACCTCCTGGCCTATTCCTGTAATTCTTTAAGGGATTTTTGTGTTTCCTCTTTAAGGGCTTCTAGCTCTTTACCTGTGTTCTCCTGTATTTCTTTAAGGGAGTTATTTATGTACTTTTAAAATTCTTAGCACCATCATGAGAAGTGATTTTAGATCTGAATCTTGCCTTTCCAGTGTGATGGTGTATCCAGGACTTGCTATGGTGGGAGAATTGGGTTCTGATGATACCAAGTAACCTTGGTTTCTGCTGCTTATGTTTTCATGCTTACCTCCCGCCATCTGATTATCTCTAGTGCTACCTGCCCTCGCCATATGTGACTGGGGTCTGTCCTTCCTGTGATCTTGGTTGTGTCAGAACTTCTCAGAGTTCAGCTGTCTCTGGGATCCTATGATTCTGTGATCCTGTGATCCTGGGTGTCTCAGAGTTCCTAAGAGTCAAGCTGCCTCTGGGACCCTGAGATCCTGGTGTGACCAAGTTCATTGGATCCTGGGATCCTGTGGTCCTGGGCATGTTAGAGCGGGAGTGGAGTGTCCTCTGGGTGTTGTGGGACTGGCTACAGAGTTTGCACCCAAGGTCTGCTCAGGGCACTGGCTCAGACTGGAAGGCCCCATCTAATTCTTTAAAAAATGATTTTAAAGCATATGTTATAATTTAATTTTTTNCCCTGTCTCGGGGAAAAAAAAAAAAAAAGGCTTTAACTTCCCTTTTAGCTCACCACTCACCAGAGGTAGTGGGAAAGAAAGGATACAAGAGGGGATGCAGAAGGGGGCAGTGAACCTGGTTAGAAAGGTTCTATAGAAGCTGGGCGTGGTGGCGCACACCTTTAATCCCAGCACTCGGGAGGCAGAGGCAGGCGGATTTATGAGTTCGAGGCCAGCCTGGTCTACAAAGTGAGTTCCAGGACAGCCAGGGCTATACAGAGAAACCCTGTCTCGAAAAACCAAAAAAAAAAAAAAAAAAAAGAAAGGTTCTATAGAGCAACTCCCATCTGTTTTGTCTGGAAATCCAGCAGTTCAACTCCCAGGTTAGCAGCAGCAGCTCGAACTACTTGCAAACACTTCACAGATACACCAGCAGTCCAGTTCTGTAGGGTCAGTATAGCAAACATGAATCGGCAGGGGTGGCACAACCTAGCAGAGATGGGCAGGTCTCAGCCTTGGCATGAGTCGGCAGGAGGGACCCAGGAGGGACACCAGAAGTGTTGTAAATCTCCAACCCAAATAAGCCCCGTCAATGAAACCACAACTCAATTAATATGAACACATGCTGTGTGCCTAGATTGAGCAGATCTACCACTACACTACCATCTTCCCCATCTGAGACCCCTTAGAACTTGTGGTTTCTCTAGACCACGTGCTTTGGCCCCACTTTCCTTCTTGCTCCAGTTGTGGCAAGAGAGCCACTAGGCAAGAATTGCCTCATTTCATCTACAGACAAAACACTGTCTAGAAAAAGGACACACTATGTGGAATAGTTCACTGATAAACTGCCAAGATAGGGTAATCAGCCCCTTAAAATTCTGCATTACAAAGGTCTGTCAGATGACCCTAGGCCAGAAGCTGAAGACCAGATGCTCCAATCTTTTGAAGTATAAGGGGCTGTCCAGGTGGTCAGCAGTCTCTATAAATTGGCTAAGTTCTGGAAGCTATATTTTGTGCTTCTCATATTTTCAGGTAATATTAGTCATTCTTGGATTTCTGATGGGGTTGAAGACTGGTAATCTCATAGCCAACCTAGGTTGATTAGCATTGAGAAAGATGATATAGGTTTGAGAGGATGGTTTTCAGTTGGCATACAATCTAGACCCAGGACATAAGTCAGGTGTAGAATTTTAAGCCTTTTAAGATAGGATAGATGACAGAGGTTCTATTTAATTGACAAAGATGATGGACTGGGTGTTAAGTCTAGCTTGTACTTTATGGCAATAGTTGTGTTCAGTTATATCTGAGGTAAAATAGTCTTTTAATTGGACAGAAAGGGGGAAGTGTTGTGGATAGCCCTGGGGCTAATTGCATTTCATGTTAATTCTGTTCTCCTGTGAGGGGTTGCAAACAAGAAATGAGTCAGTACTCAGGTGATTTCCTGTAAACCTTCTTCCCACCTTAATGTATAAACTAAAGGCTAGAGCCGGAGATCGGGTGGAGAAAGAGGGGAAATTGGAGCTGAAGATTTTGTGAGAGAAAGGGAGAGAGGACACTGGAAGACAGAGGAGAAGATGGAAGGAAAGTGGGGCCAAAGCACGTGGTCTGGAGAAACCACAAGTTCTAAGTGGTCTCATAGGTGGGGAAGATGGTAGTGTAGTGGTAGATCTGACCAATCTAGGTGCACAGCTTGTATTCATATTGAGTTGTGTTTTCATTGCCAGAACATATTTGGATTGGAGAATTACTGCAACAAAATTATCCTGCTATAGCTTTCAGCAGGGGTGGTACAACCGAGCACAGACAGCCAAGTCTCCGCCTTGGTGAGAGTCAGCAGGAGAGACCCAGGAGGGACACCAGAAGTTCTCGGCTGTGCCCCTCAGGGAAGTGAAGATCAGCTTGAGACCCACATGTGTTGCACAGCAAACTATAAGCAAAGCCAAGTTCAGCAGTGTCTTAACCTGCCTTCTGTGTCTGCTTCAGTGACACCGAATGTTCCTTCAGGAGTCTGCCTTCATCTTTTACCTCTGTCCACTTCAGGGAAACACTCCTTCACGTGTTTGCCCCAACAAAACACCTTCCAACACAACTGACTTTCAAAAAAACCCTTAAGTTTCTGTGTGTGTGTGTGTGTGTGTGTGTGTGTGTGTGTGTGTGTGTATGTATGTATCAGGGGTTGCTGTATGCACGTGAGTACAGGGACTCTAGGAAGCCAGAGGTGTTAAGAAGCTCCTAAAGTTGCCAGGCAGTAGTGGTGCATGCCTTTAATCCCAGCACTTGGGAGGCAGAGGCAGGTGTATTTCTGAGTTCAAGGCCAACCTGGTCTACAAAGTTCCTAGGACAGCCAGGGCTATACAGAGAAAAGTCTGCCTCAGAAAACAAAAACAAAAAAAACAAAACAAAACAAAATCCAAACCAACCAACCACAAAAAGCTCCTAAGGTTAAAGTTAGACATTTGTGAGCTGCCCAACATAGGTCTGGGATCCAGACGTGGGTCCTTTATAAGAGCAGTAATGTGTTCTTAACTACTGAGCCATTTCTCCAACCCCCACGGATTCCTTGATTTCTTACAGTTACTACCTCTCTCTCTTTACTTTCCATTTTTACTTCTCCTTTATTTCTCCTTTATTTCTCCTTTATTATATCTTTAACAACTTTGTACCTTTTCTGTATTGGGATTGAACCCAGGACCTTGCACCTGCTAGACAAGCACTCTGCCACTGAGCTATACCCCCAACCCTGTATGGAAAGTTGAGACTTCAAGTTGATTTACTCATACCTGTGTGTGTATGTGTGTGACCCTGCAAACCGTACTGTCAGCAGGGAAATGATCAGGGTGACATAAGATGGAAAAGAGTTCAGCACAATTTAGTTAGCTAGGCTGGCTCAAACTTCTGGAGTCTGACTCTAGACAGTTTATTTTAGACATATTTAAGTGCAGTATATTTTTGGGAAAAATTATCTCAATCCCATGTACACAATAAAGCTTAGGGTGTGACTACTTTAATTGTGCAAAGTATATGTGACTTTGAAGATAGGCTCTGTAGCCTAAGAGCCTACGATCTGATGTGGTTTCTGACGGAGATAGCATGGAGGTCACCAGGCTCTAAAGTACACGTGATATCTTCCCTAATGGTGGGTTCTGTTGACTGTGGAACAGGCTGAAAATAAATATCTGGGGTGGGGGGAGAGTCTGGGATAAATATTCTTGGGGGTTGGGTGATGTCTGGCTCTACAGATAGCAAAGGTCTCTGGCTCATTAACAATATTCACTCCTAAAAATCAGCCCCCGAAACAATATTCACTCCTAGCTCTCTGGGTAGAAAATAGGTATTCATTTTCTCCATTGAAGAGACAACCCTTTGTTAACATTTCTGGTTTCTCTGATGCCTTCTATACATACCCTTTCACTCGAATGCAGTGTTGAATAGCTTACCAATGGGAAATGGAATAGACTAGTATCACAAGGAATAGACTTCTATCCTTAGTCAACTGTGTTAAAGTGTCTATACAAATAAGTACTTTGGCGCAACATTTGATTTTTGACAATAGTCTCTACAATGGTAAGTTGGAGGTGACATCATATAAACAAACTGAAGACCTTCCGGTGATTAAGCATTCAGTTCAAGTCAAAAAAAAACAAAGACTTCCATGGCAGAACTAAGACAATCCTTGATTTTCATGCCTACCAATGAATTCTTTTTGAAAGCTCAAACACAGGCCAGGTGTGGTGGTGCACGCCTTTAATCCCAGCACTCGGGAGGCAGGGGCAGGCAGATTTCTGAGTTCGAGGCCAGCCTGGTCTACAAAGTGAGTTCCAGGACAGCCAGGGCTACACAGAGAAACCCTGTCTCGAAAAACCAAAAAAAAAAAAAAAAGTTTATGTGTATGATTGTTTTATTTGCATATATGTTTGTGCACCAGGTGCATGCCTGATATCATAATACCATGGAAGCCAGAAAAGGTCGCTACCAGATCTTCTGAGACTGGAGTTACATATAGCTGTGAGACACCATGTAGATACAGGGAATGGAACCTTGGTCATCTCAAAGAGCAGTCAGTGCTTTTAACTGCTGAGCCATCTCTCCAGCCACTACCCCCTGCCCCCCTTTTGAGACAAAGTCTCACTGTGTAGTGCTTGGCTGGCCTGGAACTCATAGAAATCCACCTGTCTCTGCCTTCCTAGTGCTGAGATTAAAGTGTGCTAAATATTTTTTATTGGGGATTATTTGAACATACTTATTAACTTTGGGAGGAGGATCAGTAACATACAATGTATTAGCCTAGTGGAGAAAGCAGGGGCAGGTTAGTAATAGAACAGGCCAGCGAGGAAATCAAATGGGAAGCTTCTTTGATGAGGTGGTGTTTGGATGAGAGGAGTTTTGTGGTGGGGAGAGCTGAAATTCAGGCAGATCTCTATGATCTCTGACCCCTGGGAAATGGCCGAGCAGGGTTTGGGAGTGTGCTCTAGCTCCATCTATGAAGCTTTAGAAATATTATAATAGAGTAGCAAACCCTTTTTTCTTGTTTTGCTTTTGTATGATGAGCTCTCATTATACTAGCTCAGGCTGGTTTCCGACTTGCCATCCTCCTATCTCAGTCTTCGAAATGTTTGACTTAGAGTTGTGGTGCCACCAAACTCTGCTACTAGGTTTTCTTTCCTTAGTTTTGATTTTTAAAAAGATTCTTTTGAGGGTCTTATGTAGGTCAAGTAGGTTTCAATTCAGGTTGGGACTGAGGCTGGTTTTGAACTAATCCTCATGGCTACACTTCCTGAATTCATAAGTTTCAAGTGTTTACTATCATATTCATCTAAAACTTGTTTGTTTCTTGTTAACTCAGTAACAAGAAGTTTTAACCTCCACTTCACAATAGCATTCAACTTTAAAATGTGTCAGCTCAGTGGTTACCCAATTTCCACAGTACTACACAGCTGATGAGTGACGGAGCCATATTGGAAAGTTCCTTTGATTTTACTGATTTCAACTCCTTGACTGTGTGTATGTCTCACATTCCTCTGTAACGTAGAAAAAGCCTGAGCTACCACATCTTCTAATCCACTAACAGTGTGGGAAGAGCAAATCTACAGGGGTGTATGAGCCATTCAAATGTGGAGGACATTTTTCTCTCCTCATCTATATGTAGCCCTGGCTGTCCTTGAACTCGCCCTGCAGACCAGACTGGCCTGGAACTCACAGAGCCTTATCTGCCTCTGTCTCCTGAGTGCTAGGATTAAAGTTGTGCATCCCCACCTCCTGCTACAGTCGTTTTTAAATATAAAAAGGACAAAATAAATTTAGCTTTACTATTTACTATATAAATGTTTTCATCTCTGTTTTGACTGGATAGTTCTGAGCCATTTTGGACTCTCAAAAGGCCTAAAAGTTTTATGATACAGATGGGAGGTAGTGCTTTCCAAGTAATATTTGTGGGGGGGGGCAAGAAATGATAACTTTTGTAGACACTTATGTTTTACATGGTAGGAGTTTTCTTCCTCAGAAGATTTTATTTTTAGCTATGTGTGTATTTAGGCATGTGCATATTACTGCAGTGCCTTCAGAGTCCAGAAGAGGGTGTTGGGTCCCCTGGGGGTTGAGAGCCATTCAAAATATCGCATTGCTCTGCAAGAACAATGTGTACTCTTAACCTCTGAGCCATCTCTCTAGCCCCCCCACAGCAAGATCTTTACAATAGTAGAGGTTCTCAGTATATGGGTGTCAACCCCTCTGTGGGTCAGATATCGAATATCTTGTGTATCACACATATTTACAGTACGATTCATAACAGTACTACAGTTATTAAGTAGCAATGGAATTATTCTATGGTCTGAAATCAGCACAACACGAGGAGCTGCGTTAGAGGACTGCTGCATTGGGAAGGTTGAGAACTGTTGCAATACTGTCGTCTGTGGTGAGATACGGGCTGATCACGAAGGGATTAGTTTTATCCACAGCTATGTGAGGTGTTTCTCGTCCAGTATTAAGATAGTTGTCAGAATCTATAAATAACTTGCGCTTTCACAAAAAGTCAAGCATTAACAGTCTGCTGGCTTTGTCAATGATAATAAGGCAGCTGTCAGTTGTACACTACTTTGCAGATACTAAGAAACAATATTTTTAAATTCTGTTCCAATGTAGGGTTGGCATTTTGACAAGTGAGAAAACAACTGCTTTTCAAAAGCTGTTCCAAAGGATATTTTGAAAAATGATATTTAGAAGTATTTCCATTATAGTATGTTTTCTGTTTTATTTATTCTGCGAGGGTCTCTGTGTTGTCCTGGCTGGTCTGAAACTGATTATATAGAATATACTGGCCCTGAACTTTTCTCAATCTTCCTGTCTCCAGTTCTTCTTCTTTTTTTTTTTTTTTTTTTTTTTTTTTTTTTTTAAGACAGGTTTTTTTTTTTTTTTTTTTTTTTTTTTTTTTTTTTTTTTTTTTTTTTTTGGTTTTTCAAGACAGGGTTTTTCTGTATAGTCCTGGCTGTCCTGGAACTCACTTTGTAGACCAGGCTGGCCTCGAACTCAGAAATCCTCCTGCCTCTGCCTCCCGAGTGCTGGGATTAAAGGTGTGCGGCACCACGCCCGGCTAGAATGGTAATTTTTCAATGATTATATTTCGTGTTGGGGTATAGCTTTGCATGCTGGAGGCCTTGGGTTGGATCCTCAGCACCAGAGCAGGGTGTGGTGGCTTACTCAGTTCCTCTATAGAGATCACTGGGTCAAAGGCTTTGAAGTTAGAGAAACACGGACAAGTGGGCCCTAAGGGATATCTGTCAGGGTTTCTCTGTGTAGTCCTGACTGTCCTAGAATTCACTTTGTAGATCAGGCTAGCCTCAAACTCAGAGATAGGTCTGTCTCTGCCTCCGTCCAGAGTGCTGAGATTAAAGGCATGACCACTAGACCTGGCTAAAAAAAAATTACAAACAAACAAACTGGGCTCTTGAGAAGCTCAATAAAGGCACTAGTCAGTAGAGGGCATTGGATCCTTGGAACTGTAGCTACAGTGGGTTGTTAGTGGCCACGTGGGTGATGAAAATTAGTTGTGGGTCCTCTGCAAATGCAACTAGTGCTCTGAACTTCGGAGACATCTCTCCAGCCCCCCTACATTTTTAAATTTTTTCTAAATAAATCAATAAAATATATACACTCATGTGACAGAGAGAGAACTCTGTGTGGTCTTCTCCCGTAGTCTAGGGTGATGTCTACCAACACTCGGTGGTACACCAACGACCCTTAACTCGAATCTTCGAGACCTTTTCGTCAACCACGAGAATTGGTGACTCGGTAGAGAACTCGAGGAGGGGGAGTGTCTCTTAATATAAGTAAATAAATAACGTGATGCTTTACCTCCTGAAGTTAACTGTTTCAATAGAGCTAATTTGGCAAATAAGTATAGGAAACTCAATGAGTCTAAATTTCAGATGAACAATGAATAATTATTTTTAAAATGTCTGCCTGATAGTTCATGGACATATTAATACTAAAACACAACTCACCATTCATCTGAAATTCATACTGAACTGAATGAATGCTTTTCAATTTTTCTCTGGAAAACCTATTTATAGAAATGTGGCTAATGCAGAGACGCGGAGGACCTAGCTCAGAGGTAGAGCACTGTGGCTAACTCAGAGACGCGGAGGACCTAGCTCAGAGGTAGAGCACTGTGGCAAACTCAGAGACGCGGAGGACCTAGCTCAGAGGTAGAGAGCACTGTGTCTAACTCAGAGACGCGGAGGACCTAGCTCAGAGGTAGAGCACTTGCTGAGCTTGCCCAGGCTCTAAATTCAATCTCTAGATCTGTCAGAATGAGATAATAAAATCTCTCCAGAAGAAATGTAGGAAAAAGACTCGGTGTCCTACATCTTTGTTCTAGTTGGTCACTGAACAGTTAGGGAACTTCCCATAAAGCCCTAGAATTGAGCTACCTTGTGACCGGATCCTGAACTATTTTTAGGCTGAAGTTTTCCAGGGATTGGGGTGGGGAGAGTCATATTTAAAATTGTGGATTAAAGTATATACTTAAGAGGAGAGAAGAGAGTAATGTGTCATATGTTGACACAGTAAGGCCACTTTGGATACATCATTACTAGGCCTCTCTCCCCTACTCTAAGCAAATAAGGCAGGGATAAATAATGGCTTATTAATACAATGGAGCCAAAGGGCGCTTTTTTAAATGTGTAGTTGAGCATGCCAAAAAAGGAACTGAGATGGGAAAAGCCTTGCAATAAATGAACAAAACTTACTGTGTTATTTTTTTAGACAGGGTTTCTCTGTGTACTTCTGGCTGTCCTGGAACTTGCTCTGTAGACTCAAGAGACTTACTTGCCTACCTCTTGCTGTATTAAAGCTATGAGCCACCACCACTCAGCTGCTGTTATTTGAGATCAGGGTCTCTTATAGCCTACAGGCTGATCTTGAACTCCTGATTCTCCTACCTCCACTTCCCAAATCCTTGGATTACATGCACAGACTACAGTGTGCACAGAATTTTTTTTTAAAGCATTACTTATCTTATTTAAGGGATAGTTCATTTGAATTCTCATTTTTAGGTTTGGTGACCTTCTAGTAAGTTTAGAATGTTGTTACATGAACTTTTGAATTAACTACTTGCAAAAAGATAATTTTGCTTGACAGGTGAACCTCTTCTTCATTCCCCATCTTTATCTTAAGAATTTCTTTAGTTCATCTTTCACCTATGGTTGTATTTAACCACTCCTGTGCCATATCTGGTCCTGAGGATGTATTTCTTGTAAAATTGAAAGGGCAAACCCGACACCTGCCTATTTCAGGTTAGTTAATTACCACTAATGATAGAGGATAGTTTCTTGGAAAAGCACTCTATTGAAAAGGGGACTTTCAACTTTACCTGGTAAAATTCCAGTGCACTTACCCAGTTTCCTCACTGAGGTCAACTCGAGGGCTCCTGCACTACTGAAAGGCAGCTACTTTTGGCCTATACTGTGGCTGCTGGTTAACAGCTGTGCATCTCCAGGCTTCCATTCTCAAGACCTTTGGCCTCACCCCTACCAATGAAATAAGATACTGCTATGTTTCATAATGTTTCTTGAGGCTTGCAAACGCATCTGGAACCAATGGACAGAGGACCTTCTCAATTTGATTTTGGCAATTTTCTTCTCACTTTCTTTTGGGAGTGGGGGGTGGGGATTGTTAGTGCTAGAGGTTGAACCCACAGTTTGAAGAATGCAAAAAGCATATATGCTCTACTATATGGCTACTATATCAGCTCATTCCTCTTTTCACCTCCTCACAACCCCCCCATACCCGTTTACCATGTGTCCTATCAGATTGAACAATTCTGCCTTTCTTTCTTTAATCGATAGGCTGGGGGGGGGGTGAGGGTCAATTAGAAAACTGAATTGGAGAATAGAAGGGTGTAGCAACATTTTTGGAGAGGGCAGGTGCACCAACAAAACCCCACAGACAACCTCCTTCCAGACGTCTAGTCCAACCATGGGTTCCCTCACTTGAACAGGGAGCTGGGCACCCTGAGGCGGCGAGCTGCGCTGGGCGAGCCGCTGTCCCTCCAGGGAAGGAGGGTGAGCCCGCAGGGCGGCTGCCACTCTGATTGTTACGCGTGTCCAACTTCAGAGTGCGGCGCGCTGGTGGGTGCCCCGGGGCCGCCATCCTGAGCCAACCGTGCTTCGGCCGCTGCAAGCCGCCGCCCGCCATCTCCGGGCAGCCGTCCGCGGGGGAGGGGCAGCTGGCGCCCGCGTTCTCCGGCCCGGCGGCCGGCGGAAGAGCCCCGCACCGCGGAAGCGCGACCGCAGCTGGGGATCAGCTGCTGGAGGCGGCCGGGAGGCGGAGCCTAGGGGGGAAGGGGAGGGAGGGACGCGACCGTGAGGAAGCCGCGAACGCCGCCGACCGTCTGCACACCTCGCTCCGTCTGCCATGGCTGGTTAAAGAAGCCTCTTGCTCGCCGCGCGGGGAGGGACGGGACGGGA
>LR750315.1:64616-99826 GCA_902729485.2 Mus minutoides | reverse complement strand
CCGCACCGCGGAAGCGCGACCGCAGCTGGGGATCAGCTGCTGGAGGCGGCCGGGAGGCGGAGCCTAGGGGGGAAGGGGAGGGAGGGACGCGACCGTGAGGAAGCCGCGAACGCCGCCGACCGTCTGCACACCTCGCTCCGTCTGCCATGGCTGGTTAAAGAAGCCTCTTGCTCGCCGCGCGGGGAGGGACGGGACGGGAGGGGAGCGGCGGCCGGGCGTGCGGCCGAGGGAGGGGCGGCGGCGCGAGCTGCGGCGGCGGCGGCGGTTCCAGCATGAAGAGGAGAGCTGGCCTGGGGGGCAGCATGAGGTCAGTGGTGGGCTTCTTGTCCCAGCGGGGCTTGCATGGGGACCCCCTGCTCACTCAGGACTTTCAGAGGAGACGCCTGCGGGGCTGCAGAAACCTCTACAAGAAGGACCTTCTCGGCCACTTCGGCTGTGTCAATGCCATTGAATTCTCCAACAATGGAGGCCAGTGGCTGGTCTCAGGTAAATCAACCCCCTTCCTTCCCCTCCCCGCGCCTCCCGCTCCCCTTCCCCGCCATCCTCCTGCTGCCCTGCGTCCCCACCCCCGCCCTTCTCAACCCCTCTCCAGCGGTGGGAAGATTTGGTGTGAAATTAATACCATTGCAGGAGGGAGGGAGGGAGAGGGAGGGAAGGAAGAAGGGGAAGGAGAGGAGGATGTCTTCTATATATACATATAAAAAAAGACCTAAAATGGTTGACAGGTCTTTAATGCGCTTTATCCCAAGTGCAAAGTGGTCCCTCCAGATGCCTGCCCCACCAGTGTGGGTCGGGGAGGGGGCCGAGGTTACGGTTTGACTAAGTTGGATGGCAAACTCTTCCTTTGCGTAGTTTAAAAGGTGCGGGGGGCACTGGGGGGGGGAAGGCTCGCCGGGGTTGGGGGCGGGGGGGGGGGAGACCGAGGCTCGCCCAAGGCCAGGCGAAGCTCGAGCCCCAGTCCTCGGTGTCATGGAGAAAAGGGGCCTCGGAGCCAGAGGCTGGAGGTGACAGAGCCGGACACCGTGGGGCCAGCAGGGTCGGGCGGGTGGTGACGGGTAGCCGAGAGGCGTCCCCTCCCCCTGGCTCTCGCAGGGCCCAATCCCATCTCCCGGCACGCAGTGGTAGCCTCTTCCGCGTCTTGTTTTTATTATGGTTCCGAGAGTGGCGAGGGCTCTGGCGACCCAGGGATGCCAACCAGCCTGAACTTGGATGCGCTGTTCGGGGAGGCAGGGCTTCGGGACGACCCCCGGGAGACCTACTGGCGGGAGGCGGGCTCCAGGACCCCCTTCACCCGCGCGGCTCCTGTTGCAGGGCTGCTCGCCTCCTCCCCCACCCGGTTCAGCTGGGCCTACTTGCCTCCAGGGTCTCCCCGCTGGGGTGGGGGGAAAGTGGTGCAATCGAGGCCGGGGCTCCGGCCGGGCGGTGTAGGCCTTGCTCTCTCGGGGCTCCTAGCGACAGGCAGCTGAATCGATAGCCTATTGCTCCGGGGGAGGCCGGACCGGAGCGGCGGCGGCGGCGGCGCTTGCGTACGCCGCGGCAGGGTCGCTGGCTGACCCCGCTCCTCCCCTGGGGTCGCGGCCCCGGGTGAGGGCGGGTGAGGCTGAGCTCTTGCCCGAGAAGGGGCGGCTCCCTGAAACCCGGCTGCGCTGCGAAAGGCCTAGACCAGATCGGGCGTTCCCGCTCCTCTTGCCTCCTTCCTCTGCTCTTTTTCCTGTACTGGGAGGGTTGAAGGGGGAGCCCAGCACTGGACGTGGCGCTTAACTTCACCCAGGTGGATCCTTGAATGGCTTTCTAATTTGTGTCAGTGGGCAGCTCTCCAGAAACTTCGGCGGTTATGGCAAAGCATCTGTCTTCACAAGTATCAGGCGGAAGTGCCACCATGAGTATGGTCCAGTTTGTGGGTAGCAGGGATAAGAGGTCTGTGATTATTTCATGATAGACCGGAGATTTCTCTAGAACTGACCCCATCTTTTCATAGCAGATCATTTTCCCCTTGCATAAAGTTTGGACCCTAGATGACCCCCCACACCCAAGAAACTTGATATACTACTTCAAGGCAGGCCCTACATTAAAAAGCTTTTCTTCCACACACCACGGTGTAGAATTTTACCTAACAAAATTCAAGTGCAAAAATGGAAAAAAACCCTTCTTTGAAGGCTGTTTCTGTGTTTGTAATAGAACTCTCTCCTGAGATTAATGTATTACATCTGAGAGGCTCCTCCCCCCCCCAACAGTCACTTCACCTAAGGAATAAGGGACTGTGAGGATACTCTTATAACAAACTAATTAATCATTACTAATCACACATTGGCCCAGCTTAACACATTTTAGACATTATATTTGAAATATAATACAAATACCATAAAGTTCTCCCATGTAAAGTTCTCTCATTTTACTCTTTATTGTTTTTGTTTTTTTGAGACAAGGTTTCTCTGTGTAGTCCTGGCTGGCCTTGATCTGCCTGCCTAAGCTGGGATGAAAGCTGTGCTCCCACACTACCCTGTACGGTTTTCACTTAATCTTAGTCAGAAGGCAGAGAAGCAGAGGAGTAAGAGTTAATGCATTTTAAAAAGCTGGGGTTAGGGTTAAGGGTTAGGGTTGGGGGTTAGGGGTTAGGGTTGGGGGTTAGGGTTGGGGGTTAGGGGGTTAAGGGGGTTAGGGTTTAAGGGTTAGGGGTTAGAGGTTAAGGGTTAGTGGTTAAGGGTTAGGTGTTAGGGTTAGGCTCACTGAGGTTATATATACTCCTAGCATTCTTCTGTGCCCTTTCCCTTAGGATCTTTTGGTTTTGTTTTGGGACAGGGTCTTGCTATGTAACTGGTGCCTCTACATCCTCTATATCTTGGTTGAGCTCCATTATCTCTAGTGTTGGCCAGTTTCTTTTTAATTTCTGTTTGAGAATGAGTCTGTTGTAGTTCAGGCAGGCCTGAACTCAATATTCCACCAAGGATAACCTTGAACTGCTCACCCTGCTATCTCTACCTCCCAAGTGGTGAGCTTTATTTCTTTTTCCTATTAGGAGGTGGGATCTCACACTCTTCTCCCAGGCTGTTGTGGAACTCACACTGATTCTGCCTGGCCCCAGGTCTCTCAGCCTCCAGAGTGCTGGAATTGTAGCTGTGAGTCATGCAGCCAGGATCTTCAGTGTGTGCTGTAGGGAAGGACTGGGCGCAAGGCTTGGGCTCTCTGGTTCAGGTGTTCACTTCCTTCTCTAGTCCCGAGTTATCCATCTCCATCAGTCAGTACTTCCTGGGTTCCAGCCCACTTGCCCTCCCCCCCTCCACACCTCCCAGCCCCGTTCATTCTTCCTGTCTTGTTTCTGTTTTCATTTTCATTTCAGTCTACGCCTGTCCCA
Source organism: Mus minutoides (assembly GCA_902729485.2). Classification (NCBI taxonomy): domain Eukaryota; kingdom Metazoa; phylum Chordata; class Mammalia; order Rodentia; family Muridae; genus Mus; species Mus minutoides. Next base: position 96,474 of record LR750315.1, on the reverse strand, counting down.
GCTCTTAGTCCTTCCTTCCAGCAGGCAGCTCTATTGGCCCATCCAATTGGACTCAGATATTTATTCCCAGAACACAAGTTTTTGTTAAAAGCAGTTCACCTTGTATTGTAAGTACAGTTTGTGTTAACGATACGTTCTGCTTGCTTTTGACAAGGAAGCCCCCTTGGGGATTCATAATACCCCATAACTTGTTAAAGCTAATTAAAAAATGTTTTCCCTTGAGAACTCCTTCAGTGATCTTTCCAAGTTTAACAGTATTTGAAGTGTCATATTTGCATGCTTTTTTTTTTCGTTTGGTTTATTGAGACAGGGTCTCATAGCCCAGGCTAGTATGGAACTCGTTATGTAGCTGAGGTTGGCCAATGAACTCCTTGATCCTCCAGATTCTGCTTCACAGATGCTGGGATTACAGGCGTGAGAGCCCCTCCTCTTTGTCTTTTGTTTTCTTACTGGGCACTGTCCCTTATTAACAGTTATCACCTGAGACATAATCATAAACCAGTGTGAGGCTGATTGGAGCATCTATCTCCAGTAAGGAGGGGTATCAGATTCTGGGATGGTACTTTTCTGCATTTTGTTGTCTTTGTATCTTGTTCTGGATTGGTGAAAGCCCTTAGAGAGACATGATACTCTGACAGACTGTCTCTAGTTAGTTGTTTACATTTACTAATAGTTGGGCAGACCCACATTTTTGTAACTAATACACAGGACTTTTTTTTTTTTTTTTTTTGAGACAGGGTTTCTCTGTGTAGCCTTGGCTGTACTGGAACTCACTCTGTAGACCTGGCCTCGAACTCAGAAATCCGCCGACCTCTGCCTCCCAAGTGCTGGGATTAAAGGCATGCGCCATACACAGGATTTGTTAGGCTTAATTTAGACCTAGGACAAAAATATTTCTGTGGCCAGATAAAGGGTTACTGTTTAAGGATTCATCACTTTCCTGTCAGCTAATCTGTCTGACAGAGTACAGTGAGGTGTACAGCAAGGGAGAGGATGTTTGATACTTTAAGTTATTTGACACTTCACTTTTTACTTTTTACATTTTTATTTATTTGTCTTATGTGTATGGTTGGTGTGTGCATGTATGTCTATGTACCATGTCTATGTCTGCTGCCTTTGGAGCTCCTTAGGATTGGAGTTACTGATGGTTGTGAGCTATCACATGGTACTGGGAATTGAACCCAGGTCTCCTGGAAGAACAGGCAGTACTCTTAACTACTGAGACATCTATTTTTATTTGATACTTTCAAGTTGTGAAAACTGGCCATGGTTACACACATTTGAAGTTTCATCTACTTGGGAGGTTAAAGCAGGATAAAGTTGTCAATATGAGTAATTTAGCAAGAGCCTTACTTAAAAAGGAAAAAAAAATGCTTAGTTGTATATACCCATGTTAGAGCGATGGGCCTACTTTTCTGGGCTCTCTGTTCAATTCTCTCAGTTTGGGATATACACACATCTCCTTGAACTTCTGATTCTCTTGCCTCCACTTCCCCAGTGACAGGATTATAGGTGTGTGCTTCAACCATGAGTGGTTTTAAGGAATATTCAAATATTTTCACCAAAGAATTTACTTTTAAGTTGGGCATGGTGGCGCACGCCTTTAATCCCAGCACTCAGGAGGCAGAGGCAGGCAGATTAAAGGCGTGCACCACCATGCCTGGCTCCTGTTTGCTTTCTTAACTTTTTGTTGCTTCTATGGTATCCCTCATAGTTGCCTAATACTGTTGGTAATAGACCTTTGCAAATTGGGCAGACTGTATGGTTTTGTGACTTTTTTTGTTGCCATGCTAGGGATTGAACTCAAGTTCTGGGTACTGTAGGCAAGTGCTCTACTACTGAGCTATATCCTTAGCCTTTAATGGGTTGTTTGTTTGTTTTATTTTTTGAGACCGGGTCTCACTGTGTAGCCTTGGTTGGCCTTGAACTCATTGTATAGATCAGGCTGACCTTGAACTCACAAAGATCAACCACCCTCTGCCTCCCAAGTGCTGGTAAAGGTTTTCATCACCATGCCAGCAGCCTAGCCTTAAATTCTGGATCCTTCTGCCTTGAGGACAAAGTGCCCTGATTACACATGTAGCTACTTTTATGACTTTGTGACACAAAGAGACAAACTTATATGGAAAACACCTGGGATAGGGTGACATGTGCTTTGAAGTTAGAAGTCTTAGCTGTAGTCACAGATTGTGTGGATTTAGGTAAATTGCTTCATTATCTATTCATAAAATAAGGTAATAGATTGCCCTAAGTACAAGACAGATGGTAATGAATGGTCAGTGAAGTTGCTGTTCATGAAAGTGCTGAGTCTAGGGATGCAGTTTAGTTTACAGAGGGCCTGCACAGCAGGCACAACGCCCTGGGCCCTGGCAAAGCTGACAGGGGAGTTCATGCCTGTGATCCTAGTACTCGAGAAGCAGAGGCAGAAATCCAAGGCCATCATTGGCTACACAGTGAAATTGAGGCCAATCTAGGTTCATGTTTCCAAAGAAAAAAAGCAAACCTATAAAAGAGCACACAATAGGAAAAAGGAAAAACTGACGAGGTGGTGAAAATGTACTTGCTGGAGCTGGGAATGGAGCTCAGTGGTAAAGCAGTAGCTAGCAGGCTCGAGACCCAAGGTTCAGGCTCCACAACTGCAAGGGAAGAAGCTACACCAGAGAGTACCCACATAGCTAACGGGGTAAACCCAGGGTGTCCCTACACCAGAGAGTACCCACATAGCTAACGGGGTAAACCCAGGGTGTCCCTACACCAGAGAGTACCCACATAGCTAACAGGTTAAATCCAGGGTGTCCCTACACCAGAATGTGCCCACATAGCTAACAGGTTAAATCCAGGGTGTCCCCTACACCAGAATGTGCCCACATAGCTAACAGGGTAAACCCAGGGTGTCCCTACACCAGAGTGTGCCCACATAGCTAACAGGTTAAACTCAGGGTGTCTCCTACACCAGAGTGTGCCCACATAGCTAACAGGTTAAACTCAGGGTGTCTCCTACACCAGAGTGTGCCCACATAGCTAACAGGTTAAACCCAGGGTGTCCCTACACCAGAGAGTACCTACATAGCTAACAGGTTAAATTCAGGGTATCACCTATGGATATATAGTGCTAACCTTATTAATATCATTAGGATTGTTTGTAAGAAACACTCATCCCTTGAGTGATAATGCAATATATATTTAAATTTATATATTTTATAATACACACACATACATAGTATATAAATATATATATATATACATACATATGTATATATATATATTTATATTTATAAGAAGCTAATCAAAAGCATAAACTAGACTTTAAAAAGAAGCTTTACACAGCTGGAGAAATGGCTCAGTGGCTAAAAGCACTGGCTGCTCTTTTAGAAAACCCGGGTTCAGGTCCTAGCAGCCACATGGCTACTTAGAATCCATAACACTTTGGGTGATTGTGAGTCCCCTCCAAGTTGAACATCTTTGAGATGTGTGGAAAACCAATCAGAAATAGCTTTGTAGGTATCGGGCATGGATTCATAAATTGCCTTCTTAGATCGTATTTTATGTGTATGGATGTTTTGTTGCATGTATGTGTTTGCACTGGTGCCCAGAGGCCAGAGAGGGAGTCAGATCTCCTGAACTGAAGTTACTGAGAGCCACTCTGAGATGCTGGGAAATAAACACAGGTCCTCTGTAAGATCAGCCAGTGTTCTTAACTGCTGAGCTACCTCTCCAGCACCTCTTATATTTTATAAGTATAAAGGTTTGTATAAATAGAATCTTAGCAGTTGGAAAAAGGGGTTTCTGCTCTTTAGTAATGAGAGTTTGCTGTAATATTATTTCCCCCTCATTGAGGTCTCAGGCATTGGATTCTGTAGAGCTAGTGAATTAATGGCCCATATAAAGTTTTATATTTCAGTGAAATTACTATATCATTCTGGTGCTTATGACTAAATGTTAAGGAAAGTACTTTTGGAAGTTTTTCAGGTAGCAGCTATGCTGTTCCAAAGAAGAATTGTGAATGGGAAGAGACATTTAGTCGTTTGGTCATATTTTGTAAAGGGAGATAGCTAGTTAGACTATAACATTTACATGGACCTCCACCATCACTGTTGTAGGAATCACAGTTATGGAGAGAGACTTGAGATTCTCCACTCTTGCTAATTTAGTTGCTTTGACAAGTTATTCATCATGTTTCGTCTTGTTCAGGTTGTAAGGTCAGCGTATCTCCCGGGGTTGGGATGGACACAGTGGCTTAGTCCTGCCTCTTGTCTAACGGTCCTACTGCTGCTACAGTTGCTGTTTCATTTGAACCTTACAAATGAACAGAAATAAAGACCTGTTAAAGTAGTGACAAGCTCTCTGAGTGGGTTACCTTGCCAGTATAACCATTCTGTAGTTTCATTGTCCTAAGCATCGTTGTTTGTGTTAAATTGATGGTGTCCCATAAGGGGAGATCTTTCAGAATATAGTTGGGCAGTCTTTCCTGCTGAGTCTCCAGTGTGAAGCTGATCTATGCATCTTACTTTGGAGGTCTTTGTCTTTTCCCTAGAATATTGGTCATGAAAAGGAATTTGTTTTTCATTCTTAAGATTGGTTTTATGAAGGCTGGTGAGATGGCTCAGCGGGTAAGAGCACTGACTGCTCTTCCAGAGGTCATGAGTTCAAATCCCAGCAACCACATGGTGGCTCACAACCATCTGTAATGAGATCTGATGCTCTCTTCTGGAGTGTCTGAAGACAGCTATAGTGTACTTATTTATAATAATAAATAAATCTTTAAAAAAATTGGTTTTATGAAGTCCAGGTAGGCTTTGAACTCATTTTGTATTTGAGAATGACTTTGAATTGATGGCCCTCCTCTTACCTCCTGTGCTGGGGCCACCCCACACTGCTTAGGAGAAGGAGCCTATCAAAACTGTCATTTAGCTTCCTTTATTCTGAATTCCCATTCAAGTCTTTATCTAAATTCTAGTTGTACCACTTGGCCTTTCTTCTTATTTTGAACCTCTGAGAATAGTCTTTCTTACTGTTAGATAAGGTGACTGTGTTTGATGGCTTAGTAAAAATACTTTAAAAGTTATTTTGTGTGCATGCATGCATGCGTCCCTCTACAGGGCATGATACCTGAGTGTGGGGCCTGGAACGTGTGTCAGGTGAGAGGGGAATTTTTGTGGAGTTGATTTTCTCCTTCCACCTCTAGATGGTTCCCAGGGATAGAACTCAGGTCTCCAGGCTTGTGCAGCAAGTATGTTTATCTATAGAAGCAATTTTTTGGGGGGGGGGAATTCTGCTCCTCTCTTTCCTGTTTAGCTCTCTAGTAAACACCACAAAGACATCAGAATTTATTAACAAGCTGCAATCCTAAACTGGGAAGAGTCTGAGACTTTTATAACCCGGCTAGGCTATTAATAACCAGATAAATGCTGCATTTCATGTGTGTCCTCACTGTGAGCTGCTTTTGGCCACGTACTCATGGTTCATCCTGCCTCATGCCAACCTCTTCTTTCCTCTGCCTTTTTCCTTCTCCTTGTGGTCCCATCTGAAATCCCCTGTTTGATCTCAAGTCCTGCTTCTCTCTCCTGCCCTTGCAGGCTCTACCTTTTATTGTTCAATCAGAGATTGTTGGAATGAGTTCTTTATAGCACATTGGTCACTACAATGCCCATGTCCAGATTACAACTTGATCTTGGGGAACAGAACTCAGAATCTGAATACACAGCACACAAGACCACCCCCAACATTTACCCTCTGTTCCATCTCAATAGCCCATTTTATAATGGGCTGTGGGAAGAACAACTAAAATGTGGATGTTTGGCAGCTTTGGTTTAGTCAGTCTCCAAGTGCTGGTGGGTGGGTAGTGGCAGGTGATTGATTTAATCTTAGAATTGTTGAATGATAAGCTTTATCGTGTTAATTTGTTCTTTGCAAAAAGTTTTGTAAAAGTGTAAGCAGTGAGCCGGGCGTGGTGGCGCACGCCTTTAATCCCAGCACTCGGGAGGCAGAGGCAGGCGGATTTCTGAGTTTGAGGCCAGCCTGGTCTACAAAGTGAGTTCCAGGACAGCCAGGGCTATACAGAGAAACCCTGTCTTGAAAAACCAAAAAAAAAAAAAAAGTGTAAGCAGTGATCTTACATACAAAAATGATACCATAAACTGCTCAGAAGGTGTGGATGGAGTCTCTGGTGTAATTAGAACTTACAGTTTCCTGCATTAGAAGAGTTGAGACTGGAAAGAATAATGGCCCTGTGGTCTGGGAATATTTCCATTGCAACAGCTACTACCTTAATAACTCCTATGGATCCTTACTGTTTAGTACTGAAAACACGGTTTTCAGTGTCTAGCTCTATTATAATTCCGTTTTTTCTTTCAAATAAGGCATTCACAATAGTTATCAGAATATGATAGTTATAAGAATCTTCCATCCATTTGTTATTTTTATTTTGTTTGTTTTGAGTGCTACTTTGTTGCCAGACTGATCTTGAACTCGCAGATAACCAGCTGCCTCTGCCTTTTGAATCCTGGGACTAAAGCTGTGTGCATTAAACAATTATTTATGAGGTGGGAGAGATGGGGGGTCAGTGGTTAAGAGCACTGGCTGCTTTTCCAGAGGACCCAGGTTCAATTCCCAACACCTACATGGCAGCTCACAACTGTCTGTAACTCCAGTTCCAGGGGATCTGGCAACCTCACACAGACTCACATGTAGACAAAACACCAATCAGTGCACATAAAAATAAATAAATTTAAAAGTTGTTCATGCTGGGTGTGGTGGCGCACGCCTTTAATCCCAGCACTCGGGAGGCAGAGGCAGGCGAATTTCTGAGTTCGAGGCCAGCCTGGTCTACAAAGTGAGTTCCAGGACAGCCAGGGCTATACAGAGAAACCGTGTCTTGAAAAAAAAAAAAAAAAAAAAAGTTCATTTGTGTGCATATGTGAATGTGGACACTCAAGTGTCATGGTGTGCATGTGAAGGGCAGAAAACAACTCTTGGAAGTCAGTTCTTTCCTGCCACTTTGGAGGATCTGAGGATTGAACTCAGTTATCAGGTTTCTGTGCAAGCATTTCTACTTTCTGGACACTTTGCCCACCCTTTTTTGTTTTTTGTTTTGTTCATGTGTGTGCGCGCATGTTGGAGATTGAAACCAATCTCATGCATGCCAGGCAAGAATTCTTTCATAGAGTTCTACCTCCAGCTTCTAGTTATAATTTTTGCAAATATTTCCTAAAGATAGGAAATTTGATTTAAAGAAAAAGTAATTTTCAGGGCTGGGTGGCAAGATGGCTCAGTGATTAAGAGCACTTGGTGCTCTTCCACTGGACCTTCCAGAGGACCAGAGTTCAGTTCCCAGCACCTATATCAGGTATCTTACAACTGCATGTAACTCCAGCTCAAGGGGATCCCTTCTGGCTTCTTCCAGCACCTGCACAAATATGGCATACAAATACACAAACACACTTAAATAAGAATAAAAAATAAAGGAAAAATAATTCTTGCTACTTTGGATCACTATTGTTAATATCTGGATCATATTTTTACCTTTTTGGTATATATGTATACTTTTTTTTTTTAAACCAGTGTCTCATGTAGCCCAGACTAGCTTCAGATTATATTTGTAGCTGAGGCTGCCTTTAAATTCCTGGTCTTCCTGTCTCCATCTCCTGAGTGCTAGGTGTGGCTTGTGTATTGGTTTGAATAAGAATAGTCCCCATGGCTCATCCTATATTTGAATATTTGGTTTCTGGTTGATAGAATGTTTGGGAAGAAGGGGCTGGCCTGTTGGGAGGAGTGTGTGACTGGAAGTAGGCTTTGAGGTTTCAAAAGATTCCTGTGATTCCCAGTGTCAGCTCCCTGCTGTTTCTTCTCTCTGTCATTCTGGATTAAAACCCTCTGGAGCTGTAAGGCAAATCAGAAGCTTTCTTTTATAAATTGCCATGGTCATGGTGTTTTGTCAAGCAGTAGAGAAGTAACTAGGACACCGTGCTTAGAGGTGGGCATCACCATTGCCAGGTAAGCCCTTCATGTGGGGGCAGAGACTAACTGTGTAGTCCAGGCTGACCTCATACTCTGCTCTTTCTTGTCAGCATCCCTAGTGTTCATATAGGTGTGTGCTACCATGCCAGCTCTATTTTTAATTTTTTAGATTTTTAGGTGAGGTCTTATAAAGCTTGGGCTGATTTTGAACTAAGTAGCTAAATAAGCTCGGTGTTGAACTCCTGATGTTCTGTCTCTACTTTTTTTAAAGATTTTATATATATATATATATATATATATATATATATATATATATATATATATAGTCGCTCTCTTCAGACACACCAGAAGAGGGTATCAGATCTCATTACAGATGGTTGTGAGCCACCATGTGGTTGCTGGGAATTGAACTCAGGACCTCTGGAAGAACAGTCAGTTCTCTTAACCACTGAGCCATCTCTCTGGCCCTTGTTGCTACTTCTTGAATGCTGGGTTTACTGGCATATATCACCATGCCCAGATTTACGTATATGTTTTAAAAATGAAATTGGAATGAGATCATCTCCACTATTTTGCAACATTTCTTAATTAAAGTGAATATTTTCTTCACATGTTATTGACCATTCTGAAGAATATTTTTCTTTCAGGTTAGCAATGTTGCTGTTTTGGACTGAATGTTTTTGTTATGGTGGGCCATCCTGTGCAAAGTAGCAGCCTCCCTAGTTTTTGCTCAATATTCCTGTGGTAACTGTAGTTCCCATTTTGTAACAATCAAAAAATGTCTATAGACATGCCCAGTGCTAGGGTGGGGGTGGAGTGGGGAGAGAATGAGGGGTTGGAGTAGGGGGGGATAACTTAGATTTTTAAAAGTTGCTGTAAAATGAAATTCTCAAAAACTTTTGGTCTCAAGATATTTTTACATTGAAATCATTAAAGCTCGAAAAACCAAAAGAAAAAAAAAGAAAGAAATCATTAAAGATCTCAGGAAAACTACAGTTTGAGTTATCTTTATGATTTTATTGCACTAGAATTAAAATTAAAACTGAGAATGCTTAATCATTTAAAACAGTGAGAGAGAGAGAGAGAGAGAGAGAGAGAGATTGAGAGAGTGATTTTCTACTTCTCTTTACTTATATTGGAGATGAGGTCTCAGTTTGTAGCCCAGGCTAGTCTAAAGCTTACTGATGATTCCCAAAAGCTGGCCTTGAACTCAAGGTCCTCCTATCTTAGCTTCTGGAATGCTGAGATTATAGGTGTGGGCCTTGCCATTACTCAGTCTTCATTTTTTTGTTTTGTTTGATTGGTTTTTGTTTTTTGAGACAGGGTTTCTTTGTGTGGCTCTGATTGTCCTGGAACTTGCTCTGAGGACCAGGTTGACCTGAAACTCAGAGATACCTCCAAGTGCTGGGCTGGGATTAAAGGCATGTGCCATCACTGCCCAGCAATTTTTTTTTCCTCGTTCTGGTCAACCCTGCTCGCTCCACTCGACCCGGCTTGCTCCGATCGGCTCCGCTTGCTCTGGTTGGCCCCGCTCGTTCCGGCCGTCCCCGTTTGGCTCTACTTGCTCCGGACAGCCTGGCTTGCTCCGGTTGGTCTCTCCAGTCCAAGGATTCATTTCTTATTATTCTTCATAAGTACGCTGTAGCTGACTAAAGACGCACCAGAGGAGGGTGTCAGATCTTGTTACGGATGGTTGTAAGCCACCATGTGGTTGCTGGGATTTCACCTTTGGAAGAGCAGTCGGGTGCTCTAACCCGCTGAGCCATCTCACCAGCTCCAATTTTTTTTTTTTTTTTTAAATCAGACTGTCATGTATCTTATGCTGGCTTAGGATGACCTTAAACTGTTCATCTCCTGCTTCTACATCCTGAGTCCTGTCATTGCAGGGATGTGTCACTGTACCACAGTTATGCTGGGAATTCTACCCGGGGCTTCATGTATCCTAAGCAAGCACTAGACCAACCTAGCCACACTGCTAGTCTTTACATTTTTTTCTTTAAATGTATGTGTCTGTTTATTTATTTGGGTTGCAGAATGTTAGAGGACAGGTTGAAGGACTTGATTCTCCTCTCCCACTCTCAGGCTTAGCAGCAAATGCGTTTATCCACTGAGCCATTTCACTGACACCTTAAACTAAAACATTTAAATCACTTTATTAGTATTGTCACAAATATCTTCAGAGATATCTTCAAACAATAACAAGTATTTTAGTTCACTGTGGCAAATACAAGTTTTTGGAATATCTTTTCACTTGAAAAGTTGAATTTTATCATTGGTTATGGATAGCTGCTAGTTATTTTCCTTGAGATCTCAGGCTTACCTTGTTCATTTTGAGAAAATACTGCCAAATACCTATCTTGTTAATTTGAAAAAAAAATATTGCCAAGTTCCTGAGTCTTAAACCATAGTTTGGCCGGGCGTGGTGGCGCACGCCTTTAATCCCAGCACTCGGGAGGCAGAGGCAGGCGGGTTTCTGAGTTCGAGGCCAGCCTGGTCTACAAAGTGAGTTCCAGGACAGCCAGGGCTATACAGAGAAACCCTGTCTCGAAAAAAAAACAAAAACAAAAAAAACAAAAAAACAAAACCATAGTTTGTCTGTTTCAGTTAAAAAAAAAAAAGTGGTAAAAATGAAAGTCATCCAGGTTAGCAAATGATATGGAATTCGCTGTTCTATGTGCTTGTGTTTTGTTAAGAACTTTGAGTTTTATCATACAGAGTATTTAGGCTGTGTCTATGGTTGAAATTTGATTTTACTAATTCATCAAGGACAGGTTAAATGAAGATGGTATTTTTTTTTTAATTTTTATTTGTTTTACTACAAGTGATTAGGAGTTAGATTAAACTAATGAGGGGCTAGAGAGATGACTCTGGTCAAGAGCATTTATTGTTCTTGCAGAGGACCAGGTTTGGTTCCTAGCAGCCACCTGCTGACTGACTACGATTCCATAACTCTAGCTCCAAGCAATCTGACATCTTCTAACTTCTGAAAGGCACCAAGACACACACATGGTGCACAAACATATTTATAGGCAAAAGACTCATACACATAAAATTAAATAAATAAGCATAAAGCATTATAAAGAATACACTGATGACCAGTAAAATTTATATCATTGCTTTAATCAGCACTAAGCTATCAGTGATTTATCCATCATTACCTTTGGACTATCAATACAATTTAAAAAGAAAATTGGCTGGTGAGGTGGCTCTGTGGCTAAAAGGACTTGCAGGGCAAGCCTGATATCCTTAGTGTGATTCCTGGAATCAATTAGAGAAAACCCAAATCCTAAAGGCTGTCCTCTGACCTTGTGGTAGTTTGAATGAGAATGGCTCTCCTAGGCTCATATCTTTGAATGTTTGGTTCCTAGTTGATGGACTGTTTAGGATGGATTAGGAGGTGTGGCCTTGTTGGAAGAAATGTACCAATGGGAGTGGTCTTTGAGGTTTCAAAAGATGATGCTCTCAGCTACTGCTCTAGCCCTCTACACTTGCCTGCCTCCATGCTCTCTGCCATGATGGTCTTACCCTCTGAAACTAAGCCAGCTCCAGATTAAATGCTTTCTTTTATAAGTTGCCTTGGTCATGGTGTCTGTTCACAGAAATAGAAGAGTGACTAAGACAGAGTTGATTGTAGGCAGTGGTACCTGCTGCTGGGGTAGGCCTGACTGTACTGCTTGTTGGTGGAATGTAGACTTTGTCTTAGAAAATTGATTGAATGCAGTAGTTCTGAGAACAATGTGGAGTATGAAGCCCAACTCGCAATTTCATAGTGGAATGATATCAGCAGCTGGGCTAAAGAGCAATCTTGTGATGATTTGACAAAGAATATGGCTGTTTTGTCCTGCTAGATATTAAATTGAAGAGTTTTTGGACTAATGTCATTGGCAGAGATTTCAAGACAGTCTAGTATGAGCTGTGTTATGTGGTTATTAGTAATCAATCTTATGTAGATCTCTGTTGGGGTCCACTGCCCGCAGTGGACGGGGTTCCTGGAGGATTGGCCTGAAGTTGAAATGAAACTAAGGGAGTGGGGGAAGAAAAAGGATCTCCAAGGCTACATGGTTGCTTCTGCTTAGAACGACTGTTTAATGGTGGACAAGCATTTGGGGATAAAGGAAGGGAAACCCCGCCCCCAATCTTCTGCACAGGTGGGCTGGTAAGGTGGGCGGAGCCGGGGGATCTGGGAGGCATACAGAACCTGGCTGGGGGGGGGGGGGAGCCGGGCTATCTCTTAGCCTAATTAACAAAACAACAGGTGCCATTGGGTGCGGCTTTCTCAAGGCTTCAGTCTTAGCACCAACTTTGTTGGTGGAGAAGGGACACCACAGATCTCTAACAAAAAAACAGCAAGCCGGGCCAAAAAAAATTCTAAATGTATAGTTTAGGAGGAAAAGGGCACCAGGAAATGTAATGGTGGAGCCTGAGCTGAAGGAGTTGAGAAGAATGAGAAGAATGGCTAACTAAATGGGGATAAAAGGAGTGGTTCCCGCACCCCACCCAGCTAAGCTTCCGAGGTGTTAAATGCCTGAAGAATCTTCTGAAGGAAAGGAAAATTATTCTACTGGGGAGAGCATCAACAAGTCAAATCTGTGGAAATTAATTCCTCAAGTGGACCAGATTCTATTCCATGTGTTGGCAGATTTGACCAAAGTGATTCTGGCTTTAAAGCCAAGGATACAGGAATAAAGGAGTTGTGGGATTTCCTCCATAGATCAGGAAAGCTGCTGTGGCCAGGTATGTGGGCGTATTCCAGCATAGAGGCCCCAGGGAGGCCCCAGAGTGAAGCTGTGAAGGTGAAGCCTAGGTTTCACTGGAGAACCCAAGAGCCCTGAGATGCCAGAGCCTTGAGATACCTGCCATGGAGATATGAAGACAGGGTGTGGAACCAGCTCAAGAGAGAGAAGTATGTTGCAGTCAAGAAAGCTGAAAGGAGGGCCTGGTGAGATATCTCAGCAGGTAAGATTGTACTGACTGCTCTTCCGAAGGTCCTGAATTCAAATCCCAGCAACCACATGGTGGCTCAAAATCATCCACAATGAGACCTAATGCCCTCTTCTGGCACGTCTGAAGACAGCTACAGTGTACTTATTTGTAATAATAAATAAATCTTTGGGCGTGAGCAGGGACTGAGCAAGAGGGGCTGACCAGAGCGAGCAGGGTTGACCAGAGCCCAACAACCACATGAGGCTCACAACTATCTACAGCTACAGTGTACTCACATACATAAATAAATAAATTGTAAAAAAGAAAAAAGAAAGGTGAAAGGAGTGGGAGATTTGAAGAATCATAGAAGTCGCTATCTCTGATGCTGATTTGGAGTTTGACCTGATGGGTTTCAGTCTTGCTTTGGTCTAGTATTTTCTACTTGTCCCCCTTTCCTTCTTTTTGGAATGGTAATGTATATTCTGTGCCACTGTATGTTGGAAGTATATAATTTGTTTTTTGATTTTTACCTCAGGGGTTGCAGTTAAGAGTTTGCCTTGATGCACAGGGGAGGCAGAGGCAGAGGCAGGTGGATCTCTGTGAGTTTGAGGCCAGCCTGGTCTACAGAGAGTGTTCCAGGACAGCCAGGTCTACACAGAGAAACCCTGTCTTACAAAACAAACAAACACACAAACAGACACACACCACAACAAAATCAACAGCAATAACAAGAGTTTGCCTTGCATCTCAGAAGAGACTTAGGACTTTGGAACAGTTTTGAGACTGTGAAAGAATTGCAGAATTTTGGAGTTAGACTGAATGTGTTTTATATTACGGTATGGCTGTAGGCCTATGGTATCCAGGGAATGGCCCTCATAGGCTCACATATTTATGTTTGCTTCCCAATTGGTTGGCTATGTGGGAAGGATTAGGAAGTGGTGGGGCCTTGGAGGAGGTGTCTTTGGGAAGTGGGCTTTGAGGATCAGATGGCAGCTTTCAGCTTCTGCTCCAGAGCCATGCCTTCTGCTTTTTCCATCTTCCCCACCATTGATGGTCAAGGACTCACCTCTGAAACTACTCATGTCCCCAGTTAATCACTTTTATTTTTTTATTTTTTTTTTTTTATTTTTATTTTTTTTGGTTTTTCGAGACAGGGTTTCTCTGTGTAGCCCTGGCTGTCCTGGAACTCACTTTGTAGACCAGGCTGGCCTAGAACTCAGAAATCCGCCTGCCTCTGCCTCCCAAGTGCTGGGATTAAAGGCGTGCGCCACCACACCCGGCCACTTTTCTTTTCTAAGGTGCCTTGGTCATGGTGTCTCTTGTCAGCAGTAGAAGGGTAACTAAGACTGCTCTCTACGCTATCTCTGAATGCCTACTCACACAATTTTTTTAAAGACAAATAAAAATTTGTCAGGCTTATTGAAACATTCTTATAATCCCAGCTATTTGATAGGACAAGGCAGGAAGATTTCTAAGACCAGTCATCTTAGTGAGGCCCTGTCAAGTACAAAGAGGCTCGTGCTTTTGGCCTTGTGGTGAGTGTCTGACATCTTCAGTCCCTGGGTTCAACCCTTAGTACACTCAAAGGGAAAAAGAAACATTGTTCTGGCTTTGTAGACTTTCTGAAGTCCACCCCAACACACTTTGAGACCAGATGTCTTAAAGCCCATTATGATAACATGTTGTTAAACATCTATGTTAAATGTAATCAACTTTTGTTATACTTAATTTTTGCTTTTTTTGTACACCTTGTGGCTAGATCATCTTGGAAATTAATTTTTCCATTAGAATAAATCTTTAAAAATGTAATTTTGAACCAATGAGTGTGAATAATTTTTTTTTTTTTTTATTTTATTTATTATATGTAAGTACACTGTAGCTGTCTTCAGACAGTCCAGAAGAGGGCGCCATATCTCGTTACGGATGGTTGTGAGCCACCATGTGGATGCTGGGATTTGAACTTATCACCTTTGGAAGAGCAGTCGGGTGCTCTTACCCGCTGAGCCATCTCACCAGCCCTGAATAATTTTTGTATTTTAAAAATATTTGTGTAGGTTGGTTTAGGTGGTGTGTATGTATATATATATGTATGCTGTACGTGCGCACGTGTGCACACACACGTGCACACACACACACACACACACACACACACACACACCTGTAATCCTAGCCCTTGACAGATGGAGGCAGGGGGCTTAGGAATCCAAGACAAGTTTCACATAGCTATATACTCAGTTTGAGGCTTGTAACTGGGCTTTTCTATGTCCTCCCCAGTTCCTGAATAATGACATGGAGGTTTATTTATGAATTAATGCCTACTAGCTTGTAATTCAGTTATTCTGTTTATATTAATCTAAGGTCTGCCATATATATATGGCTGGTTACCTCTTCTCAGTTATATAGTCAAACTCCCTCCATCTCAGTGAATCTTTCCTTGCCTGACTCTTTTTAGAGTTCCTCTCTTTGTCTGGAAGTCCCACCTCACTATTCTGCCTTATGCTATAACCATGACCAATCAGAAGATGTCTTAGGCAAGCAAGGAAGGACAGAGACACATCTTCATACAGTATACAAAACATCACTCTAGCAGAGGCTAGTCATGAGATTCTGTCTCTTTAGAACCAGAAAAAAAAAAGTATTACCAATAACTCCTACTGATTATTTTGTAACCTTTTAACTTTGTTAAAATAGTTGTCCTGTACCTTCTGAGATTATTATGCACTTACAGTGTGTGTATTGGGAGTGTCTCTACCTAATAGAGGCTCTCTCTTGGAGGTAGTGAAACTGGCTGGTAATTTGTTTTCTAAATCTCAGAAGTTTGAACTGCCCTTTTTTGATTTTTCATCATATTTAAAGTATGTCATTCATGCTGTTTAGCGTTCTTTTTCTTCAAAGTTTCCTTGGTTTATCCTACTGGTGTGTGCTCACGTGCACATGCATGCATGGAGTTGCAGATGTAGATTGCCTGTGCCAGTAGAAGTAACAGTTCTTCTTCCCAGCCCCATGAAATAAGACTCAGACTCAAAATATATTTATAAATACCTTGACCATGTAGCTAGGCCCTTCTCCGACTAGATCATAACTTAACCCATTTATTCTAATCTACATTCTGCCACATGGCTGTTTACCTGTGCTCAGGGACCAGGAGTCTGTCTTTTCACATCTTCCTAGGTGAACCTTCCACCTGGCCCTATCCCAGAATCCTTTCTGCCTCCCTGATGTTCTACCTAATTCCTACCTAAGCCACAGGCCATCATATTTATTCTTGACAGGTACCATATCCATACAGACACAAGATATTTTCTCTACATGTGCCTGTGACGACCAGAAGTCCATGTTGGGTGTATTCCTTAATCACTCTCCACCTTCATGTTTGAGAGAATCTTCTACTAAATGTAAGCTCACCAATTTAGCTATGCTGGGCTGGCCAGCAAACTCCAGGACCCTGCTAGGCACTGGGATTACAAATGTATGCCACTGTACCTGTTCTTAACCCCGATCCCCACAATAAGCCATGACTTTATTGGTGATATAAACTGCAAATTTAGAACCAAGCTGTTCTAAAAAAAAAAAAAAATCCACTTTTTTTTTAAAGATTTATTTTACTTATTATATGTAAGTACACTGTTGCTGTCTTCAGACACTCCAGAAGAGGGCGCCAGATCTCGTTACGGATGGTTGTGAGCCACCATGTGGATGCTGGGATTTGAACTTATCACCTTCGGAAGAGCAGTCGGGTGCTCTTACCCGCTGAGCCATCTCACCAGCCCCCCCTTTTTTTTTTCTTGACAGGGTATCATTGTATAGCATTGGTTGGCCTGGAACACAGGGTTATAGACCAGGCTAGCCTTGAATTCAGAGATTATCTGTCTCTACCTTCTGAGTGCTAGGATGTACGCCACACTCTTGGCTTGTAGTGTCCCTTTTGAAATGTGGAACAGAAGAGTCCTTGTTTTTAGATAGTCACATTGTCAATTCCATAATAACATTTACAGGGCCACCACTGTTGGTGTTCAGGGCTTCCACTTACATGTGACTTGTTTTTAACTTCCATACCTGTGACAGCAGCCCCTTCCTCTTTTTATGCACTCTATTTTCCTGAATGTTGGAAGTACTTTGACCTTGTTTCTCAGCATTTGCCAGCTATGTGTGCTGAGATAAGTCTTCCATGTTGGCTTCCCACAAAACTATGCAGGCATCTAAAGCTGGGTTCCTGCATATATCAGGCTTTGTGATGAACAGAGGTTGTTCTTAGATACCCCGAGCAGTGCCTCCAGCAGTCCCTGGGATCTGTGGACCCCTTTGGGATGTCGCCTTCCTTCCCTTCTGTCACTCACCGTTTCCTTGCTGACGTCAGCTGCCGCTGCCACCTGTTTGTGTGTGTGCTATGTGTGAATCTCAGCAGCTCTGCTGTTGAGCACTGTGGGATTCAGCTCAGACCCTGCCTCCACCCAAGGCTGTGGTAACTGCAGCACAGGGGTTTCTGTGTGGAGAACATGGGCTCAAGATGGAGGCAGGGAGAGAGCAAGCCCTTGACT
Source organism: Mus minutoides (assembly GCA_902729485.2). NCBI lineage: Eukaryota > Metazoa > Chordata > Mammalia > Rodentia > Muridae > Mus > Mus minutoides. Next base: position 79,057 of record LR750315.1, on the reverse strand, counting down.
GATGCTTTTTTCAATTTAAAAAATTTTTATGGATGGCTCAGCAGGTAAGACACTGAGTGCTACTGAGTTCAAATCCCAGCAACCACATGGTGGCTCACAACCACCCGTAATGAGACCTGACGCCCTCTTCTGGTGCGTCTGAAGAAAGCTGCAGCTGCAGTGTACTTATGTATAATAATAAATAAATCTTTAAAAAAATTATTTATTAATTTGCTTTTTCAAGACATGGTTTAGCTGTGTACTCCTGAATACCCTGGAACTCACTCTGTAAACCAGGATAGCCCTAAACTCAGAGCTCCTCCTGTCTCTGCCTCCAAGTGCTGGGATCAAAGGTTTGCCCCACCACCACCACCACTCAGCCATTCAGCTATTGTCTGTTTTTATTCTTTTAATGTAGGTGCTTGGGACTGAGCTCAGGCCCTCCTGTGGGCAAGCATTCTACTGACAGAACCTTCTCTCCAGCCTCCCTCCCTCTCTCTCTCTCTCTCTCTCTCTCTCTCTCTCTCTCTCTCTCTTTTGGTTTTTCAAGACAGGGTTTCTCTGTGTAGTTCTGGCAGTCCTGGAACTCACTCTGTAGACCAGGCTGGCCTCAAACTCAGAAATCCGCCTGCCTCTGCCTCCCAAATTCTGGGATTAAAGGCGTGTGCCACCACTGCCCGGCTAAATTTATTCTTTTAAGAACAGTATTTGAAAGGAAATTTTATATTCCTATAATGTCTGTGAAGCTGTGGGTTTTATTGCGCTTTTTTTTTTAATATACCTTAAACTACAAAGAATATTTCTCTAGTGTCTAGAATCATCCAGTGGTGTTTAGGAAGAGCAAGGACATGTTGAACTTTAATCCCTCTCTTTCTCTAATTGATGGTAGCACCTTAGCCTCTTTTATATCTATTTTCTCATAAGCAAAATGGGGCCATTAGAGAAAATGATGCCCCCATAGATGATTGTGAGTGACTGGTGTGAGGAGAAAGGACACTTGAGCATGGTAGGTTTCATCTGTTTCTGCCCAGAAATTAGAAACATTGTCTTGGACTGACTGGATCGAGTTCAGATTTGAAAGCTATCACTTTATTATATTCCAACACACTAGTTATCTGATTCTAGAGAAAGCACTTTATTTCACAGAGTTCTAGGTATCCAGTTAAGGTGGCACTTTGATAACGCACTACCTATTTAATGTAGAGAACTCCAAGATAGGAACCAAGGCAAGTCAGACCTCATTTTCTTTTCCCTTCTTCCCAAGCAGGATCTCATTCTATAGCCCAGGCTGGCTTCAAATTTACCTCAGTTCTGCCTCCCAAATTTTGGAATCACAGGTGTAGGCTACCATGCCTAGCCCTTACTTTTGAGCCCTTTAAAATAGGAATAACTTTGCTCTCTTATCTGGTATGAAATAAAATTAGATAAACAGACTTATCTTTCAAAAGGAAAGTCCTTGGTAAAAATAGGGTGTTAGCAGATACCTGTAGAAGTTATTGCACCTCTGGTTTAGGAATGCTTTGCTTTTTTGTCTTCCTGTCTCAGCCTCCAGAGTAGTTTTAATTACAGGACTGTGCAACAAGGCTTGGTTCTGCCTCTGGCAACTTCTGCAGTGAGGGTCAAAGCCTGGATGAAACCCTTATCACTTCAGACTTGCCTGTGCTGTCGTTTGATTCCTTACCCATACTCCTGATTTAAGAACTGTCATTGAAAGTCAGCCTAGGGCTGGAGAGATGGTTCAGCGGTTAAGAGCACTGAGTGCTCTTCCGGAGGTCCTGAGTTCAATTCCCAGCAACCACGTGGTGGCTCACAACCATCTGTAATGAGATCTGATGCCTCTTCTGGTGTGTCTGAAGACAGTTACAGTGTACTTACATATAATAAATACTCTTTGGGCCAGAGCGAGTGGGGCTAGAGCAAGAAGGAAAAAAAAAAGCCTAGTGCCCTGGCAGATCACCCAACCTAGCTTATTTGTGGTCATTAATAGAGGCACGAGGATCAAGCATTTGGGATCATTTTAGCCACACTGAAGTTTTGGGACCAAGCTGAACTGTATAAGACTCTTTTTTTTTTTTTTTTTGATTTTTCGAGACAGGGTTTCTCTGTGTAGCCCTGGCTGTCCTGGAACTCACTTTGTAGACCAGGCTGGCCTCGAACTCAGAAATCCGCCTGCCTCTGCCTCCTGAGTGCTGGGATTAAAGGCGTGCACCACCACCGCCTGATTTGTATAAGACTTTTTAAAAAGTTTCCAACCTGGCCATTTAATCTGCCTGGTTTCAGTAGCTCTTCATTGACACTAGGATGGATTGGGGTAGACTAAGGAGCAGTCTCTGGAGCCAGATGCCCTGCATTCAGATCATTGTTGCCCCCATCCCAGTGGTCTCCTGTAGTCCTGCCTCTACTTGCCAAGTGCTAGGATGGGTTTCATGTGATTTGTAGTCTTGTATTACCTAAAAGAATTTGAAAGGCAAGGATAAATTCATAGGTGATACTTTGTAGAAATTAGGGTGTTTTGAGGTATGTACACTTTACATTATTATTATTATTACTTTTACTATTATTGCTGTTGTTGAGAATGGGTCTCTCTACATTGCTCTGGCTGTCCAAGAACTCACTATGTAGACCAGGTTGACCTGGAAGTCACAGTCTTCTGCCTCCTGAGTACTAGGATTAAAGGTGTGTGCTACCATGCCCGGCTCAGCTTAAATCTCTGTGTTTGTGCTCATGCATGTGTTTATGTACCTGCTGCAGTACCCACAGAGACCAGCAGAGAGCATCAGATCCCCTGGAGTTACATGAGGTTGTAAGCCACCTGAAATGGTCATGGGGAACCAAACCCAGGTTCTCTGGAAGAGAAACAATTGCTTTTAATTGCTGAGCTATCTCTCCAGCCTCTATTTTGGCTTTTTGAAATAAGGTCTCACTCTACCCTAGGTTGGCCTGGAACTCAGTATTCATATCCCAGGCTGGTCTCAAACTCATGGTAATCCTCCTCCCTCAGTCTCCTCAGTGTCGGGAGTACTTCACTCCCCCTAGTCTTAAACAATTTTAACCAGCCTTCAGTTGCTAGGCATTTAGATGGTTTTCAGTCTTATCTATTGCCTGGAGTCTCAGGGTTCTCCTTGGTCTTGGCCTGTGCGTGCCTAGCTTTTTGAGGAAATGCAAAGCAAATTATTTCCCTCTGTGTTGAGCTGTTCTGGACCATAAAGTAAGAATGCCAGATGACTGCTTTAGTCATGGTATATAGTTTGCTTAGTGCAAAGGACCCTCTGGGAAAGGGTACTCTTCTGTAACTTAAAAAGCTGCCTCCTCCTCCTCCTCCTTCTTCTTATTATTTAGTGATCTTGGTTCAAAGTGAAATGAACCCTAAGAAGGGAGAGTGAGTTTATTTAGGTTCACAGTTCAAGGATGCAGTCTATCATGGAGGGGAAATCAGGGAGGCTGCACCCACAGTCAGGAATGGAGCAGTGAATGTGTGTTCACCCCCACCCCTTCAAAGATACAGATTATTTCTCATTGTCCAGCTTTAGTGGCCCTTTATATAATTCGAATACCTTATCAGACATTCTCTGAAAATGTATTCCTGTAGTTCTTTACCATTTTTATCCTATTAAGTGTCCCAGCACCAGCCTAATAGTTGCAGTGGGCACTGTAACAATTTCCCATACCACAAAATCACCTTGGAATGGCTAGGCAGGTGTAGGCAAAATCTGCTATATAATCATATCCAGTGCTTACTTTTTAAAAACATTTTTATCTTTAATTGTGTGTGTGTGTGTGTGTGTGTGTGTGTGTGTGTGTTTGCCTTTTTACATGAGTGCAGTGCCCTGTGAGGCCACAAGAGGACGATGGATCTCTTGGAACTGGAGTTAGAGGTGACCCTGACCCACAAGGATGAAAGTGCTAGCACTGAACTGTAAGAGCAGTCAGTGAGCAGTGTCCACTCTTCACTGCGGGGCATCTCTCCAGCCCCAGCACTTACTTTTTGTTCATTCATTTAGATTCCAGCATTTCAACAAAACTGCCAAGATCCCTGCTGTCATGTAGCTTAAAAACTATTTTCACAAATGGATGTTGGCGCCCATACTCTTTTACACCCAATTCTTCCTCCAGAAAAGACCTCTGGGTACTTCTGCATAGGCTCTTATAAACCACTGACTTCCTGCTCTGTGGCATGATCCTGTCTGTATGGACGGTGCCAAGTGCACTGTTTACCTGGGGCAGCATAGCTTCACCATTAGCCTGGCCATTCCAGTCCTTGTATTTTTAACCTTGGGTAGATGGAGAGCCAGAGGCTCAGAGCTTCTGTTAATTGCTGCTCATGTAGCTTATATTTTTATTTTTATTTTTTGGAAAAGAGTATTGTACTGGCTGGTTTTGTGTGTCAACTTGACACAGGCTCGAGTTATCACAGAGAAAGGAGCTTCAGTTGGGAAAATGCCTCCATGAGATCCAGCTGTAAGGCATTTTCTCAATTAGTGTTCAAGGTGGGAGGGCCCATTGTGGGTGGGACCATCTCTGGGCTGGTAGTCTTGGGTTCTATAAGAGAGCAGGCTGAGCAAGCCAGGGGAAGCAAGCCAGTAAGTAACATCCCTCCATGGCCTCTGCATCAGCTCCTGCTTTCTGACCTGCTTGAGTTCCAGTCCTGACTTCCTTTGGTGATGAACAGCAGTGTGGAAGTTTAAGCTGAGTAAAACCCTTTCCTCCCCAACTTGCTTCTTGGTCATGATGTTTGTGCAGGAATAGAAACCCTGACTAAGATAAGTATGTTATTGGCTTGTTATAAAAGTCACACAGGAGACATGGCATAGCAGTTAAGATCATTGGCTGCTCTTCAAGAGGACCTGAGTACAGTTCTTGGCACCTGTGTCAGCCAGCTCACAACTCTAACTCCAGCTCCAGGGGATCCAACATCTCTGCTGCGCAGGAAGCTGTACTTGTGCACATAACCACATGCAGATACACACACCTGCACTTTCATTTTTTTAAAAGTCAAATAGGAATGGGTATAATAGTTCAGTGGTAAACACTTGAACCTTGATAGTGTGTGTGTGTGTGTGTGTGTGTGTGTGTGTATGTGTGCATGAGTATGTGCAAAGTGTGAAATGCAATCTCTTCCCTACTTCTGTTTCCTAGAAGTAATCTTCATTAGTAGTTTGTTCCTCTCTCCAGACACTTTTTAACACATCAGCGAATATGTAGAACACACGTATTCTCCTTCTCTAGGAGCTGGTTGATACAGTGTGCTACTGCTTTTGCAGTTCAGACCACTGAAAATTACATGAAAGAGCCAGGTTCCCAGGAGAACTGCAGTTTAACAACCCTAATAGGAATTAGGCCCTTAGCTGTGTGTATAATGTCCCATAGTCACCAAGACTACATCAGAAATTGCTTTGTAAATTGTTATGCTAGAAATACTATTCAGAGTTCTTTGGTTACAAGTAGTAGAAACTAGTTCAGGTTCGATTGGCTATTTCCTGCTCCCTTCTCAAAAAACCTTACTAGAAAGATTCCAGGTAATAAGCAAATAAACATTTAAATGCTAACTCTCAAGGAAGACAGGCTGGACAAAGTGGTACTGCGTAAGGAGTGTCTCAATGCCAGAGCTTATCCATTTTAATTTCTGTATTATCTGTTTAAGAGTCAGACTTGAAGAGGGCTGAGACTTAACACAGTGGTAGATAGAGCACTTGCCTAGCATGCACAAGGCTCTGGGTTCCATCTCTATTACCACTAACCAAAAACAGTCAACCAAACAAGTCCTGGGAAAGTATGGGTACTTTAGAGTCCATGTGCCTCATGGGAAAAAAAAAACAAACAAACTTAGATTTATGTGCCCTCTGAGTCTTCCATAGTTGGAGAGGTATAGATTCAGAGAGGATGGGAGTTGAGGTGGCAAAACCAAACGTTAGCCTTGCAATAGCTGTTTTAACCCTAGATTCTTGCTCTCTGCTAAAGGAGGAGACGACCGCCGAGTTCTGCTATGGCACATGGAACAAGCTATCCATTCCAGGGTCAAACCCATACAGCTGAAGGGGGAGCACCATTCCAACATTTTCTGCCTGGCTTTCAACAGTGGAAACACCAAAGTATTCTCTGGAGGTAAGAAGACAGATTCTACCTTGGGAAATTAGTGAAAAGAGTGGTAAGAACGTATTTTTCTTCCCATATCTTACTGAGCTATGAAATTACTGGCTGTGTATAATTTTTCCTTCTGTGTGTTACAACAGTTTCGATGTGTGAATTAGGGATCCATCATCCTTTCTCCATGCCCCGCCCCTTACTGCCTTGGCTGAAAGTATGCTAATTTGTTGTGCACACACAGGAAATAATAACCTTACCACATCCGGTGCATGCTTCCTATTCTGTTCTATATCTCCTGATATTTCACTTCTGTTCTATTGTATTTATGTTTAATTATTAGTGGGCATGTGAGTATGTGTACTCCTTCCTTCTTTACATAGCTTCTAGGAATCAAACTTGAGTCACCAGGTTTGTGCACCAAGTTCCTTTGCTTCTTCTAACCCATCTTTCCAGCTTTAAATTTTCATCTAGAAAAATTTGACCACACTGTTTTTTGAGACTAGCACAGGCCGAGAATGACTTGTCCCCTGACCACTTGTGTCTGCCTCCCAGGTGCTGGGTGATAGGCATTTCCTGTCCCCTGCTTTCCATCTGGGCTGCTGCTTCTGCTGTTGGGTGGCTTGATGGCAGAGGGTCTCCTAGCCCAGGTTGGCCTTAAACTCCTAACTTCAGGCACTGGGATTATAGGCCTATTGTGAACATTAAGCTTGATGTGAAACAATACCTTTTTTCTTTTAATAGCATTAATTATTCAGGGAGTGCATGTCAAGCATGTGGAGGTCAGAGGACACTTACTAAAGTTGGTTCTCTGCCTCCACCTGCCCTGATCACTCACTTTTCCTCACGTCATTGCTTTCACAAACTTTCATTCATCTGCGCATTTTAAACATGGCTGACGTTTCTTAAATTTTTAATTTTTTATTAGATATTTTCTTCATTTACATTATTTATTTATTTATTTATTTATTTTAAAGATTTATTTTATTTATTATATGTAAGTACACTGTAGCTGTCTTCAGACAGTCCAGAAGAGGGCGCCAGATCTCGTTACGGATGGTTGTGAGCCACCATGTGGATGCTGGGATTTGAACTTATCACCTTCGGAAGAGCAGTCGGGTGCTCTTACCCGCTGAGCCATCTCACCAGCCCCCTTCATTTACATTTTAAATGCTATCCCCAATGCCCCATACCCTCCCCTGCCCTGCTCCCCAACCCACCCACTCCTGCTGCCTGGCCCTTGTGTTCCCCTGTACTGGGCATATGATCTTCGAAAGACCAAGGGGCCTCTCCTCCCATTGATGGCCGACTAGGCCATCTTCTGCTACATATGCATCTAGAGACACGAGCTCTGGGGGTACTGGTTAGTTCATATTGTTGTTCCACCTATAGGGTTGCAGACCCCTTGAACTCCTTGGGTGCTTTCTCTAGCTCCTTCATTAGGGGCCCTGTGTTCCATCCAATAGATGGCTGTGAGCATCCACTTCTGTATTTGCCAGGCAGTTGCATAACCTCACAAGAGAAAGCCACATCAGGGTCCTGTCAGCAAAATCTTTCTGGCATATGTAATAGTGTCTGGGTTTAGTGGTTGTATCTGGGATGGATCCCTGGGTGGGGCAGTCTCTGGATGGTCTTTCCTTCCATCTCAGCTCCAAACTTTGTCTCTGTAACTCCTTCCATAGGTATTTTGTTCCCCATTCTAAGAAGGATCGAAGTATCCACACTTTGGTCATCCTTCTTCTTGAGTGTCATATGTTTTGCACATTGTGTCTTGGGTATTCTAAGTATCTGGGCTAATATACGCTTATCAGTGAGTGCATATCATGTGTGTTCTTTTATGACTGGGTCACCTCACTCAGGATGATATCCTCCAGATCCATCCATTTGCCTAAGAATTTCATGAATTCATTGTTTTTTATTGCTCCATTGTGTAAATGTACCATATTTTCTGTATCCATTTCTCTGTTGAGGCACATCTGGGTTCTTTCCAGCTTCTGGCTATTATAAATAAGGCTGCTATGAACATAGTGGAGCATGTGTCCTTATTATAAGTTGGGACATCTTGGGGCTGGCGAGATGGCTCAGTGGTTAAGGGTGCCGACTACTCTTCTGAAGGTCCCGGAGTTCAAATCCCAGCAACCACATGGTGGCTCACAACCATCCGGAACAAAATCTGAAGACAGCTACAGTGTACTTACATATAATAAATAAATAAATCTTTAAACAAAAAAAAAAGTTGGGACATCTTCTGGGTATATATGCCCAAGAGTGGTATTGCTGGATCTTCTGGTAGTACTATGTCCATTAAAATTTTAATTTATTGTATGTGCATGATATGTGCGGGCACATTGTATATACAAAGGTAAAAGGACAACTTTGTGGAGTTGATTTTCTCCTTCTACCTTATATGAGTTCAGAGATCAACACAGGTCATCAGGATTGTGTGGCAGATCTTTACTCTCTGAGCCATCTCTCTCTGGCCATAAATTAACGTTTTTAAAAAATTGACCATATTTTGTGTAGAGGAATTTTAATTCAGCAGCATGGCTGCTCTGGCAAGGGATCCCATCCAGAGACCTGCTAGGTCCGTGTGATCCAGCTGGAATACAGATCTTTAATTCCTCTGGTTGGAATATAGACACAGCTTTAGCACATACCTTTAATCCCAAACAGTGATGTCAGAGGGACAGACAAAGTGACCAATAAGAGAAAGATTTGACTATCTTTGGCAGTCAGAGATAGTATAAGCCCAACTCTCAGGAGAATAACACAGGAAAGAGAAGCTATTTAAGGGCATCAGAGGGAAAAGGAGTTCAGATAGGAGTCAATCCTGTGCGGTGGAATTGTTTATTCATGAGTTCATGCAGGTCAACAGAGGCAGTTGAAGCCAGAAAATAAGGAGGAGCCAGAAGATTAGAACAAATTACCCAGAGTTAGTTTAAGACCAAACGGAGCAATTCAGGAGAAGCTGAGAAAAGCCAGATTAAGTCAGTCAGCTTGGAGAGGAGTTTAGGTTTGTTTTTTGTTTTTGTTTTTTTTTGGGGGGTTTTTTTTTTGTTTGTTTGTTTTTTTTGTTTTGTTTTTTGGTTTTTCAAGACAGGGTTTCTCTGTAGCCTTGGCTGTCCTGGAACTCACTTTGTAGACCAGGCTGGCCTCGAACTCAGAAATCCGCCAGCCTCTGCCTCCCGAGTGCTGGGATTAAAAGCATGCGCCACCACGCCTGGCTCTTGGAGAGGAGTTTGAGCTATAACAGCTAGTTGAACTAGTCAGCTAGAATTCAGAAAGAACTAGGAAGAGTGAGCTTATTCAGCAGTAAGCAGGTAATATGACACTTTTACAGGTTTCCTTTAACCCTTAGGGTCCACAGAATCAGGTGTAATCCAGTTGACCTGTCCAGCCTCCGTCCCCTTGCTGACTAAACAACTTGATGTCTTAGGTGGCATTGGGCTGCTTTACTTGCCCCTTGTGCCTTCCCCACTTTTTCAAAATTTCTTGAGGCAGGTCTTGTTGGGGTCCCAAGCTGGCCTGGCTGGCCTTGAATTTGAGGTAATCTTCCTGCCTCTGCTTCCTGAGTGCTGGGTTTATAGTTCCCAGCCACACATACAGCCTGTCCTTGTCCCACCTGCAGGAGTTTACAGTTGCTCGAGTGTCTTTAATGTCTGATTCTTTGTCTCTGAACATGAAGCTAAAAGTCCCACAGTTCACCCTCCTCCTCCTCCTAGTTTGTGTGGTTGGACTCTCAGTTCTTAAAGGACCGGACAGACTCTTTTCCAGTGCCCCACCATGTTTGGCACCTGGAAGGTTGAGTTGGAAGGCATGAGTTGGTCTATGCTATTAGTATCCACCCACAGGAGAATTTACAGCTAGGGCTTGGAAAGTTGAGATGACTTAGACCTTACTGCTGTTTTTGCTTTGTACTTATGTGGCTTTGGACTATGCATTTGAGAGTGGCATATGTCTTTTGTCTTACACATGCATGCTTTAGTTGTTTTTGGCTTTATAAGCCATTTGAAGACATATCGTGAATTTAGTGTTTTAGGTTCTTAGAATAAGAATGTAAAAAGGAAGGTATGGAAGAAAGCTTTACCATTATTTAGGATCACACTTATCAGACTCTAATGCTATGAAGGATGAGGTAGAAACAGCAGATGTTACCAGCGCCCCTCAAGTGCTCAGCCCTATTCTGAATGCTTTTTACAAGCTCTCGTCCTTGTAATACCCCAGAAAAGTAGACATTTGTTATCCCTATGTTCATGTGGACAGCCGGAGCCTAGAAATGTTAAAAGCAATTTTATTCCAGGTCTTATAATTGCTGGTTGCTTTGCTGGACATGGTGTGGGTTAGCCTGGCTGAGTGAACTGTTTGGCCATTTACTTTTCCTGAATGACAGCAGTTTATTTTGGTCTGATCCCCTGAATAATGCATTCTGAGAACTGTTGCCAGGTTATACTTTATTGCTTTTAAAAGGCAAAACAAAACTCTATAAAGACAGCTCTGTTAAATATTTTTTAAAAGAGAGACTGTGGCTTTTTGAGACGGGTTCTCATGTATCCTAGGCTGGCCCTGAGCCTCCTGATCCTTCTGCCTCTACCTCCCCTAAGGGTAGGGACTACATGCAAGCAAGCACCACTGTGCCTGACTTCTTAGATTGCCTTCACAGTCTCTCCTAACTTAACACTCCTATTTTCTATTATGTTGTATTTTGAGTGTGTTGATATTTAGTGTGTGTGTGTATACATGTGTACACGTGCATGTGCATGTGCACATATACAGATGATAGAACAACTTTCTTTTTTTGTTTGTTTGTTTGTTTGTTTGTTTGTTTTTCAAGACAGGGTTTCTCTGTGTAGTCCTGGCCGTCCTGGAACTCACTCTGTAGACCAGGCTGGCCTCGAACTCAGAAATCCACCCTCCTCTGCCTCCCAAGTGCTGGGATTAAAGGTGTGCGCCACCATGCCTGGCTCAGGACAACTTTCAGTAATGCAATAATTAGTTTTCTCTTTCTACCATGGCTTCTGGGAATCAAGCTCAGGAATTCAGACTTTCAAGGCTTCCACAAACTGAGACAATTTATGATTTTTTTAAAAAGAAACTTTAAAATCCTTTATTGTCGGGTGGAAGGGATCACTTGTAGGAATTATAAAATGTCTTATTTTTTTCCTTTGTAGGAAATGATGAGCAAGTTATCCTCCATGATGTTGAAAGGTAAATAGATTGTTGGTGTGTGACGATGACTGACCATTTTTTATATGAACAGTGGCAAACATCTTTTTAGACATAGATTTTTAGGTTCTGAGGGAACTAATATTAGTTTTCTGAAACAAACAAACCAATTCCTATAGTAGCTTCAGTTTTATTTAAAGAAAGGAAAGATTTGTAAAGTTGACATACAATTAGAAATAATAAAAGAGTTTTTCCTCTTTGTATTTACATGTTATTTATACATAATAAAAATTAATAGTTAATAATAACTACTATTTATTGAGTTTTTACTGTCTTATGCCAGACATCGTTCTAAGGGATTTTTGTGTTCCCCACTTAACCGTCATTCATGACCGTTTAGTGAGGGATGTTGTTGATATCCATGACAAGAGGGAACAAAGCCCCAGAGCTCTTCGGTACCTAAGGTCAGGTGATGCTAGGACTTTGCACTGGGTCTTGTTAGCTCAGAACTGTGCTGTTAGTCCACAGGCTAGTCTCCTGGGAGGCCCTCCACCTCCGCTGCTTTAAAACCTCCCTGTTATTTTTGGAAATCTAGTACCACCCTCAAATCTCCATACAAGTGATTAATGAAAACAAAAAACTCAGCTACTGGGTCATTTTTAAATACGTTTAGTGTGAAAATTATGAAATTCATACAAGTAATACCTTTAAATATACATATATATTTTATGTACACATATTAGATACTTAATGTTTTTCACTTGAGCATTTCCATTACCTTAATTTAGCATCTTGTTGGTTAACCTGGGTTAAATTTCTCCTGAGAATGAAAGAAACTGAACTCTAGTTAGGTATAATAGGGCTGGGCCTCTGTACAATGCTTGTGTGTGTATGTGTGTCTATGTGCTTTTCTCTTGCTCTCTGTTCCTCAGCAGTGAGACCCTGGATGTGTTTGCTCATGAAGATGCAGTATATGGTTTGTCAGTGAGCCCCGTGAACGACAACATTTTTGCCAGCTCTTCAGATGATGGCCGGGTTCTTATTTGGGATATCCGGGAGTCTCCCCATGGAGGTAGGCCATTATGGACAGTTTGGGATTGTGCTGAACAGTCTGATTACAGTCAGTGTATGAGTAACATCCAGAGAATACAAATGTAGGATTCTCACATGCAGCACAGACACATGACACTGGAGACCCATCCTGCCCTGAGTGGTCACAAGAGGAATACGTTTACCAATCATTCTACAGCTACCTGACACTGTACAAAAACAAAATCTGAGTCTAGCTGTGTAACTCAGACTGAACTTGAACTCAGTCTTTCTCCTTCAATTACAGAAAAGGGGCACCAGGCAGGGTTTTTTGTCTGTTTGTTTTGTTTTGTTTTTTGTTTTTGTTTTTTGATGCTGGAAGACACAGTTCTGCCCTAACCCTTCAGGGAGCATCATGAACCAGAAGGGAAACTGTACTGGGTTGCTTTGTCTCCATTTTTTACTGTTTTACTTTGTCTTCATTAAATCTATATGTGTATAAAACTTGCAATTTTATAAGCATTAAAGTTATAGTAAGTTGGTGGGAGCTAGAGAAATGGCTCAGTGGTTAAGAACACTGACTGCTCTTCTAGAGGCCCTGAGTTCAAATCCCAGCAACCACATGGTGGCTCACAACCATCTGTAATGGGATCTGATGCCCTCTTCTTGGTGTGACAGTGACAGTACTCATATTCATACTCATAAATCTTTAAAAAACATGATAACTGTATCAGGAGTTGGTTGTGAAAGTTTTTAGGGAATTCATTTTACTTCTGTAGACAGCTCACTTTTCCTTTTGAGCTAGGATCTGAGTGTTTAAGTTTGATTAAATGGGTTTGGTTGGTGTTAGGGGTCAGGGAGACATGAAAGTTGGTGCCTCATGGGGTGTGTATTGCATGGGAGTGGTGTCACCTTTGGGGTGGCAGTTAAGAGTCTGCCTCTGCTGTGTCCACTGCCTGCCCCTGCTAGAGCGGTGCCTCAAGTGACTTGATTGTAATTTCTGTTTTCACAGAGCCTTTCTGCCTGGCAAACTATCCGTCAGCCTTTCACAGTGTCATGTTTAACCCCGTGGAGCCCCGGCTATTGGCCACAGCCAATTCAAAGGAAGGAGTGGGACTCTGGGACATTAGAAAGCCTCAGAGGTAAGGCCCACTGGCTTGTAAGGACTTCAGACTTGCCCTTCTTCGATTCTCAGGGAGTAGAATAAGTAGAATCAACTTGTGGAGCAGCTGTGTGAGCTCAGTTCGGCTGCTTTTACCACGCCCTGCTTCTCTGAAGCAGAAAAGCCTACTCCTGAGCACCAGACGGGTGATGCAGACCGCTCAGCTTCCTGTGGAGTCAGAAGTTGTAGTCTGGACTCTAGATGGGGTCATTTCTGGGCATGTCTGAAGAGTTGAACGTCTCCTTCAGTCCCTCCCTACTTGCCCAGGAGCTCTGCTCTGGGTGAGTGGGAGTGGGGTTGGGGCCCAATGGGGTGGTGTTCCAAGCTAGGGTTTCTTGAGTCCACAGGACATCCCTAGGTAGACTTAAATAGAACTGTGAACTACCAAAATTAAATGGAGATTGTTATCTATTCATGTAAGTATAGTTTTTGAGAAGGAAATCTTTACAAGAACTAAGTGACTGAGTTAACAGTCCCTTGGGATATTAGGGAGCTGATCTGTCTCTCCTGCTCTTTTAATCCGCAAGTACACTGGCAAGTCCTGACTAGAAGCACTAATTAGGGAACTTCAGGAGTCATTAAAAGTGGTGAGGATGGAGTGTATAGGAGGCTCTTTCATGGTTCTTACGTCCTGGGATGAAGGCAGGGCCTCTTTTGGCACTTGTACATAAAACTTGCCTTGTTTATAGAAACAGTTAACTTCTCTGGAAATCCTGTGTGGAGATGAATATATCTCTGTGAAGCAGTGTTGCAGAATGCCATGGAAAAGTAAGCAAGGTTCTCATTTAAGGGACCTTTGATGAAACAGGCAGTTAAGTAGAGGATTATCGGGGGCTGGTGAGATGGCTCAGCGGGTAAGAGCACCCGACTGCTCTTCCGAAGGTGATAAGTTCAAATCCCAGCAACCACATGGTGGCTCACAACCATCCGTAACGAGATCTGGCTCCCTCTTCTGGAGTGTCTGAGGACAGCTACAGTGTACTTACATATAATAAAATAAAATAAATCTTTAAAAAAAAAAAAAAAA
>LR750315.1:0-64516 GCA_902729485.2 Mus minutoides | reverse complement strand
TAGAGGATTATCTTTCCTGATTCTCTTCCCAGGGCGGGCAGTTGAGGAGTTGGAACTGCTGCAGCAGAGGAGTGCCTCTCATGTCGAGCAGGGTTTCCTCTGAGGCTCCAGGTCTGAGGAGACTGCCTCCTCACTCTTTGGCACATCCTTCACCCCTCCTGCTTCTCTGACACAGTGCCACACCCTCACATGGGTCTTTGCACCAAGGGCCTAAGGAGGACACTGTCTGCAAAGAGGACAGCCTCTTAGGCTCAGCATAGCGTGCTCTGCCGTTTCAGGACAACAGTTCTAGATAAATAGGTCAAATGTGGACCCACAATGTCAGCGTCCCTCCAGCTTGCTGTCTGCTCTACTTAGAATTGCAGTGCACAGCTAGCAACTGGGGTGGAGCACTGAGGTTGCCTCCAGTAGAAAGCTTGAGTGGTTTATGATGTCATAGCAATGTGTTGAGCGGAGTGTGCTAATGTCTTAATTCTGATCTATGCCTGGGATCCCCAGCCAGTTTCTTACTGTGCACAGAGTGGGCCCTCATCCCCTTTCCCCTTGGCTCCTCTCTAAATGTTGTTTCTTTTAAAATTTCTAAGCCATTCAAAATGTTTCCTAAGGAGTAGGAAGAAGGTGAAAGGGTATCTGGGAGCAATTCTAGGCCTATGTGGAAGGGTGATGTCAGAGGAAGAGGAGGGGCTGGGCGAGCATCCTGTAGGAGAGGCCCAGGCCCTAACTGATGATCACCATTTTATTTGTATAGTAATGTACATTGGATTAAGACTTATGTAGAAAAGTGTAGAGAGAAAAGAGGAAAAATCCATTTGAATGTCCATCAGCTCATTTTTTCTTAGTCTGTATACACTGCCTCTAAAGTCACACTCTAAATACAGTAAACAGTTTATGTGTCTGTCTTTTTGGAATATAATTTAATGCTAATACCAGTAAGTGTACATATCCTATGAATAATGGAAACATGTAATATGTAATAATACCCATGTTCATGTGTGTGTGAGTGCATGGACATACACATTCATGTTCCACAGTGTGTGTGTGTGTGTGTGTGTGTGTGTGTGTGTGTGTGTGTGTGTGTGTGTGTGTAGGTCAGAGAACAACTTATAGCAGAGAGAATTCTCTCCCTCTACCATATCGGTCTTGGATCAAATAATGTCCAGTTTATAGGATGTGGGAGAATCCGAGGGGGTCTACTCTAAAGGGCTGTTGGGCACCTAGAGGTATAATCTTACCATCATGAGGAGGCCCTCCCTCCCACTGAGTACCTTTCCTTCTGGCACAATTTATGGATATTGAGTTGTTGAACAGTTTCTTTTGCCTTCTCATAAATCACACTGCTCCAGTTTAGCTTGAAGCCTGTGGGTGTACCGCACAGTCATGCTGTCCCACTGCTGCCCTGAAATAAACCATGAGAGGGCTGGTTGGCAGGATAAAATGTTAGCAGTGGGAAGGACTTGAGTTAGCATCTGCTCTGACCTCCTGAGGGAACTGGAAGGGAAGACACTGACGAGCATGTGTTCTTCCAATTCGACCTGACGCCTTAAGACACCAGTGTGGAGGACAGGGTGTTATAGTCCAGGATGACCTCAAACTTGCTATATAATTAAGATGACCTTGAACTCATGGTCCTCCTGCCTCTGTCTCATTACAGGCCTATGTCACCACACGTGACTAGGCTCTAAGTTTTTGCCTTAAAAATATCCATTTAAAACATTTTTTAATTGTATGTGTATGAATGTTTTGCTTATGTATATGCACAACTTTGAAAAGTCTAAAGACCTTTTTTCATGATAACATCTAAAACTGAACAATAGGCTCTTCTTTAAACTTCTTGATGTATTCAGGGTCCCAACATATCTTAAAGGCTTGATTTTAATCTTAAGCCCTCAGATGACTTGCCTGGTCCAATAAACTTAAGGTTGGAAAGTTTAGCTTTTGGAGTTTAGGTGGTGATGACAGGGCCATAGGGAGGGGAAACTTGCATATAATTGACTAAAAGAGAGAACTTCACACCCACAAGTATATTTTACATATTCAGACAAGATGTCATTGATTTCATTTAGATAGTTTCTGATGTATTTTCATAGCCATCCTCCTTTGTCAGTGCTGACATCCCATGTATGCCATGCTCGGACTCCTGCAGTAGCCTTGGAACAGTCTTTAGAACTGAGGTCCTCTACTGTCTAGAGAATGGAGAGAAAGCAAAACATCCCCTGTTCTTGCTCTGCCCATCTGACTTCTTCATTGCTTATTTTAGCTGTCTGTTCACCCACCATCTCCTTCCCTTTCCATCTTTTTAGTTTCTGTTAGGAACTGTTAGTTTTACGTCAGGTAGCCATCTCTAGCTTTGACAAGGATAATGGGGAGGTGGTTCTTTCTCTCCTAATAATAAAACTAGGCAAGTCAGGAATTCCCATAAAGCTTTAACCTTATGAGATGATATCTTAGGTAATGTGTAAATGACATGTGAGGAAGTGGGCAAGTACAAATTCCTAATAGTGTGGTTGGATTTTGTCAACTTGACACAAACCTAGACGTCTCTGAGAAGAAGGAATCTCAGTTAAGGAGTTGCCTCCATCTGATTGGGGTGTTGGCATGCCTGTAGGACATTTTCTTGATTGCTGATTGTTATTGGAGCTAGCCTACTGGTGTGGTGCCACCATGTGGTAAGTATCCTGAGAAGAGGTATAAGAAAGGTATCCTGGTGACTAAGGATGTTGAACAAACATCTCTTTAGGTGCTTCTCAACCATTCGGGTTTCCTCAGTTGAGAATTCTTTTTTTTTTTTTTTTTTTTTTTATAAATTTATTTTATTTATTATATGTAAGTACACTGTAGTTGTCTTCAGACACTCCATAAGAGGGCGCCAGATCTCGTTACGGATGGTTGTGAGCCACCATGTGGATGCTGGGATTTGAACTTATCATCTTCGGAAGAGCAGTCGAGTGCTCTTACCCGCTGAGCCATCTCACCAGCCTGAGAATTCTTTGTTTAGCTCCATACCCCATTTTTTAATAGGGTTATTTGATTGTCTGGAGTTTAATCTCATGAGTTCTTTGTATATATTGGCTATTAGCACTCTATCGGATATAGGGTTGGTAAAGATCTTTTCCCAATGTGATGGTTGCCATTTTGTCCTATTGACAGTGTCCTTTGCCTTACAGAAGCTTTGCAATTTTATGAGGTCCCATTTGTCAATTCTTGATCTTAGAGCATAAGCCATTGGAGTTCTGTTCAGGAACTTTTTCCCTGTGCCCATGTATTCAAGGCTCTTCCCCACTTTCTCCTCTATAAGTTTCAGTGTATCTAGTTTTATGTGGAGGTCCTTGATTCACTTGGATCTGAGCTTTGTACAAGGAGATAAGAATGGATTGATTTGCATTCTTCTACATGCTGACCGACAGTTGAACCAGCACCATTTGTTAAAAATGCTGTCTTCTTTCCACTGGATGGTTTTAGCTCCTTTGTCAAAGATCAAGTGACCATCAGTGTGTGGGTTCATTTCTGTGTCTTCAATTCTATTCCACTGATCTTCCTGCCTGTCTCTGTACCAATACCATGCAGTTTTTATCACTATTGCTCTGTAGTACAGCTTGAGACCAAGGATGGTGATTCCCCCAGAAGTTTTTATTGTTGAGAATAGATTTTGCTATCCTGGATTTTTTTGTTATTACAAATGAATTTTCAAATTGCTCTTTCTAACTCCATGAAGAGATTGAGTTGGAATTTTGATGGAGATTGCATTGAATCTGTAGATTGCTTTTGCCACAAGGCCATTCTTATTATATTAATCCTGCTAATCCAAGAGCATGGGAAATCTTTCCATTTTCTGAGATCTTCATCGGTTTCCTTTTTGCAAGCTGGTACAACCACTCTGGAAATCAGTCTGGCAGTTCCTCAGAAAATTGGACATAGTACTACCTGAGGACCCAGCTATACCACTCCTGGGCATATACCCAGAAGATGCTCCAACATGTAATAAGGACACATGCTCCTCTATGTTCATAGCAACCTTCTTTATAATAGCCAGGAGCTGAAAAGAACCCAGATGTCCTTCAACAGAGAAACGGATACAGAAAATGTGGTACATTTACACAATGGAGTGCTACTCAGCTATTAAAAACAATGAATTCATGAAATTCTTAGGCAAATGGATAGAACTAGAAAAAAAATTACTAAATTTGATTTCATTAAAATTAAAGACCCCTGTTCATCAAAGATGGTATCACATCTGTGAAAAGATAAGCCAAGGACAAGTACTTGTATTTAGTAATACATATATTGAATAAGAATTTATAGCCAGAGTATATAAAAAGTATGATCTATAAAAGATAGAATTCCATTTTTTAAGTAATTTAAAATTTTTAATCCTTTTTGAATGTATATGGGTATTTTGCCTATATGAATGTCTGCAAGCTATGTGTATGTCTGGTGTCCCAAGAGGTCAGCAGAATGTGTAGGACTCCCTAGAAAATGGAGTTACTAATAGTTGTAAGCTGTGCGTGCTGGGAATCTAACTCAGGACCCCTGGAAAGGCGACCCCAGGACTTGAGAGGTGGAAGCAAAGAGGAATTAAAGGTCATCTTTACCTCAATGGTAAGTTCAAGACCAACCCAAAGTTAATGAGTTAGTGAGACTGTTAAAAAAAGGAAGGAAGGAAGAAAAGTTAAAGGTTAAAGCTTTTCAACTTCATTACTCATGAGGTAACTGAAAATGATTGGAATTGTTCCAGTGGAAAAGACTGATAGTGTTGTCAGGACTATGAGACTAAGGGAGCCATCGCGCTTTATACTTTCAGCAACTCTAAATAGGTACCGCCCTCAGCGGAAGCGGTCAGTGTCTGCTGAGGTTAAAGGTGTGGCCTTGCAGCCTCACTCTCAGATCTCCCTAAGAGATATGATTGTGTTTCCACTGGGGATAAATAAATATAGGAGTATTGTGGCTGCTTTATTTATAGTAGCCACAAGCTGACACAAGCCTGATGTCCACTAAAGGAAAGTGGATAAGCAGAGTGGACAGTGGCCATATAGTAAAACACTGGGCAAACATGAAAAGAACACCTGTTGATGCTCACACACATGTAGATGTGCATGAGCCTCATGGTTAGAATTTTGAGTAAAAGAAGACAGCCACAAAGGAACCTGTCCTCTATGATTCCGTTTGAGTGGTGTTTAAGGCCAGACAGATTATAGGTGTTAGAATAGTGGTATCCCAGGGTAGGATATTGACTGAGCTTGAAATCATATCTTGATCTGGTGTGGTTCATTGGTGTATACTTTTGAAATAACATATTCAACTAGGTACATGTAGAGTCAATACATAGTAGTGTACCATGTTAACTGTTGTGTGTGAATGCATGGTGCTGAGGATCAACTCCAGGATATCACACTGCATAAACATGCTACCAAAGAGGTACATCCCTAGCCTATCTAGGGGACAATAAGCTTGGTCAATAAGTTTGACCAAAGGAATTCAAACTGGAAGCTGCAAAACCAACCATGTAGACAAAGGAGAAAATGCCTTTGTTTGCAGAAGGCAGCGGTCCTACATGAATATGGAGGTCTCTGTCTGACTTAGAATAGCTGGCTAAGTCTGATCGTTCACCTCCATACAACTTTTAGACTGTCACTCTACTTACTGTTTTCCTTATTTGCTTGTTTAGTATCTTTGATGATTAAATGTACTATATTACAAAAAGCAAACAAAAAGGAAACAAGCTGAAGTTACTACTCTGTTAAAAAAGAAAACAGGAAAATAAATGGAAGACTACTATTACTTCATTGAGTATTTACCTTATTCCCTGTGAGTCCAGTGCTCATAACAGCCTCATTAACTGTGTAGAGAGCCACTTGAAAAGAGGCAAAGAGAGAACAGGATTAGGAGACCCAGAAGCTTAGATGGAACGGAAAACTACAGCAGAAAAGCAGACCTCCTCATCCAATAGCTCTAGTTAGGGGCTAGCTAGTTAGCTCCTCTTCCTTTTCCTTCCCTCTCTTCCATACTCCTTCTTTCTTCCCTTCTCTTCTTTGTATTTTGAGACAGATATCACTGTGGAGCCCAAGATAGCCTCAATATCTGACCAGCATCCTGTGCCATCCTCCCAAGTGCTCACTACAACGGTGGGCCCCACACTTAGCTAGTCTGTCTCTTCCCCTTCTCTTTACTATCTGCTACCACATACGTGTCCCACCTACTGGCACACTTGTTAAACGCCTGCTTTCTCCCCAGCGCTCTGTTCTATTCTTCATTGCTTTTCTTTTTTTTTTTTTCCCCCCGAGACAGGGTTTCTCTGTGTAGCCCTGGCTGTCCTGGAACTCACTCTGTAGACCAGGCTGGCCTCGAACTCAGAAATCCACCTGCCTCTGCTTCCCAAGTGCTGGGATTAAAGACGTGCGCCACCACGCCCGGCGCTTCATTGCTTTTCTTAATGCTGTCCTCACTCCTACAGTTTTTCTAGGTGAAATCCTGGAGGCCCGCATAGGTTTCCGTGCTCTGGCATCTCAAGTTCCAGCAGCCTCTCCGTCACAGCCGTCACCTCCTTCCCGTAGTTGCTGTCCACACTGTCTCTTTACTTGGCATTTTGTTTTTAGAGCAGATTCTTAAACAATGTTTGCTGTTGTCTTAGAGCTCATTGGGGTTATCTTTGTTCATATTTATATGCCCAGAACATATGTGTGATGCTATAAAAATATAAATAATTTTTGAATCAATAACCTATTTCACTAGATTAAAAAAGAACTGCTTAAGCAGTCTGTCCTGTGCAGCCTTTCTTTTTCCTAGTGCAGCCTTTCTTCTTCCTAGTGCAGCCTTTCTTCTTCCTAGTGCAGCCTTTCTTCTTCCTAGATACTCTTCTTCTAAATACAAACAAACACAATAATTTGTCCTTTTTTCTTTTTGATTTATTAAAAATGTTGTTTTATAGGTTTGGGTATTTTGTTTGCATGTGCATCATGTGTGTGCCCAGTGCCTATAGAAGCCAGAAGAGGTCATCGGATCCCCTGGAACTAGAGTTACTGGTGGTTATGAGTCATCATGTGGATGCTGGAAATCAAATTTATGTCCTCTGTAAAAGCAGCCAGTGGCTCTTAAGTTCTGACCCATCTTTCCATCCCCTTCTTTCTGATTTTCGTTACAGGGTCTTGTTTTGTAACACAGACTGGCCTGGAACTCATGGTGCCTCCCAAGTACTAGAACTAAGGTTGTCCTAGCACTGCTACACTGCCCTCCTTGTTCATCTGCTTAATTCCTAGCTACCCCAGGAAACTCCCTCACTAGACCTCCCTGTCAGATCCTAAAAAGCTTGCCCCTTGTGTTCTTAGCACCTACCATGGCATTGCCACAAAATCCGTATCTAGTGAGTCAAATTTCCTCTTACGCTGAGGGGATTTTACTAAGCGACTCTGTTTTGTTCTCAGTGAAACCAGGTGCTATCCTTTCCCAGGTGCAAGGATCATTACCCAGAAAGAGGCATGCTAAACTGCTCTATAGTTCTTGGATGGTTTTTTTTTTTCTGAATCTTAAAAGAAAAGGACCATGTTGTTTTCATCTTTAATCTCTAGTGTGTAGCATAGAACTTGGGATATTATGGGAACTTAGTAAATGTTGAATGAATGCATAGAACTATACTCAAACCTAAATAGTTTGTTTTCAGTGTTCTTTTTAGGGTTTGGGTGGGATTAAGACTATGTAGTCTAATCTGCTTGTCTCAGCCTCTCCAGCCTTTCAGTCCGTATGTTCCAAGTGTAATAACAGGGACCTTAGTGGGAGGTACACACATTTTTGTTGGGCTTTTTCTGTAAGTGACAAGGCCAGGCAGGTATTCTAGTGAAGTTGCTTTCTAGCTTTAAGGCACAAGGTGGCACTGTGAAATCAGTTTTGCTCATTGGTGGACTCACATGTCCTTTAGACTTCATGATTATCAAACATCAGGTTGCTTGGTTTAAGTGCTCTAATGAAATTTGTGCCCAGAGATTGAACTGTTGGTCTAGAGCAATGGTTCTCAATCTTCCCAATGCTGTGACCCTTTAATCCAGTTACTTACGTTGTTTTTGCTACTGTTATGAATCGTAATGTAAATGTTTGTAGAGATGGAGGTTTACCAAAGGGGTCGCAATCCACAGGTTAAGAACGACAGGTCTAGAATGAGACTTATGTATGAGCTGCTGGTTTTAAGTAAATATTCTATAAGCAATTTTAACTTTTCTCCAATAGTGGAAGGTATCTGTGGTTGCCTAGAGAGATTGGATTTGCTTTTAAGCTCACAGACCTATGGCTTTAGGTCCGAGGACAGCACTGTGCAGTAGGTTTCCTGTCCTCTGCCTCTGTGGACTCCCTCCAGGGATCCAGCTCAGACGATCGGGCTTACCCAGCAGTACTTTGCTCCCTTAGACATCTCTATAGCGTCTGTCTTTTTAAAGACTTATTTTATGTGTGTGTTTTAACTGCAAGTACCACTTGCATGGCTGGTGCTGGCTCTGGTGGAGGCCAGAAGAGGATATCAGATCCTCTGGAACTAGAGTTACCTATCCTCTTTGTGGTATTTGCTAGCCACCTTGTGGGTATTGGAAACTGAACCCAGGTCCTCAGAGCTACACATACTTCTCAGCACCGGACATCTCTCCAGTCACTTCCCTGCTCTTTGTGGATTTGGGGCAGGGAGTGTTTGGTTTGGTTTTATTTTGAGACAAGATTTTATTTTTTATTCACTGGAATTGAATTGTATGTAGCTCAGACTGGCCTTGAACTTGTGATCTTCCTGCTTAATTTTTGAGTGTTGGTATTTTAGGCCTTCACCACAGTGCTTCCCTGAAGCCTCTCCCTTAAAGATAGCTTTGAACACCGCCGGGCGTGGTGGCGCACGCCTTTAATCCCAGCACTCGGGAGGCAGAGGCAGGTGGATTTCTGAGTTCGAGGCCAGCCTGGTCTACAGAGTGAGTTCCAGGACAGCCAGGGCTATACAGAGAAACCCTGTCTCAAAAAAAAAAAAAAAAAAAAAAAAAAAAAAAAAAAAAAAAAAAAAAAAAGATAGCTTTGAACTTACTGGACAGGCAAATGTCAGGAGCTGTGTGAACTTTTTAAAGACAGGGTCTCACCTTGATGTGCCAGGGTGAGGGGATATGGCGGGGGGGGGGGCACCCTCTCAGAGGAGGAGAAGGGGAAGAGGGGATGGGGGAAGGATTGTAGGAGGGGTGACTGGGAGGGGGGCCAGTGAGCAAGATGTGAATACAAATAAATAAAAGACAGACAGGCAGACAAGGTCTCAGGCTACAGAGATGGCTCAGTGGTTAAGAACACTGACTGCTCTTTCTGGAAGTCCTGAGTTCAATCCCCAGCAACCACATGGTGGCTCACAACCATCTGAAATGGGATCTGATGCACTCTTCTAGTGTGTGTCTGAAGATAGCTGCAGTGTACTCATATAAATAAAACAAATAAATCTTTAAAAAAAAAAAAAGACAGCGTCTCACTCTGTAGCCTTGACTGCCCTGGAACTCACTATATAGTCCCAGATGGCTTTAAACTAGTAGAAATCTGCCTTCCTCTGCCTTCCCAGTGCTGGGATTAAAGGCATGGCACCTCACCTAGTTTAGGATTTTTAAAAAAATTTTATTTTTATACTCTGAGTAAAGACTTTTGCAGACTGCTACTCTTGATCTTTTAGATAATACATTCAAACCACTGTTTATTACTGGCTTCTGTTCTCAGCACACACATGGTGACTTACAAACCAATCATTTGTAAGTCAGTCCCAAGGGACCTGCCTTCTACCTCAGGCCACCTCTGACATTGCACACATGCGCATAGACATATGAGCAGGCAAATACTCATAATCATAAAAATAATAAAAATTTAAAAATTAAAACAAAAGGATGGAAGCAAGGAAGTTTAGTTGCAAATTCTTTGTTTGTTTGTTTGTTTTTCGAGATAGGGTTTCTCTGTATAGCCCTGGCTGTCCTGGAACTCACTCTGTAGACCAGGCTGGCCTCGAACTCAGAAATCCACCTGCCTCTGCCTCCCAAGTGCTGGGATTAAAGGTGTGCGCCACCACGCCCAGCTGCAAATTCTTTTGATAATCTAGTACAGCATGAAATCATTCAGGATGGTCATACAGAATTTGTTAAATACAAAAATAAGTAAAATACAGAGTGGTGCATTGCATGTCATGGTGATTTGTGTCAAAAATGTGGGTGTACTGGGAAGCTGCATAAAATGCATTTATTACAAAGATATAAAAATATCTGGAAACCATGGCAATCACCCTGTCAGCCAGAGCGACTGACTGGCTTTTCAAGCTCATTCTTTTCGAGTGGCTCCTGTATGAAGCACATCTCCTCCTGCATCGTCCTGTCTCACTGGCCATACTCTGTGACCTCTTGGTCTTCTTTCATTTCAGGGGGTTTCCCCTAAAATTTCTTAGAAGGTATCAAGTTGCGAATATTGTTTTCTGATCGTTTCCTGCTTGGAATTTTCCAGACCCTCCCCATCATGCTTTTTCCCCCTGTTCTGTGGTCTTGTCACCCAGGCCTGTGTGTGCACCTCCTGACTCTTCATCTTCAGATCTTCGTTCCCCGCTCCTATACCATCCCTGTTGCTAGTAGCAACTTCCATCTCAACCTCCTCCATCCCCTTCCCCCTCTCCCTCCCCCTCCCCCTCCCTCTCCCCTAGCTTACCATTATCCACTGACTAGTCTTTCCCTAGCTTTTACCCTAAGGTCAGGGCTGACACTATGTGGAGCAGATTCCCACCTGATCTCTCTTTCACAAAGCTGGTGGTAAAGAGGCATAAGGATATCTTTTGGTTTTTAGACAGAATTTCATCTTGTTCACCAAGCTGGCCTCAACTTCCTAGTAATCCCCCTGCTTCAGCCAACCCTGAGTGCTAGGATTAAAGGCATGTACAGCATCCTGTGAGGGTGTTTTCAAAGTTGCTCTTGGTTTGTGTGCTTTTTTTTTTTTAGACTGTGTGGTCTCAAACTTGTGATCTTCCTGCCATAACTCCCCCTACTACCTGCCAAGTGATAGGATTACAGGTGTTTGCCACCACACTCAGTGGGGTTTTGAATAAACCAAGACACCTTAAGAACCCAGTGGGTCCCTGATGTTATGGGAAAGTCATAAATAATCCTAGAAGAAATCTACTATGGCACTATCTCTTAATTCCTTAAGGGTTTTAGGATCTTTGGACTCCAAAATGAAACATCTAGGATCTGGAATACTTCCAGTCAGGGAAGTTCCTTTTTTATAAGATAAAGATGATGTCAGTGCCCATCATCCATGTTTTCATCATAGCTGGACTAGGTGTTCCATTTGATTATGCAAAGATATCTCTGCCAGAACTTTAATTCCTTCAGTAAAATTTGAATTTCTTTATATCTAAGATATTAAATACTAAATATCTAGGTACTCTAGATATTAAAGTTCTAGATATTTCTAGATCTGAACTCAAACTCATAATGAATCATCTTCAGGGGACAATAAATTTGTTCAGCCCCAGACCATAGTTTATTGTGTAATTTTCTCTGGCTGGTTGTTCAGAAGGTCTGACTCCCTTCAGGGCAGTTTCATTCTTGAGAATAAGGCTCAGACCATTTTGAAAAAAACAAAAGCATCTTGTAGTTAGGTGCTTGGTGTTGAGTCTAGGGATATAAGGCTGGTATAGGAAGCATAATGACTCCCAGTCTGGAAATGAAGAGAGAGGCCAGAGGAAAGGGGAAAGAGCCATCTTTTGTATAGATAGGGGCAAACAGAAGAAGGGAAGATGGGAGATTCTTTCCTTCCAGCTCATATAAAAGAAATATTTTGGGGGGCTGGCGAGATGGCTCAGTGGTTAAGAGCACTGACTGCTCTTCCGAAGGTCCCGAGTTCAAATCCCAGCAACCACATGGTGGCTCACAACCATCTGTAATGAAATCTGATGCCCTCTTCTGGAGTGTCTGAAGACAGCTACAGTGTACTTACATATAATAAATAAATAAATCTTAAAAAAAAAAAGAAACATTTTGGCTTTCATTGAACTACTAAACACAGTAAAATAGTTATTATACCTATTTCTAGTATCTTTTAGTTTCTATATGTTCAATTATAGAGATTACAGAATGTTCCACATAGATAATCCTAAAGCAGAAACTAATATGGAGGTATTTTCTTCCTGTGACTGGCTTTATTTTGCCTCTGCTTGCAGTAAGAACCAGCCCTGATGTCTGAGTTAGAATAGCAGTGCGTTGACCCAGAGATTAACAGAATGGAAAAATTAGTGCTGTTGTGTATTGGGAATCTTGCTGGCAGCATCAGGCAGCATTAGATAAGTTACTTAGTCATGGATTTATACTAATGCGTTTCATAGGGTCTATACTTGGCAGTTTTGCCCCATTGTGGTAGTTTGAACAAGAATCCCCCCCCTCAGATTTCAGTGCTACCAGGGGTGGTACTATTTGAAAGAATTAGGAGGTGGGCTTTGTTGGAGGAAGTGTGTCACTGGAGGTAGGCTCCGAGGGTTCTAAAGGCCAAGCCAGGCCCCACTGGCTATCTTTCTCCCTGCTGCCTGTGGATCCAGATTAGAACTCTCAGCTCCTCCAGCACCGTGTCTGCCTACATGCTGCCATGCTCCCTGCCGTGATGACCGTGAATCTGAATCTATAAGCCAGCCCCAGTTAAATGCTTTGCTTTATAGAAGTTGCCATGGTCATGTGTCTCTCTTCACAGCAATAGAATACTAAAGACACTCATATTGAACTAGACATGACAGTCCCAGTCACTTCCTTGGCCTGTTTCTATTCTCTTCCAAGGCCTTAGACTTGGCCAAGTGTTTTTGCTCTGCTAGAGCAGTAAAGAGCTCTGAGTATTTTCTTCCTGTACCTTAAACAATAGCAAGGAGCAAACCAAGTCCTGGAGTTGGCAGTAGTGTGGGCTGTTGGGTTCGGGCTGCTGCACCTCACATCTAAGGGCTTGCGCTGTTGACCCTTACATCACCCCCTGTGTGTTCTTGTTGCATTTTACAGCAAGTCACTGGTGGAAAAGAACCTCCCACTGTTCTCTAGGGATGTTTTTACTCATTGAAGTGTGCTTCATGTGCCACTCAGATTTGGGTGTGCAGTGACAGATATTGCTGTGAATAGTAGAGACAGTGGCATTTTTGTCGTTGGTGTTCTGAGCCAGGTAGTGTTGGTGAACACCTTTAATCTCACCACTCTGCACTCCAGAGGCAGAGGCAAGGCAGAGACAGGCACATTTCTGTGAGTTTGAGGCCAGACTTGTCGGATTTCTGAGTTCGAGGCTGGCCTGGTCTACAGAGTGAGTTTCAGGACAGCCAGGGCTATACAGAAAAATCCTGTCTTGGGAGGGGTGAGGTGGGGATGGGGGAAGAAAGCCTTTTCTCCTAGCAAAATGGATCATTCCTTATTCTCATTATAAGTGGCCAGCTGCATAAACTCCTGCTGAGATGTAAGGTATCCATCCATTCTTTTGGAAGGAATCACATTTTATTCTCTACAAAGTACTCCTAACTACATCAGGTTCTCATGCACTCTCCTTGGTTGAAAGATTAATGTTTCTACCCAGAAATGCAGGAAGAAGTTATTGGAGCCACACTCTTGCACTCAAACCAAATTATAAATGCCAGGTCAAGGATCTTGGGTGGGGATAGAATAGACCCATGGGCCAGTGCTGAGCAGGCTCCTCTTCAGGCCTGACTGCAATGGACAGAGAGGGTAGCTAGCTATTCACTGATGAGAAGGGGGTTTAGCAGAGGCCCCTGCTTCCTGTCACGGACTTGAGCTGATGAACCCTGCTGCTGTTCGGCCGTGCCGTGCCGTGCCGTGCCGTGCTGCGCTGCTGCTGTGCTGCTGCTGTGCTGCTGCGCTGTGCTGTGCAGCTGTGCTGCGCTGCGCTGTGCTGTGCTGTGCTGTGCCGCTGTGCGGATATGCTGGCTGTACTGTGCTGGCTGTGCTGGCCAAGTTTGTTTCTGTTAAGTCTTGTTCCACCCCTCACCCACCCTCAGTTCCACAGATGCTGGCTGAGTTGCAAGCTCCATGCTGACTGTAGATTGAAAGCCTCTCATTGTTTTTGAACTCAGTGTTTAGATAACACCGCATGCCTGTGGTAGCCAGGACTCCCTATAAAGGAAATGCCTGGTCTCCAACTGCCCAGTCCTTTCATTCTCTGTGTATGAGTGAGTGAGTGTGGCTTGTATTCAAGACATTATAAGATCATTTATTTCTTTGCTGGGTTTATCATTTGGGGACTTGGGATTCTAGGCTTCTCCTTGGAACTTGGAGTTCTGGGGATGGTTTTTGTCTTTGCTGTCTTCCATCCATTCTACCCAGGAGGATGGCATGCTGTTTTATCCAAACCTTGTTTCTGCACACAACCGCAGTACCACAGCATTCCTCCTGGTGAGAAGATTGCTTTGGGAGGGTAAAGTTAGGCATGGCTGAGGCTGGTGTTGGCAGGTTGAGTTTATGACCATGCCAGGTTGGCAGCCGCTCCTGCATGGATGTTTTCAGGGCCATTCTTTTTTTTTTTTTTTTTTAAAGATTTATTTATTTATGTATTATGTGTGTACACTGTAGCTGTCTTCAGACTCTTCAGAAGGAGGCATTAGATTTTTGTTAGGGATGGTTGTGAGCCACCATGTGGTTGCTGGGATTTGAACTCATGACCTTTGGAAGAGCAGTCAGTGCTCTTAACCACTGAGCCATCTCACCAGCCCCTTCAGGGCCATTCTTTTCCTGTAGGTCATCTTCAGGCAAATCAGGACCTCATCAGCAAAAGAAGTCATTTAGAAGCATACTGGATGTCTTAGTTAGGGTTTTACTGCTGTGAACAGACACCATGACCAAGGCAACTCTTATAAGGACAGTATTTAATTGGGCTGGCTTACAGGTTCAGAGGTTCAGTCCACTATCATCAAGGCAGGAACATGGCAGCATCCAGGCAGGCATGGTGCAGGAGAAGCTGAGAGTTCTACATCTTCATCTTCAGGCTGCTAGTGGGAGACTGGCTTCCAGGCAGCTGGGATGAGGATCTTAAACCCACAGTGACACATGCATGACTCCAACGAGGCCACATCTACTCCAACAGGGCCACACATTCTAATAGCACCACTCCCTGGGTAAAGCATATGCAAACCATCACACTTCGTGACTTTAAAAATGTTATAAACATTATGTAACTGCAGAAAAATAATGCAGTAAGAACATATAACCCCTTAGTGAAGCTATACAAATGATACACACATAGCCTGACTTAAATGAATCGGAGATATAAAAGAGAACATGGTTGTGACATGGACCTTATCATCCCTCTGTAAGATAAAGTCCAGGTAATCAAGAATTCTGTCGAGGGACTGGGGAGATGGCTCAGTTATGAGCACTTGGAAGGGCTGGAGAGATGGCTCAGAGGTTAAGAGTTGTTGCATACTTGGGCTTGAGGTTTCCAGCATCTCTCTGGTGGCTGTCATTAACCCCAGTTCCAAGAGATCCAGTGCCCTCTTCTGGCCACCAGACATACGCATGGTGCACAGACATATACATAGACATTCACACATACACATAAAACATACACCACACTATAGCATAATAAGTGAACCAGAATATGCTGTTTAGGGACGCTAGATAAATGAGAGTACATGGATCAATTTAAGATTATTTCAAAGCTGCATATACACTTGGGAACTGAAAAACTGGAAGCAAGCGCTGGTGAGATGGCTCAGTAGGTAAGGGTATCGCTTCCAAGCCTGACAACCCGAGTTGGATCTCTGGAACACTAATGGTGGGAGGAGAGAACTAAATCCCCATAAACTGCCCTCTGATCTCCACACGTGCACCACGGTGCATGCCCCTCACCCTACAAATGAATAATTTAAAAAGAAACCACCTTTGTTTTAAAGTAAGAGGAAGCAGGTATACTCTTCCTATTGCATTTGGGGATGTGCCTACATTGAAGTCTTTATTTAGCACTACTTGTTTGGTTGGCCCATATATAATGTAATTTTTTTTTAAATTTTTCTTTTATTTGTTTGGTTATTTGTTGTTTTGGTTTGTTTTTAAAACAGTCTCAGTATGCAGCCTTAGCTGACCTGGCACATCAACAGACATGTTATAAAATACAAATCTATAAAATATATTGGATTTTATGTATATGAGTGTTTTGCTTTGAATATTTTTTTGCACCACTTGCATGACTGGTGTCCTTCGAGGCCAGAAGAGGGAGCCAAATCTCATGGTACTGGAATTACAGATGATTATATGCTGCCATGTGAGTGTTGGGTATCAAATGCAGGTTCTCTGGAATAGGAGCCAGTGCTCTTAATGGCTGATCCATTTCTCGAGCCCACCAGAGCCAAAACAAAACCAAAAACTTCTTTAAAAAAAAAACACTGTGTGTGTGTGTGTGTGTGTGTGTGTGTGTGTGTGTGTGATCAGCCAGTTCTATAGAAGTTCTCTCTCTACCATGTAAGTTCTGGGAACTGAGCTTGGGGTATCATTAGGTATTCTAACAGCTTTTTTTTAAAAAAAAAAAAGATTTATTTTATTATATGTGAGTACACTATAGCTGTCGTCAGACACTCCAGAAGAGGGAGCCAGATCTTGTTATAGATGGTTGTGAGCCACCATGTGGTTGCTGGGATTTGAACTTATCACCTTGGGAAGAGCAGTCGGGTGCTCTTACCCGCTGAGCCATCTCACCAGCCCTCTTTTTTTTTTTTTTTTTTTTTTTAAGACAGGGTTTTTTGTGTGAGTGTCACTCTGGCTGTCCTGGAATTAACTCTAGGCTGAGCAGGCTGGCTTTGACATCACAGAGGTCTACCAACTTCTGCTTCTCACATGAAGGGAGTAAAGGCATCCACTACTGCTGCCCAACTTACCAGCTCATCTTTTAACAAATTAAAAATAACCACTTCTTATGCTTCTGTAATTATTGAAGATTACCATAAGAAACTCTGATGAGTTTGAGGCCAGCCTGGTCTATAGAGTGAGTTTCAGGACAGCCAGAGCTACACAGAGAAACCCTGTCTCAAAAAAAAACAAAACAAAACAAAAAAAAAAAAAGAAAAGAAAGAAAAAGGAAAAAAAAACAAGAAACACTGCGTCTCAGTGTTTCTAGTACAAAAGAAAAATATATTGCTAAAAAATTGGTTATTGGCCACTTGGGGTAGATACTACTCCCTTCTCCAGAGTCTTTCAAGTATCTAGTTGGGCATGGGTATACAAAATAACTTTTTATTTAAATGTAATTTTTTTGGTAAGATGTGTTGATACCTTTTCTATTAATTTTTTACATTTATTTATTTTTATATGTGTTGGCGTTCATGCCACTCTGTGGGGTGTGTGTTTGTGTGTGTGGTTCAAAGGACAACTTTCAGATGTTGTAGTCTCCTTCCACCATGTGGGTCCGGAGGATTAAACTCAGGTCCAACAGTAGTTATTATTTTTTATGTTTATGTGGTCTGCCTTATGTATGTCTGTGCACTTGTATACCTAGTGACCACAGAGGTCAGAAGAGTGCATCAGAAGATCCCTGGAACTGGAGTTACTGACAGTTGTAAGCTGCCATTTGGGTGCTGGGAATTGAACCCAGCAACCCCACGGCTGACATTTTAAATAACTTATTTTAATGTAACCAAAGAGACATTCTTCTTTTCTCTTACTTGTTTTTGTTTGTTTCCAAGGGGCAATTCTTTTGTTTTTTGTTTGTTTGTTGAGACAGGGTTTCTTTATGTATCCCTAGCTGTCCTGGAACTCACTCTGTAGACCAAGGCTGGTCTCCAACTCAGAGAGGCCTGCACCACCACTGCCTGGCTTCAGGGAACTACTATATTCTAATAAAAGATACTCTAGGGTTTAATTACCCATTGGTTGAAACTCTGATTTAAGCCTTACATGACAGCTTGGACACATGAAGAAGGAGATTGAGTGTGTTTTGCAAGCTTTTATCCTGTCTGCCTCAGACTTGATCCTTGTGCTTTTAACTTCCAGTTCTCTCCTGCGCTATGGTGGTAACCTGTCTCTCCAGAGTGCCATGAGTGTGCGGTTCAACAGCAACGGGACCCAACTCCTGGCCCTGCGGCGACGCCTGCCCCCTGTCCTCTATGACATCCACTCCCGCCTGCCGGTGTTCCAGTTCGACAATCAGGGTTACTTCAATTCGTGCACTATGAAAAGCTGCTGTTTTGCAGGGGATCGTGACCAGGTCAGTGCCTTCGCCTTCTGCATCCCCATGTCTTTCTGTATTGCTCTCAATCTCTTTTGTACCACATGAAGGAGAAACTATTGAAGGGAGTAGCGATTCTGGTCTTTTTGCCTCATGGCTGTCTTTATCCAGGGTACCAGGGGTACGTATATTACAGGGCACACCATGTAAAACAAGGCTATTTACAGCATGGTCTAAGCGACCAGCTCTGCCACATTTGTGAATGGACTCTGAGAATCTAAGAATGCGCAATTTTGAAAAGAAAGAGGAGCTCGTGTCAGATGAAAACTGTCATCTAGAGTGTAGTTATGCAGCATGCCAACAGGCACTGGGGTAGGCACTGTGAGAGCAGAGCCACGTTTTGAAGATACAACTGGTTTCACCTTATAGATTAATATACAAAGATAAAAAAACATTGATTGCCTTTGATTTCATCAATTATTTGACTAAGTTATTATTTAATTACTTTTATCCTAGTGGGAGGGTCTGTAGACATTATAGTCTCTCTGATTGCAGTAAATAGTTTTTCTTGGATGAAAGAGGATATAAGTTATTGACTCTGGCCTTGAGTCAGTCTTCAGTCTGCTCATATCCCCCTTACAGATTATCAGAGACATCTAACCTAGTGGATTAGGAACTAGATTTATGTTTGACATTTTATTTCAGTCCTCAAGGGCTAGGAAGAGAGCTAACTCATCACTGCCTTGTCTCAAGGCCTAGACTGTCATTTGGGTGCTGGGAATTGAACCCAGCAACCCCACGGCTGACATTTTAAATAACTTATTTTAATGTAACCGAAGAGACATTCTTCTTTTCTCTTACTTGTTTTTGTTTGTTTCCAAGGGGCAATTCTTTTGTTTTGTTTGTACTCTAAGGATCTGTTGAAGTGACTCTTGAGTACTTTGATCAATGTGTGATATTAGCTTTCTGGACAGAAGCTTCTATAACTATAAATCAGGATTGATAATCGTTGTTTTGGTTTTTTCTGCTCAGCTTTTAGAGAGGCCTTGAATAGGATAAATTAAGTGATGGGTTTGCACCAGGCAGTGGTAGCGCATGATTTAATCCTAGCAGTTGGGAGACAGAGGCAGGCAGTTCTCTTGAGTTTGAGGCTAGCCTGGTCTACAGAACAAGTTCCAAGATAGCCAAAAAAAGTTATGGATTTATAGTAAAACTAGTCAATTAAGCTTATAATTGTAAGTGTGCAAACAGTTTAAGTGCCAAACAGACTTACTGTCCTAGTCATAGAAAATATTTTTTAAAGGTGATTCATTCATAGGCTCTGACTTTCCACAGCCAAGGTTAATGCAGCATTGGCCAGTTCACAGTGATCTGTATTCTGGCAGCTTTTGACTAGTTCAGATAGGATCTTTTTGCTGCCTCTTTGTTCGGTTTGTCTTGAGACAGTATTTCTCTGTATAGCCACCCTGGCTGTCCTGGAACTTGCTTTGTAGACCAGGCTTGCCTTAAACTCACAGAGATCTGCATGCCTCTGACTCCTGAGTGCTGGATTAATGGCTCCACCATGCCTGTCATTTTTTTTGCTGCTTTTAAATTATTTGTTTGGGGCAGGGTCTCAACACATTGCCCACTTGGGCTTAAACTTGCAATCATAATGTCTCAGCCTTGTAAGTGGCAGGGTCACAGCAGCTGCCACTTAGTTGGTCTTTATATCTGACATCATTCCTGTGTCTGTACTCTGAGAACTCCTCCAGCCTGGAACTCTGTGCTGTGCAGTCTTCCTTGAGTCATAGGCTAGGTAACGGGAGAGGAATTTGGGGATTTCCATAATAGGAATGAATGAACATGGATGACCCCACCTATCTAGACAGCCTTCTAGCTTTTAATTACAAAGTGATTAGTCAGGCCCCACCTATGGATCTAGCTATTGTGCCAGAGGGCCTGCACTTATTTTTATTTTTAATTTATTTTTAATTTTTTAAAAAAGATTTATTTATTTATTTATTTATTATATGTAAGTACACTGTAGCTGTCTTCAGACACTCCAGAAGAGGGCATCAGATTTTGTTACGGGTGGTTGTGAGCCACCATGTGGTTGCTGGGATTTGAACTCGGGACCTTCAGAAGAGCAGTCGGCGCTCTTAACCACTGAGCCATTTCGCCAGCCCTTTATTTTTAATTTTTACCATCCAAGGTTCACTAGATAGTTCATTGGCCTCAAAATTAAATGTTTTGATAAATTATACTTAAGGAATAAAATATGAAATAATGCAGCGCCCACCTGTGCCTTCTAAGTTCTAACCACAAAACTATCCAAGATCATTTGAACCAACTTTTTCATTTGAGAAATCTGAGGTTCAGAAAGGTACGGTATCCAGATTGCTACATGTGTGTTTATAGCTGAGCAAGGACTACAACTCAGACTCTTAGAAGCTTGACAGACTGCAAAAATAAGTGAATTTGTCTGGCATATACAAAAAGGAAACTGCATTTAACTGGAAAGCCTGACTTCTGGCAAAGTGGGATGGCGTCCACTCAGTTTCAGCCCATCCATCACTGCCATGACAGCCAATGCGTTGCCAAGGATCTGACCTAAAAAAGTAGGTAGATTTTCTTGATTTTTTAATTACAGTAGCAAATTGATACTAATTGTAGAGATAGAGTGAATCTGTGAACCATCTGTATTCTGATATAGGCCATCATGAGACCCTGTCTGACTCCACAGGGTTGTTTATCTCATGTGTGGTTCCATGGTCTGGCTGATGAGTGGGTGTGTGAGAACAGCCTTCCTAGCTTTATGCCTTTTAAAGCAATGAAGGGCCTAAACTAATCCTCCGGCTTCAGCTTCCTCCCTTGAGCATCAAGGGCTACAGGCATGGGCACCTGTCCATCGCAGACTTGATTTTCAGGAAGTACACCTCTAGTCCCAGAGTCAGCATTCTTCCCCCAGAAGCCACCTGCGCCCAATTTCTCTCTCCTTCTCTGCTTTCACTCATCCTTACATTTTGTTTATTGCTGAAGCTGGACTGGCTACATTCTCTGTCTTCTAAGCTTGGTAGGCAAGCAAAGCTCCTAACAGGGTAAAGAGAATGCTAGTGTTCCACCTGCTGGCTTTCTGTACACATCTTATGTGCAGCAGTTGCCTTTTATTCCTTCCTTCACGATTCCTTAAGTGTTTCTTGTCCCAGCTTGGGTCCAGCGGGATGCTCAGACTTCTGAGAAACCAGTTTTTCATGCAAGTAGCTTGTATGTCTAGAAATGGACATGCTGATTATTTTAAAATCTTCCCTTTTTTAGTCTCAATACTAGGCCTGCTTGTCTCTATCTTGCTGAAAGAGGACTAGAGAAGGAAAGAAAAATATAACCAAGTGTAGTTGAAAAGGCTGAGCCGCTTGCTGGGTGACAGAGCATTGGGATCTCTTTCTTGTGGATTTGACAGTTGGCAAAGGCCCCCAGAATCATGCTAATGAAACCATTTGGCCCTCCTCCAAAGAGCTGTCTTGTGAATGAATCCATGAATCTAACAAAGTGTCCTTAAAGATGTGGCCTGGCCTTAGACATGACATCACTGCTCACTCTCTCTCTGTTGATGTGTGTATGTGTAGGATGAGGGGCAAGAATGTATGTATAGATTTACTGTTAGTAAATTTACTGATTAAAGATGGTGATGGCACATGCCTTTAACCCAGCACTCAGAAGGCAGAGGCAGAGGCAGAGAGGCAGAGAGGCAGAGAGGCAGAGAGGCAGAGAGGCAGAGAGGCAGAGAGGCAGAGAGGCAGAGAGGCAGAGAGGCAGAGAGGCAGAGAGGCAGAGGCAGAGAGGCAGAGGCAGAGGCAGTAAGCTCTCTGTTCCAGGCCAACCTGGTCTCCAGAATGAGCTCCAGGACAGACAGAAAAGGGTCGGGGGAGTTGGGGAGATGGCTTAGCAGTTAAGAACATTAACTGCTCTTCCAAAGGTCCTGAGTTCAATTCCCAGCAACCATATGGTGGCTCACAACCATCTATAATGGAATCCAATGCCCTCTTCTGGTGTGTCTGAAGTCAGCTACAGTATACTCACATACATAAAATAAATAAATCTTTAAAGGAGGGGGAGGAAGAGGAAGAAGATGAGGAAGACTACTATATGACAACAGGAGAACTACCCTGTCACACTGCAGCTCTACTTTCTATGACCATCACCCCTGCTGGCACTCACTTGACGACCCTACATGTGATATGTTCTTTTTCATATGAAAAATATACTTTTTCTGTAGGAAAATATAACTCTTGGGTTCCATCCTTTGATTTGTTTTATGGCTTTTGGCTAATTTTTTTCCACTTCCTTGTTCATTTTCTTCTCTTGCATTTGAATCCACATAGTGACCTTTAGGTACAGTTGGTCTCATCCCCCTTGAAGGTGAGGCCCAGTAAAAAAAAAAAACCCAGGATGAACCTCATCAAAGTGATTTGCAGTGTAAGTCAGTGGTGAGACTAGCCAGGATTAAACTCACACCCTTGCCTGTGACTGTGCCTTTTTTCATAATCATGCTGTCTCCATATTACTGAGATCAAGTGGTCTTTGTGGGCCAATGAGAAAGAGCATATGGTTGATGAATTCCTTGTATGTATTGTTTAGGGGGTGGATTTTTAAAGGAATTTTTGTTTTTTGTGTGTGCTCATGTGCACATATGTGGAAGACCACCTTCAGGTGTCGTTCCTCACCTTCCCATCTTGTTTGGGATAGAGTCCCCTCACTCTGCACATTTAAGACAGGAGAGTCTTCTGTTCCCACTTCCTGCTTCCCTTCAGGGGTGTGCTGGGTATTAAAGGGTGACTTTTATGTGGGTTCTGGGGATCCAAACTCATGTTATCAG
This sequence comes from Mus minutoides, assembly GCA_902729485.2. Lineage (NCBI taxonomy): Eukaryota > Metazoa > Chordata > Mammalia > Rodentia > Muridae > Mus > Mus minutoides. Next base: position 41,511 of record LR750315.1, on the reverse strand, counting down.
GCTTGTATGGCAAATGCTTTTACTCACTGAGCCATCTCCTCAACCACTAGGGAGTGAATATTTTATATATTTGTTTTCTTTTCTTTTCTTGAGATAGGGTTTTACTATGGAACCTTGGGGACCTGGACCTCACGAGATCCATTTGCCTCTGATTAAAGGCATATGCAGGATGGCCTGTGAGTGAATTTTAGAGGATTTTGATTTAACCAGGTCTGGTAGTACAGTGTAGTCTTAGCTACTGCACAGACTGAAGCAGAAGGATTCTCCCGTCCCCAAATAAAAAGTTAGAGGAAGACTGGGGAGGGATGTAGCCCAGAGGTGGTACACTTGTCCTCCATGTGGAAGGCCCTAAGCCTCAATCCCCAGTACCAAAGGGGAAAGGTAGATTGCAGAGAACCTGTTTATTAAATCAGCTGTTTCGAATTCTTTTGAACTTTTTGCCTTTTTGAAAATCTGGAAGCCATAAACACTGTCAGAAAGTACATATAACTAGATAGTGTGGTAGATAATCCTAAGGGTTTACAGGACTCCTGGAACCTGGAGGCTCAGCTATTACCAATCTTCAACAATCTGCCTTTGATGAGGTTCATCCTGGGTTTTTTTTTTTTACTGGTTTGGAGTTTAGAAATCATGGCAAGCATGCTAGGGGTGGCCAGGTTAATAATTTTTGAAAAAAAATGAGGTAACTTGAATTTATTCTTAGATTAGGAATAAGTGAAGTTGCTGTGCTCTGGTGATGTGGCATGACAGTTCTCCTTTAATGCACAGCCCTAGCTGGGAGCTGGGTCAACTCGGAAACCCCAGTAGACATTAACAGAGCCTGATAGGTCAGAGTGCGCCTGCTCTGCCTGCCCTATGTCCTTCAAAATGTCACTCAGCCAATAGCTTTGCCTCTTTCTCATGCTTGCTTAAGCTTTGGAGAAAAGAGGAACTCATCTTCTTCAGAATGCTTAGAGCCTCCGGGCGTGGTGGCACACACCTTTAATCCCAGCAAGGGAGGCAGAGGCAGACTGATTTCTGAGTTCGAGGCCAGCCTGGTCTACAAAGTGAGTTCCAGGACAGCCAGGGCTATACAGAGAAACCCTGTCTCGAAAAAAGAAAAAAAAAAAAAAAAAGAATGCTTAGAGCCTTTGCTTGAACAATGGCTATCGCTGGAGTGAGACAATCCAGTCCCTGAGTGTCAGAGCTGAGGCCCATGGAGAAAGACTAGGTACTGCTGATGCCATTTGATTAATGGCTCTTCAGACCAAACCTGGGTTTCTAAAATGAATTTCCACAAATTCTTGCCTTCAAGAAGGCAGGCTACTTGCCTATAGCAGCTGATGAAGATAGAGCTGTGTAACATTTTTCTTCCCTACTGAGTATTTGAATATTATTGGATGCTGTTGTGGAATATTTCTTCTTTTTTTTGTTGTTGTTGTTTTGTTTTTCGAGACAGGGTTTCTCTGTGTAGCCCTGGCTATCTTGGAACTCACTTTGTAGAGCAGGCTGGCCTCGAACTCAGAAATCTGCCTGCCTCTGCCTCCCGAGTGCTGGGATTAAAAGCATGTGCCACCACGCCCGGCTGGAATATTTCTTTATTAACATTTTCCCTACTCATACCTCATAAAGTTTGGTTACTAATAAACCAAAAATTCCAGGAGTTTAATAGAGCTGAAATGGGAAGTGATCCAAAACAAGACTAATATAACTTTACTTGCAGAACTAACATTATTCTTATTGGTATGCATATGTAATCCTGGTCTGCATGTGAATATGCATATATACTGCTCCTCTGGATGTGTATGTACATATATGCTCTTCCTCAGGACATACATATGCATATGCTCTCTTCTGGGTATGCATATGGGTATGTTTTCATTCAAAGCCAATGCAATTCTGTTTATCACCAGGTTAGATCTGTGGCTTGCCCATTCAGGAGAAAGCTTGCTCTGTTGCTTTAGATAACATTGTGGCAGGTAGTACTATACTATAGTTGGCATAATCAGACGTGTATTTATACAGCTTGCAAACCTTCCTCTAGAAATGGCCTCTAAAGAGTCTCTCTCAAAATTATACTACCTGATTTTTTTCCCCTTCTGACAAAGGTCAGTGGAACTAAAGAACTGTTTAATTGAATAAAAATAGTTGTTTATCTTTTTACTGATCCTGGTCACAGAGCCATCTGGTTTTTCTAGCCTGATCAATACAGTTAATTAGACAGACGTGCCTTTTATTGGGGAGTAGTCAGTTAGTGTGGAAGGAACCTTTGGAGAGGACTAAGTTGATCACACATCAAGTAGTAACTGATTGATATGTTTCCTTCAGTAGATGTTGGGGAATTTTGAGAGCTATGCAGACACGCATAAGACACACACATACACAATTTTTGTGTGTTCCTGTCTTTCCACCCATCCATCCATCTATCTACATAATTGTCAAATGAGAAACAAGAGACTTTTCTTTTACCAACGGGCTTGTTGAGACCTATTCTGAGTATTAATTGGACTATGTCTGGTGGGTAGCTTGTACCTTTTGATTTTTTTTTTCCTTTTAACTCAGATAGAAAATCGTTTTTTGTTTATAACCATATTTCTAAAATTATATAAAACGAACAGTGTAGCTACCAATAATTTACTTGTTCTTCAGATAGTCCTTTGAAATCATTTTTTCTATAAGAAGCCTAAATTTAGATCTTTCTTTGAATATTCAGTACACACTAAATTTGTGTGTGTATGTGTATACATACATGTATATGTTTGTCTTCGATGATTCTTAGGTGATCTTCTCAGCTAGTAAAAGCATCTTGCAAAAAGAAAGAGACATTTCTAGACAAAGTGTTAAGAGATGAAGAAGAGCTCTAGAAAGATGGTGTCTTAGTTACTTTTCTGTTGCTGGACTAACACACAATGACCAGGACAACATATAAAAGAAAGAGATTCGTGTTTCTTATAGTTTCTGAGGGTTAGAGCTCATGATGGTATTATGAAAGAACAGCTGTGAGCTCACCTCAGTGACACACTTCCTTCAAAAAGGCCACATCTCTTAGTCCTTTTCAAATAGTTCTACCAACTGGGGACCAAGTATTCAAATATCCGAGCCTATGGAGGCTGTTTTTGTTTGAGCCATTACAAATAACTCAGTAGTAAAGAGCACCTCTTGCTCTTGCGCAGAAGACCCAGGTTCAAGTCCTAGCACCCATGTGGTAGCTCACAGCCATCTGCATCTTCAGTTCCAGGGGAGCTGATGCATACACATGGTATACTTAAACAGTGCAGGTCAAACATTTGTATACACAAATTTTAAAACATTTTTAAATAAGAGAGATGAAAAAGTAGGGGCTACAGAAATGGCTCAGTGGGTAAAAGCACATTCTGTTCTTCCAGGAGACCTGAATTCAGTTTCTATCACCAATAGCAGGCAGCTCATAGCCACCTGTAACTCCAGTCCCAGGCCTCCAGGCACCTGCACTCACACATAGACATAAATTAGTTTAAAAAAAAAAAAAAATATATATATATATATATACACACACACATAAATACACACATACCCCATACAAACATACATACATATATATATATTTTTTTTTAAAGATTTATTTTATTTATTATATGTAAATACACTGTAGCTGTCTTCAGACACTCCAGAAGAGGGCGCCAGATCTCGTTACGGATGGTTGTGAGCCACCATGTGGATGCTGGGATTTGAACTTATCACCTTCAGAAGAGCAGTCGGGTGCTCTTACCCGCTGAGCCATCTCACCAGCCCCTATTTTATTTTTTTAATTTGAAAAAGAGAAGTGAAGAGATGGACAGAAGCTGTGGGTGTGAACATTGCTTTCGGGTATTGCCTAAGTGACTGTTGCCTTATAGGTTAACAAGCTTAGAGAGTATCATGGCAAGCAAGCCCAGGCCACTCCCTGTGTGGTAACCTTTTTTATGACACCCTTTGTGAAGGAGTGATTGTTGAGCTCTTGTACTTGATCAAGTTAGTATCTGTGTACTGACATAGATTCGGTTAAACTTCCCTGTGAGCAGTGAAATGAGTCACTGTGGAGACAAAGCTAAGCTTTGATACTAGTTGGAAAAAGATTGTGGAGAATACAGACTGTACAACCCATGCTCGGTTTTGTATTATCTTTCTAGCCCACAAGCCAGACAAAGTATGTCTCCTTTGCCCCAAGGTAGCCTTTTCCTCAGTTCTAAGTGTTTGGGAGAAATGGAGACACTGTTCCCTACATATTGTATTTGAAACAGTCTTCCTCTGGCACCTCCCTGTTCTATTCTACCTTATAAGGTAAAGGCTCCTAAGATCTGAGATTTGTGGGGTTTGTTTGTTTTGAAAAAGGGTCTCTATGTAGCCCAGGCTGGCCTCAAACTCACAGAGATCTACCTACCTCTGCCTCCTGAGTTCTGGGATTAAATGGACCCAGTTTCAACACCCCCAATACACACACCATCCAGAACCCATGCAGAAAACTGGATCATGGTGGCCCAGTCTTGTAATCCCAGTGATAAAGAAAAAAAAGAGAAACCAATGGAGGGAGGAGGGAGAGAGAGGGAGAGGAGAAAGAGATTCCACCTCTGCTTTATGAAGTTCAGCTTTATGGTTTAGTGCAAGTGATTATGAATGTTAATGAGAGCATGGACTGTAGATTTCTCTTGGGAGTGATTGGCATTAGAGCTCTTCTGTTTCTGTTTCTACAACAGAATTCTTTCAGAGAACACATCAAGACTTCAGTGCCCTGAGCACTGACCATTGGCAGGCCTTACTAAGTCTGAGGTTTCAACCAGCCCAGATCTAGGAGGCAACCTTAGGAAAGGAAGGTCTACTTCCTGTGGTGATGTTAAATGTGTCACTACCTCACTTGAGATAATCTTCTACACACATTGAAAAATAGTGGAGCCTAATGACAAAGGCCTGTGGTGGCAAGTTCAAGGTCAGCCCGGCAAGCTAGTAAGACACAGTCTCAGAACAAATTTTAAAAGGCCAGGAGGAGTACAGTTGAGGGGGTTTCCTGCCAGGCATGAGTGGAGCCCCAGGCTCATTGGCTACCTAATTTGTTACGTTTTTTACTTTGATTTGTGATGTGCCCAGGCTGTCCTAGAACTCCTTATAATTTAAGCTAGGTTCTTCCTCACTCCGCCTTTTGCCTCAGAGCTGTCTGAATACTTGGATTACAGTTTTCAGCCATTACACACAGTTTGCTTCTTTATATTTTAAATATCCCAGAATTCTCTGTCCCTTTTTGGAATAGTCTTCTCCCAGATAACCACATAATTTGCTCCCTCATTTCCTTCAGGGCTTTGCTCGGAATGCCATTTATCAGAGAAGTCTTGTGTGACCACCTTACATAAATGGAAACAAACTACCCCAGCCACCCCTAGCTTCTGTATCCAGACGATTCCCTTTTCTTTTAATGCTTACCCCCACTGGGAACTTCATGTCTATATTTCTTGTTTCTTGTTCCTAACATTGTTCCCCTTTCCCACATGATATGTGTATAATTTTACCCCACTCAATAAGATGATTGTCCCGTGAGAGCAGGGACAGTGTCACTTTCTCTTCGCCATTTCTCTTTTTCCTTCCCCAGAATAGTGCTCAATACATAGTGGACACTCAATAAATATTTGTTTAAAGAATAAAAGAATGAACTCATTTTATTTTCAGGCTCTCACAGTTAACAGTATCCCAGGCAGCCAACTGTTAATGTTGGCAGGAATCCAACAGCCAACCACTAAATGCCATAACTGAATTCCTCAGGGCAGCTTGTAATTCCAGTGTTGGTGAGCACTCACACCATCTGGCTAGATGTCAGTGGGTGGAGACACCCCACCCCCATGCCCCGGAAATGATCCCAAGCAGTTCAGTCCTGGTAGATGGAAGAGAAGGGGAGGAACTATTAGAACTTGCTTTATCCCCAAAAGCATTTAAAGCATTCCAAGCATTTTCTGTGTGTTTGAGGAGCTATCATATCAAAGCCAGCAGACTTAACTCTGTGGGAACATTTTCTTCCTTCTAAGACTTCTTCTGAGTCAGCGTTCTGTCTGGACAGCTGGCCCCTTTAACGGTCCTGGGCTCTGCCCCAGTGAGTATTAAGCAATTAGGAAAATACTGATCCTTCAGTAAAGTAAGACTTCTGATAAGTATAACCTTGAGGTATTGTTTTTAGTATGCATTTTTTTGTTTATTTAGGGTGGTGAGGTTTGGAGAGGGAGGGAAGCAGGAATTTGATGTTAGGTTCATGGCTTCCTTTAAAGAGAACAAGAAAGAATGAGGTATGGACTAACGAGTTTTGTACCATGCATGTATGCACACATATATACATACATACATATATACATACATACATACATACATACATACATACATACATACATACATGCGTGTAATTAGTAGATGATTCTTTTGTGTTCTGGCTCCCTCCCTCTGCCGTACTAGAGGTTCAGTTTTCAGATGCAGCTAATTCTTTGGAAATGCAGCACGCAGCAGCAGAGCAGGGTAGTGTGGAAGACAAGGACTGCCTATGGCTACCAGCTGGAGAGCACAAACATGCGTTCTTGTGTCAGGACAGGAGGCTGGGCTGCTCACAGGCTTGCTCACAGCAGTCTTTGGTTGAGGGCTGTTCCTGTGCAGGACTCACTTCTTGGAGCAAGCTGCAGACATGCTTTGGAGAGAGAGAGCCTTTGTCAGAGATAGGGAGGCAGCCAGGCAGAAGGCGGCCCAAGTGCGGGGAGCTACAACATCTGGAAATAAGTGAACTTCTCAAGGTGGTGCTTGTCGCTGTTTGCTCATAACACAATGTTTTTGTGAGTCTAATTAATTAGTTTAGACCTAGCAATAATGATTTGAAGCTGCCACATAAAAAGACATCACTTCTGTCCTTGTCGTGGTTGGGCTGGAGGTAGCCCGCTGCTCCAGGATGTTAGGGAGATGCAGAGAACTTTAGGATACTTGATCTCAAAGATCTCTATGAAGATCCTAATTTTTATTTTCTACATTTTTAAAAATTGTGACACAAATATCTGAGATTTTTCCATGTAAAAATACTAGGTTTGAGCTGGCTGTATACGTACATGCCTATAATCTTCATACCCAGGAAGGTGAGACAGGAGAATTAACAAGATCAAGTCCAGCCTTGGCTACCTAGCGATACCCAATTTCACACACAAACACACACACACACTATAGGAGCTGAGGTACAATTCAGTAGCATGGTGTTTCACATGCACAAGGCCCTGGGCTTAGTTCTCACTGTCCCTCAAACCTTTAATCTAAAGTTGTACCATTGGTTGGGCTGTGGTGGCGCATGCCTTTAGTCCCAACACTTGGGAGGCAGAGGCAGGTGGATTTCTGAGTTCGAGGCCAGCCTGGTCTATAGAGTTAGTTCCAGGACAGCCAGAGCTACACAGAGAAACCCTGTCTCAAAAAAAAACACCAAAAAAAATCTCTTTACAGAATGATCTATGTAATTGAATACGTCTTTCCAATTATAAAATAATATATAAAATGTCTCTTTTGTTCCAACAGTATATCCTTTCAGGCTCTGATGACTTTAACCTGTACATGTGGAAGATTCCTGCAGATCCAGAAGCAGGTGAGTATGTCCCAGTGTAGATGTGCCAATCTGGTTGAATGCAGTTCCTTGAGAGAACACTAGTACAGTTGATGAATATACTTCTTTAAAAGTAATTTTTTAGACTTTATTTTATGCGTATGAATGTTTTGCCTGTTTACGAATGTATGTGTGCCACATGTGTGTCTGGGACCCTCCAGAGTGTGAGATCCCTTGGAACTGGAGTCGCAGATGGTTGTAAGCCACTATGTGGCTGCTGGGAACCAAACCTGGGTCCTCTGCAATAGCAACAGGGCTAATGGTGGAACCTTCTCTCCAGGCCCCTATACTTCTTTCTTTTAATATAAGCAGTTTATCAGAAAACATTCATTTTTGAGAATAAAGATTAGTAGCCAGGTCATTTACACATTGTCTTATCTGGCACAAATAATATTTAGATATTTTTCTCTCCTAAGAACCTCCTTTTTAAAAAAGTTTTATTTTACATTTATTTGTTTGAGTATGTGTGTGTACACACACATGTGTGCATTCACATTAGCCATGGTACATGTGTGGCGATTAGAGGACAATTGACTTTCCAGAGTCAGTTTTCTCTTTCCACCGTGTAGGCCAGGATTGGACAGCCAGAGTCTTCACCCATTGAGTCCCAGTTCCAGTCCAAGAGCCTTCCCGACTTTCACTCACTCCTTATGGGAGAGATTGGAGGTAGTTCCTAAAAATAGGGTTTCACTATGTACTCCACACTAGCCTGGAATTCTGAATCCTCCTGCCTCAACTTTCAGATTGCTGAGATTCTTAAGTGTTTGTCACTACTCCCTACTCCTAAAAGTCCCTCTTTAGCCCTCAGGGATCTCCTTTATATCTTGTTTAAAAGGATTTCTCAAAACACTTAAATTTTTTATTTTAAATTGTGTGTGCATGCCTGCGTGTGTATCTCTGGAGGCCAGAGACCTTGGATCCCGTGGAGCTGGGAACCAAACTTCAGTCCTCTATAAGAACAGGAAGTGCTCTTAACTGCAGAGATATCTCTCCAGCTCTGGAGATTTTTTGTTTTGTTTTTTAATTTTGCTGTGAAATGCTTTTTCTTTGTGCATCAGATATCCTGCTTGTTGTTTTATGCATGGTTGGTTAGGGCCTTGCCTTCTGTTGGACTCCATGGTGATGTAAACTAAAGGAGGGCTTCTCTGAGGATGGGCAGGTGTGTTTCTTGATGTTTGATAACCCCAGACATCAAATAGCAATTTCTGTATCTGCTCCAGCTATATTCTGACAAAGGCCTATAGTTTTCCATAAATTTGGAACATTTAAGTTTTCAACCTAATTTTGAAAAGGTTTATTCATCATATTGAATTGAGTTTTGCCTTCATATTTATCTGGTCTGTGCACCACATGTGTGTTTGATGGTCATGGAGATGCGAAGAGGGCACCAGAGGCCCAGGAACTGGAATTACAGATGGCTGTGAGTCATGTAGGTTCTGGGAATCAAACTTGGGTCCTCTGCAAGAGCAACAGTACTCTTAACTATTGAGCAATCTCTCCAGCCCCTCAAATCTCATTTTTGAAATAATGGCATCCTCACCTATTAATGTTACCTACTGCTACAAAAATGTATTTACGGACAGCGTAACTCAGCTGTCTGCAGTGGGCAATACATGGCTGGCATCAAACTGGAAAATGGCCAACAGAAACATAGCAGAGGACTCTGCCTTGTATGACACACATATCTAGTACTCAGAGCTGAGACATTTTTTGGCTTTGTCTGTTGTTGAATGAATAACATCACTACCAAACTCTAAACGAGGTGTGGATGTGGTGTGTCCAGGTGCTGTGGTCTAGTTACTAAATAAGTTATAAACACTTCCCTTGTGGAATTTGGAATTTGGAAGAAGCAGCTCCTTCTCAAGCACAGCCAGATGTGGCAACAGTCTACCACATGTGGCAAGCAGAGCAGACTCTGTTGAAGTTTATTCTGGCATAGGTTTCCTACCTCCGCAGATCACAGATTGATTCGCTGAGAAATAACCTTTGTGTTTAATTGTATCTTTTACCTGACTTGCAGTGTTTTTGATTGTTAAGTCACTATAATGTTTAGAAACAGTAGAAAGTACATTACCCTTTCCCTTTCCCTTTCTGGAACTCTTCTCTGCCTTACTTTCACACTAGTATAAAGAAAAATGGGGACTAGCAACAGAAGGGGGGGGGAGGATTTTTTTGTTTGTTTGGTTGTTATTTATTTATTTATTTATTTATTGGTTGGTTGGTTTGTTGGTTGGATTTTGATTGTTGTATATTTGGTTTTGGGGTACCCCCCTAAGTCCCTTGTGTAGTGCCTTAGGCTTGCGCCTCTTAGTCTGCCATGGCTACAATACCAGAATAACACAAACTGGATGAATTAAAAGATAGAAAATTTAAAGCTAGGCATTGTGGCACACCTTTTAATCCCAGCATTCGGGAGGCAATGTTCAATGCCAGCCTGGTCTACATACCAAGTTCAAGACAGCCAGGGCTATATAAAGAGACCCTATTCTAAAAAACAAAACCAAACAGAAAACCCATAAATGTAGTCCCTCATATTTCTGAAAGCTGAAAGGTCAAAGAACCACCCATAAATTGTGCTTCTCTCTCTGACTTGAAGAGATGGTCTTCTTCCTTTGTCCCCACTTTTCTCTATGCACATGCACCCCTGATAATTCTTCCTCTTATAGGATAGCTCTCACATTCCCTTTGAGCTATTCTTCAGAGATGGATTATTTTATAGTTCCTCGAAGAACTGAGGTTGGCTATCATTTCTTTCTCTCTGAGTCTGTCCTGTCAGTTAATCTAATTAGGGGATTCCAAAGATGGAGTCAGACTGGACCAAGGAAGTGTACTGTGGTGGTGAAACAGAAAGCACACCCTGGGCCAGGGGCACAACTTTAATCCCCAGTACTGGGAGGCAGAGGCAGGTGAATCCCTGTGAATTCCAGATCAAACAGAATTAAATTATGAGACCCTATCTTAAAAATAAATAATGAGAAAGTACACCAAGTGTTAGGTAAGCTGTTAGAGGCCACAGACCCCACATCTACTACAGTTATACTTGAGCTGGCCAGAAGCCATCATTTCTACACTGGGTTTCTCTGTTTGCAGGGCAGGGTCATACGGTTTCCCTCTTGTTGGTCTTAGGAGCTGGTAGTTGAGGGCTTTGCTCTCTCTGTATGTCTTCCAGCATTACATCATGTCACAGAAAGTCATTTCCTTTCATCATCATCTTGGTCTGCATGTAATGAAAGTACGTTTCACAGTTATTTTTAGTAAGCCTGCCTTACTTGGGAGTCCAAGCTTGCCGCCACTACTCCAAGACCCACCCACGTTCTCTCTCGTGTGAGCTTCCTTGTTCTGGGCAGCCACCTCCTTTTCTCTACTTCTACTATTCTTATAATTAAATTATTTTTATTAAAGTAATTTTAATTGTGTAATTTTTAAATCAAATAATTATTTAGAACTTAAGACAAGACAGCCTTCTCTACTTCACCCTATAACAGCTTATAGCTTATTATTTGTTATAACAGCTTATAGCTTATTAATTGGTTTTGGGGTATCCCCCTAAGGCCCTTGTGTAGTGCCTTAGGCTTGCGCCTCTTAGTCTGCCATGGCTACAATACCAGAATAACACAAACTGGATGAATTAAAAGATAGAAATTTTAAAGCTAGGCATTGTGGCACACACTTTTAATCCCAGCATTCGGGATTGTCTGCTTTCTAGCCTGCTAGCTCTGGCAGGCCTAGAACTTGCTATTTATCTTAAGTCTTTTACACAGAAGCTATTTGATGGACAGTTAAAATACTACTATATCTGCCAGCAAAGTGGCTCAGCTGACAGTGGCCTAAGGCCTGATTTTAATCCCCAGATCCCACCGGATAATTGGAGACAGATTTGTCTCCTGACCCCTCTACCCAGAGTGTTGTGAGAAGAGTAAGCCCATACCCATTCTCACACACATATGCTGACATAAGTAAGTCCACACCCATATTACTCACACGAGAATAAGCCCACCCATATTCATATTCTCCCTCTCTCTCTCTCTCTCTCTCTCTCTCTCTCTCTCTCACACACACACACACACACACACACACACACACACACACCCCAAAACAAAAGAATTTTAAAATCTGCCTGTAAAAGCCACGCAGCAGATTGTTCTCCCAGATCTCCAGATTCTCCTTTAATCCCACCAACAGCTTATGTCCCCATAGTGAAACCTGTTCAGGTCACCATCATTTAGCACTCAGGCCTCAGCTTACTTGGGGTGAGCAGCTCCTAGCAAATAGACTCTAGAGAGGTATGTGATGATGTAACTGCTCTCTCATCTGGGTATGTGTTTTCTCAGCCTTTCTTCAGACTGTCTTCAGAAATGCTTGACATCTCTTTTTTATAATGTAATTGCTCTGCTTTTTAAAATCATATTTACTGTGTATACACATGTGTATGCCCACCCACGCATGTACACATGTACCCTCACGCATACATACCCATGTGGATGGGTGCACATGTGGAGATCAGAGGACAGCTTTGGCGGTTTGCTTTCTCCTACTGTATGGTTCCTAGGGATTGAATTCAGGTTGTCTGACTTAGCAGCAAAATTCCTTTATTTGCTGAGCCACCCTTCTGGCCCTCTAATTTTTAAATGCTAGCAATTAATTCATAGTTAAAAAAAGAAAAAACATTCAGCAACTTTCAGCAAAGCAAACAGCACATCTGAGGGCTGTATGTGGCTCTTGAGTTTTTGTTTTGACTGCGTTAAAGAGAAATGACCTAATCCATCCTCCTGCCTTTTAAAATGAGCTGATTTCTGGGCTGAGGACAATCACGGTTTCCCTTTTTAGTCATGCTTGTTGAGCATAAGATACTAAGGTGAGCAGATAAAGAAAGCTGACTTACTATTATGTACCTTAATGGCACAATTAATACTTGACTCTAAATGACAAGTAATCAACATTAATTAAATGTCTGCTGTGTGCTTTATAGTGGTTGCCAAATGCTGAAAATCCTGAATGTGAGCCAAAGTCAGGGGCTTGTTTTTTTTTTTCCTTTCTTTTCTTTTTGGGTATTTGAGGTGTAATTTCTTTTTTAATGTTATACAAATTCTAAAGAAATTAATCTTCTTTTTTTTTTTTGGTTTTTCGAGACAGGGTTTCTCTTTATAGCCCTGGCTGTCCTGGAACTCACTTTGTAGACCAGGCTGGCCTCGAACTCAGAAAACTGCCTGCCTCTGCCTCCCGAGTGCTGGGATTAAAGGCGTGCGCCACCATGCCCGCTTGAAATTAATCTTCTTAAAGAATTATTTATGTATATGAGTTCACTGTAGCTGACTTCAGACACACCAGAAGAGGACATCAGATCCTGTTACAGATGGTTATGAGCCATCATGTGGTTGCTGGGAATTGAACTCAGGAAGTGTTAACCACTGAGCCATCTCCCTCCTGCAAGACTTCAGATGGAGCTGAGGAGACTATTTCTGTTGTGAGACCCATATCCATGTCAAACTCTTGACCTAGCAAGATTAGGTCTCCTTTTTCAGTTAGTGAAAATTACTTTCAAAATCCCCAGGTTAGAAGACAGACTAGAACCAGGAGCTTTTGCTGTGGCAAAGAAAACACTTGTGAGGATGTTTACATCTCTTGAGTGGGAAGGAAAGGCATCAGCTGTGTGTTGTAATCCTGAAAATAAGACAAACAGACCGGAAGTTACATACACAGCCAGGGAAAGGAGCAATAGGACTGAGATCTAGTGCTGTCATGGTCAAAGAACAGTCTAGGGAAGATCTCAAAAACTGTTATTGTCTAAGGTATTTTTAGACATTGTTTAATAGCCCTAGAAGCTTTCTTCAAACGATATATAGATGAATAGAAGACATTGACCTCTGAGATGGCTCAGCAGACCTTTGCTGTTGATCCTGATGACCTAAATTTGGTCCTCAAGGCCCACATGGTAGGAGAGGACCATCCTCTTTAGGTCTGCACATTGTTCTCTGGCCACCATACACATGCTGTAGGGTGTGCAGACCCACACATAGAAGCACACACGTAAATAAGTCAATCTTTTTTTTTTTTTTTAAAAGACAAAGTCTTGCTGTGCAGCTCTGGCTGACCTGGAACTCGGTATGTAGCTGGCCTCAGACTCAGATCTGCTTGCCTCTGCCTTCTGGGTGCTAATAAAAATAGCTAAATATATGCATGCTACTGCTGGTGCTACAAGTATTATGATCAGTGCAGATCCAAAGCACTTTTTTTCTAGTAACTTACATATGGAAGTAATTGATTTGGCAAAGTAGTGGGAGAGATAGGTTACTCTTTAAATATTTGTATTTCTCTTTCTTCTAACTTGTTTTAAAATTTTCTCAGAGCAGCTTTCCCTGAGATAGGAGTCTACTTTAATTCCATATGATATGTTTCTTTTCTTCTCTCTCTGCTGTGTGTGTTTGCACTACTTTTGCCTGAACCTAGAGCCTCATACATGCTAGACAAGTGCCCTGCCACTGAGCTACATCTTTCTAACACGACCTTATTATTTATGGAAAAAACGTATAATCCAGATGAAATGATAGTCTTGATTTTTAAATTCCTGATCCATTCATCTTAAAGTTGGGGGCTTTAGAGAAACACTGTAACCCTTCCTATCTGATTCTTCCCATGTAAAATAAGAATGATAATGCCATCCAAAGCAGCAGTGTCTACCTTCTTGGTATTACTCTGAGAGTACTTACAAACTCAGTGATTTCTTCCTTATTTAAAAAGTTTTTCCCACCTAGGGATGGCACATACCTTTAATCCCAGAGTTTGAGGCCAGCTTGGTCTACAGTTCTAGGCACCCAAAGCTACACAGAGAAACCCTGTCTTGAAAAACAAAAAGCAAATAGTTTCCTCCCTTTTTGAATACTCCTTTTAAAAAGGCAAGATGGACAGGCAGTGGTGCCACCTGCCTCTTATCCCAGCATTCAGGAGACAGAGGCAGAGGATCCCTTGTGAGTTTAAGGCTAACATGGCCTACACAGAGAAGCAATGTCATCCAGGATAGAGACATTGTCGTTTGTATCCTCATGTATGAGTGACCTAGTGGTTCTTACCTGAAGACTGCTGGAGTCATGAGTCATCTGACGGATTCCCTTTTGACAGACTTTTTCCAATAGAAGGGCACCGTGCATTTTCACTCTCAAGTCATGTCAGCTACCCCACAGGCAGGAAGCTAGAAACAGCCGTAAGGTGTATTTGTCAGCCTGCGTATATATGTGGACAATATCGCTTCCTTTCTTCTGTAGTTAGCTTTATTCTGTGTGTGCACACATGTGCACAAAGGTCAGAGGACAGCCTGCACAAATCCTTTCTCTCCTCCCACCACGTGAGTTCCAGGGATCAAGCTCTGTACAGCTGTCTCGGGAGCTGCCGCTGCCCACTGAGCCATCTCCTCGGCTCTCTTAATTTTCCTAGATGTACATTTGTTCTCAATGTACATTTGTTCTCAGTGAGTTAGGCTTAGGCATCTAGTTTTTTCCTTCCTTATAACTGGAAAAACAACTGTTTTTAGTTGGCCACATGTAGTTGGTTGCAGCCACATATGAAGTACAGCTGAAGGAAGGGAGTTAGGTATAATTGTCTTTGTACAATTAGGCACTGCTGCCTGTGGAGTGCTGGAGCTCTGCTGAGGGCACTGCTGTTCCCATCTGGTTTCTCTCATCTCTGAAGTGGTTACGTGTTCCCAAAGAGACTGCCAGTGCTCCCTCTGTCTTGTCAATATCCTTGATTGTGTTTCCCTGTGACTTGAAACTTAAAGCCTGCAACTGTCGGTTCAGACCTTTTGGAAATGTTAAGATTTCTTTGGGCTTCTCTTCTAAGTGTACCAGGAAGAGAAATGTCTTTTGCCCTTCATATTTATAAACTTTTGTTGTTGTTGTTTCTTTTCTTTTTCAAGACAAGGTTTCTCTGCTTAGCCTTGGCTAAAGTTCTCCTGGAACTTTCTGGAGACCCATATTTGTAAACTCTTAATTGTATCAGTGAAGTAGGCTCCTTTTCTCAGCCACTGTTTACCAAGCTGTATCCTTGCAAGTTATAAGCTTTGTTCCAGAGCTTATGAATGGGGCTTTACTTGAATTCATTTACTTACTGGGTATCTTAGAGAAGTTATTTGGGCAGATCCTTAACACTGCTGGGGGAACTTAACCCAGGGCCTTGAATATACTAAGCAAATGTTATACCACTGAGCCACATTTCCAGCCAATACTTTCTTGACTTATAAGGGGGGTGATCAAAGGGTATTTACCTACATGTGCACATACTCAACTTATGTGAGGACTCCAAGGTCCATAAAAACATAATTATTAAGAGGAATGTGAATAGATTTCAGGAATTTGGCAAATTTTTCATAGAATTGACATTTTAAAGCATTATGAAGGATAGGTGGGAGTTTAACTGTTTTTGTTTCTTTGCTCTTACTACAGTAAAAATGCTATTAAAAACAACAACAACAACAACAACAACAACAACACACCCAAAATTAGCATCAGGAACATAGAGACAAAGAAACATCTGGATAAGTCCATATGGTGGTAATAGAACCCACAAGTGGACCCCCCCCCTTATTTCACAGTCTTAAATATTCATGTTTCAGTTTGGTCATCATGTATTTATCTGAAACATGCTTTGAGGCAATGCTCTAGAGACTGGGGATTCAGCAGAGACGAGAGTCCTGTCGTCACAGAGTTTACTTTTAGTGAGGGGAACTTTTCACACAAGGAATAGCAGACATGAATAACAGAATGTCTAGTTGTGCAATGGAATGGATCAGAGTAAGGGGTTTAGGAATGGCATTAGTATGATGGGGAGTCAGTATGATGGGGAGTCAGTATGATGGGGAGTCAGTAGATGCAGATTTTGATTAGATGTTCTGAAGAGACTTCATTGAGAAGGTCACAACTGAGCAAAGCCCTCAGAGTGGGAAACTCGGGCAAGACTCAGCCTTGGGGAGCCAGCAGGAGGTCTTGAAGCAAGAGTGGCCCCGGTGTATTTTGACACACATGGAAGCTAATAGGTTGAGGCAGAGCAAGGGTGTCACAGGGGATACACAGTGGGTGATGAGAACAAAGGGTAAGTGGAACAAAGGAGGATGGGTATTCAGCAGAGGGGAACGTACTGCGTGTACTGGCTAGTTTTGTGTGTCAACTTGACACAAGCTGGAGTTATCACAGAGAAAGGAGCTTCAGCTGAGGGAATGCCTCCATGAGATCCAACTGTAAGGCATTTTCCCAATTAGTGATCAATTAGGGAGGACCCATTGTGGGTGGTGCCATCCCTGGGCTGGTAGTCTTGGGTTCTATAAGAAAGCAAGCTGAGCAATCCAGGGGAAGCAAGCCAGTAAGTGACATCCCTCCATGGCCTCTGCATCAGCTCCTGCTTCCTGAACTGCTTGAGTTCCAGTCCTGACTTCCTTTGGTGATGAAGAGCAGTGTGGAAGTGTAAGCTGAATAAACCCTTTCCTCCCCAACTTGCTGCTTGGTCATGATGTTTGTGCAGGAATAGAACCCTGACTAAGACACTGAGTGACTGAGGAGCCATTAGAATGGGATAAGAGGGAGCTACAAGTAATTTAAAGGGATTGCTTGGCTGCTGAGTTGAGGGGATGTAGTAGGAGTGGGGCTCTCATGGAAAGAAATGGGGAGAACTGCTGTGTGTCTCATGAGACATGTGAGGAGTGGTGGTGGCTTGGACCTAGGCCCTAAAGTTAGATCAGAGATACTGGTAGGAAATAAGACCATTAGGATTTCTTGAGTAGGCAAGAATGAATGACCATGGCCAGGTGTGGTGCTGTATGCCTGCAATCCCTGCCAGGTGGCTGAGGTAAAATGGATTCATGTCCAGGCCGAGTATATAGCAAAGCCTGTGCTTTAGAGGGAAGCAGGAGAGGCAGAGAGAGAGATGGGGAAAGGAACGGAAGAGAAGGTGAATTACTGAAAACCAAACATGGAGGAGCTGCTGTGTGGAATCACGTAGGCAAGTAGGATCAATCGGGTTGAAACTGAGTGAGCCACTGGACTCTGGTAACATCGCATGCTGTCATGTTAAAGTGCCCTAAGCCTAAGAAGGTAATTTTAGTTGTGCGCCCCCCCCCCATCATTGAAACTACCTGATACTTCAGCTTCTGAAACGTTGTCTTGCTCTGCTAGGTATTGTTTATAATTATGCTTGTTCATTGTACCTGTGGGTATGTCAGACTTCTACAAATCCAAGTTCTTTTTCTCTTCATGAAGGCCTGTGCTCTTGCTTGGAAATGCGAATTTTCTATTTTGCTGCCTTAATTGTTTTCATGTTTTGTTTTGTTTTTTGTTTTGGTTCGGTTTGCTGTTGTTTGAAGCAAAGTCTCCTGTAAAGACCAGGGCCTCAAGCTCTGAAGCTTCCTGCCTCAGCCTGCCCGGATCTTACCCACCCTCCTGCCACCCTCCTCCAGCCCCGCTTCAGTCCCTCAGCACTGCTAGGCTTTGCCTTCCTAATCCGACTGCTAATTGAGTCGATTTTCCTTCCTCTTCTCAAAGGACTGTCACCAGGAGAGTGAGTAGGAAAGAGGACAGAAATCAGGACTCTAATGTTTAGCCCTTTGTCCTCTCTGGGAGAACATTTGGTCCAATTTGGAGGAAAAAGTAAAAACCAAATTGGTTTCCTCCCTCCCTCCCCTCCTCTCTCCACCTCGCTCCTCCCCACCTCTTTCTCTCTTTCTGATCTAATTAAGATTGAGTTAGGCAAATGTGTTATGCTCTACCAGCTAGCGACATCGCCAGTCACCTATATTTTGAGACAGTCTCACTAAGTTGTTCAGACTGGCCTTGAATTTGTCATCATCCTGCCTTAGCCATACTAGTGGCTGGGATGTTTGCTACCACACCCAGCCTAGTTAATTTAGTTGGTTGGTTGTTACAGACAAGGTCTTTATTAGTTTTAGCTGGCCTGGAACTCAGTGTATAGCCAAAAGTGGCCTCAAACTTGTATCAATGCTCACGCCTAAACCTTCCAAGTACCAGGATTATCGGCATGAGCCCCACTGTACCTACACTGCCAGAGCATCTTAGAAAGGCCTTTGGGTTCTGAGCAGCGTGTTTGTGAGTCACTTGGATCCCAGTGTGCCCGAGACAGTGAGTGGTGAACATCTATGGATTCGTACTTTGTTTTCTGAAATCTGTAGCAGAATACATAAGAGGATTTATAGCCTTTCCCACCTCTAGCATCCCTTTTTCATGAAGGAAACTGGAACTTCAGCTTTGCCTTTACTGTTTATCTGTGTGCATGTGTGTGCACACTTGCCACAGTGCCTGTGTGTGTGTGGCAGTCAGGGGGCCTCAGGTGTCAGTCCTCACCTTCCACCTTGTTTGAGATGGGGTTTTATTTTTTTTTGTTTATTTGTATGTCAGCATTATATGGGTTCTAGAGATCTGAGCTCGGGGCTTCTCACGTGCAGTAAGCACTTTTCACTAAGCTATCTCCTAGCCTCAGCTTTGACCCTTTAAAAAACAGATGTATTTATTTTGTGTGTGAGTGTTTTTTGCTCTGTGTGGTGCCCACAGGGCCAGAAGGCAGCCTTGAATCCTTTGGAACTGAGGTGGCAGTGAGCCGACCACATGGCGCTGGGCACTGAACCCAGGTCCTCTGGAAGAGTGGCAAGTGCTCCATCTCTGTGCTCTTGTCTTTGACTTCTGACAAAACCTACAAATCAGTGCTGTGCTGTTTGGCAACCAAAGCAGATGGCCCCCAGAAAAGACTAAACAGAGCTGAACCAGTAACCGCTTAGGAAGATGGGTCCTTTCTCCTGAGTGTGTGTTAGTTTATTTCTTGATAGTCATTATTAGTGATGAGGTCATGACTACACTCAGCAAATCATTTACATAAACTGTATAGTCATTCAAGTCATCTGAAACCTGAGAACCGTACTGCCATAAGTAAAGTGTTGTTAGCTTTCCTCCTCGCAACCCTGTTTCACATTCCCTGGGGACATACGCATATCAAATAGATATATAAAGCAAACCATTACTGATAATAAGCAATTAAAAATTTGTTTTAAAACAATTATTTAGTATTCATATAATTTTAGTCTGTATGAAAACGAAAGCAAATTTGCACCCTAATAGGTATAGATGTGCTTATTCATATACTTATTGCAGTGCTCGGAATTGGACTGGGGCCTCGGGTCACTATTGCGCTACATCCCCAGCTTGCTTGTTTATTTTTACGTAAGTAACTAGTTCAGTCGTGACTGAGTTTTCAATATTGCAAACATAGAGAATCTGTTATCGTCCAGAGCTGATAGATACTTTGATTGTGTAATCATCAATGCAGCGTGTGCTGCTTCGCATAAATATCTAGTATAAAGTGACGGACTGTATTTAGGGCTATTTGAAAAAGTGTGGGGCATTCTGACCTAATCCCAAGCAAAACTCATTTAACCGTCTTATGAAACTCAAGTTAGCAACTCAAACAGGTTTTGGAATCAAACATTTTAGCACAATGAAATCCCAAGATACATTGATACTTTGTTACTTCTGTGCTGAGAAAGTCCTGTGAGTGCATAGAGAGCCATCCATTGCTATAGTTCTAGGAACACAGCTGTGGTCACCCTAACAAATGGCAGAAATGCTTCCTGTATCTGTTTTATCATTAGAACCTTTTTCAGATCCACTGGATCTGGATAGGAAGGATTAAAAACCCACCATGGTTAGATTACACAGAAAATTGACCCGAGCTTTAATCCAGTTTATTTACTAGTGACCATCCCAGTTTAGGGGGCAAGAACTGGATATTTAAAAAAATAGAATTCAGAGATCTATACTGTATGCACAACCTTGTTGTTGTTGTTGTTGTTGTTGTTGTTTGGTTCTGTTTTGTTTTGATTTGATTTGATTTTGTCAGACCAACCTTTCCTACAAAAGCAGACACATGGCCGCTCATGCTCCTTAGCTCCATTGTCAACCTAGAATTACTGGGGAGTCACAGTGAAGGACTGCCTAGATGAGGCTGGCCTGTGGGCATGACTCTGGGAGATTGTTTTTATTTATTCTGGATTTTTTGAAACAGGGTCTCACTTTGTAGTCCTGGTGTCCTAGAACTCACTGTGTAAATTAGGCTGGCC
This sequence comes from Mus minutoides, assembly GCA_902729485.2. Lineage (NCBI taxonomy): Eukaryota > Metazoa > Chordata > Mammalia > Rodentia > Muridae > Mus > Mus minutoides. Next base: position 20,809 of record LR750315.1, on the reverse strand, counting down.
TTGAACCCATAGAGATCCAGCTGCCTCTGCCTCCCAAGAGCTGGAGTGAAAGGTGTGGTCCGCCACATCCACCTGGAAGACAGTTTGGATAGCCTTAGGTGATGTGAGAAGGCCCAGCCTGACTGTGGACAGCACTGTTTGGGTCCTGCACTATATCTGACTAGGAACCTAGCCGAATACTACCTGCATTCTTCTCCTGCTCTTGACTGTGTGTGTGCTATGACCAGCTGTCTCAGGTCCTGCTCTAATACTTGCCCCAGTGGTGGACGGACTGTAATGTGAAATTGTCAGCTGAAATAAACCCTTTCTTCCTGAGTTGCAGCAGCAGAACTAAAAGGTGTTCCTGAGGAATGCCGTGAGCCCTATATCTAGACAGCTACTGTGTGCCCTTAGGTTTCTATGGATCCCCCTCTCTGTAGGAGACCCAAGCCATATCTTCCACCTTTCATGCCACCCCCAGGCACTTAATGTTGTGACATGACGTGCCAAGCTACACTTCTATCCTGGGATACATGAAGCTGTGACTCACAGGCCAGACTTGCCTGGATCCCACCATGTCAGCCTACTTTATCCAGTAGACCAAATGTGGAAAACTTTCTTGAAAGAGATTAGTTGGGGGAAAGCATGTCCCTGTAATCGTTGCTCCTTCACTGAGATATGGGAAAACATTTGGAGCGAAATTTTTTTTTTAAAGATTTATTTTTTGTCTATAAGTACGCTGTAGCTGTCTGTACAGATAGTTGTGAGCCATCATGTGGTTATTGAGAATTGAATTTTAGGACCTCTGCTCACTCTGGTCAACCCTGCTCGCCCTGGTCAACTCTGCTTGCCCTGGTCAACTCTGCTTGCTCAGTCCAAAGATTTATTTATTATTATACATAAGTACACTGTAGCTGTCTTCAGATGTACAAGAAGAGGGCGTCAGATCTCATTACGGGTGGTTGTAAGCCACCATGTTGTTGCTGGGATTTGAACTCAGGACCTCCGGAAGAGCAGTCGGTGCTCTTACTTGCTGAGCCATCTCACCAGCCCTGGAGTGAATTTTGATCAAAGTGTTTGTGGGGTAGAACAGACACATGGAACAGAAACCATAGAGGCACAAAGTATCCGCTGTCCAATTAACACTCTTTGGTTTGTGCCTGGATGCCTCATGCTCTGCCTTATTAGCTGTATTTAGTTGTGTGTTAGAGCTTAGAGCAATCTTGTTCAGAATGCATGTGCTCTGTCTGTATGGGTATAATACCAATGCCAGGATGTTAAACCTGAATCTGGTCCAAGTTCATTAATGACAATATTTTTACTCTGTAAACACACTCCAGGCCCATGGTACTTACTGTGTGCCACAGCATATGGGTGTCAGAGGACAACTCCTGCCATGGTTGGGAGGCCCTAGGATTGAACTCAGGTTATCAGGCTGGCAACAGTGCTTTTATCCATTGGTCCTCCTTCCTACTCTTAATACTTGCTATTATGACGTGATCCAGAGCTCCTGCTGTCCAAGGGCAAAGGAGGGGTTCTTTGTGTTATCCTATTTTCTTCCCTCTAATGTCCTCTTAGTATAAATTGAAAGTTAAACAGATTAAAGACGTCTTGTGTATTTGAATCGTCATATGTTACTGGTTTTGCAAGCTCCTGGCTTAGCAGCCTGGCTCATCCCAAGTATTCAATCTCATTTTGCTCTAATGCTTTTTCTAATACAACATTTGGATTAAAACTTGGAGACCAAAAACTCGATGTTTTAAGTGGCTTTAGGTGATTGACAATGGAGTTGCTGTGGGTGGGTGTGGGCATTGCTTACAGGCTAATAAAGGCTCTCGGTAAGAGCCATGTGTTGAGGGTGCTCTGCCCCTCTTACCCCAGCACTCTATCTAAAGATGCTGCGTGCTGCTCTAATAGTCAGTCAAAATCTCAGCCCTGTTCAGGTTGTTTATATGTTATAACTGTAACCTGTTACCATTCGATTTTGTTTGCTCCTGTCTTCCTAGGTGGCATTGGCAGGGTGGTCAATGGAGCCTTCATGGTGCTGAAAGGGCACCGGTCCATCGTCAACCAGGTCCGGTTTAACCCCCACACCTATATGATCTGCTCTTCTGGCGTAGAAAAGATTATCAAGGTGAGACGCTTTCTTCTTCTGTCCTTTTAGGGAAATGCTTGTAGTTCATAACAGGAAGAAACTAGAACAATGTGTGTAGGGATTTATATCTAAATCTTGACAATTTATCAGATTTCTCCATGAGGGCCAGGAATGGTGGTGCATGCCTGTAAACCTGACACTTAGAGCCAAGGTTAAGAGAATAGCTAGCTATGCTGCAGAGCAAGATTCTGGCTTTAAAGGGAATTAAAATATTAGAAGTTGTTATTGTAAAAGTAGGTGCGGCATGGTGGGGGTACATGTGTTTAATACCAGATCGCTCTGAGTGTAAGCTAGCAGAGTCTACAGTGAATCCAGGCCAGGCAGGGCTATACACTATGAGTCTACTGTTTGTTTGTTTTCAAGTGATTTTTTAAAATTTCTTTCAGAATCATTGTAACATGTATATTAATAAATCAGTATACTTATAAAACTTTTATATGGGTTCATTTTTATCAGAAATGTACATTTGTTTGGGTATCGTGGCACATACCTGTAAACAAGTATAAACACTTGAGAGGTGGAGGCAGGAGCACTGGAAGGTCAGGGTTATACTTGACTACATAGGGAGTTTAAGGTCAGCCTGGACTAGAGATCCTGTTTCAACACACACACACAAAATTTAAATTAAAAAAATGTCTGTGTGTGTGCCAGGCAATAGTGGCACACGCCTTTAATCCCAGCACTTTGAAGGCAGAGGCAGATGGATTTCTGAGTTTGAGGCCAGCCTGGTCTACAGAGTAAGTTCCAGGACAGCCAGGGCTACACAGAGAAACCCTGTCTCGGAAAAAAAAATGTGTGTGTGTATTTACATATACACACATATGTGTACATAGTTCCATAGAAAGATAGGTATCTTTTATTTGTTATGTTAAAGATCCCAAGCCAATCAGTATGTATGCATCTGATACATTGTGTGTGTGTGTGTGTGTGTGTGTTTGTGTGTGTGGTGTGTGTGTGTGTGTGTGTGGGTGTGTAGTCCATGAATATCCCTTCATGTGCTTTTCAGTAACTGCTAATTTAGCATACTTACTTACTTTTTTTTTTTAAAGATTTATTTTATTTATTATATGTAAGTACACTGTAGCTGTCTTCAGACACTCCAGAAGAGGGAGCCAGATCTCGTTACGGATGGTTGTGAGCCACCATGTGGTTGCTGGGATTTGAACTTATCACCTTCGGAAGAGCAGTCGGGTGCTCTTACCTGCTGAGCCATCTCACCAGCCCCGTAAAAGTAAAAAGCATACTTACTTTTACGGAGGACCTATATAGATCTCAATGTAGAATTGATAGCCTTAAACCAACCAGATTTTGGGGCTCCTGACCCAGCATCCTCTGACTTCTCTTTGGCTTTAAGCTATACCTTTAGATCCACTTTCAGAACTAGTCACCAGGCTTTGAAACCAGAAGTATATTCCAGACACTGCTTTATGGGTTGTATTGCAGTAACTTCTGATCTTGACTAGTAAGTTCTGCTCTCCACATTCATGTGATTAAGAGAACCACTGTCTCTTCTGTTACCTGGTGTGCCCTATGTCTAAATTGCTTAACCCAGGTTTAACTGAGTAATTGTCAGATTCATGACTTAATTAGCTCAAAATCCATTTTAAAAAACAAAACCTGCATGTGGTTTTAATTGAGGTGACTTAGAGATGAATACTAACCATGCCATCCAAACACACTCACACTGGCTGAGGAGTGTTTGTGTGGCTAACACAGAGGGAGCCAGCCTGGCTTGTTTTCACAGAAGGGTAACCTGTTGTCACTCACAGTGCTAGCAGCTCTTTTCCATATCCGAGGAAGAGATAATTGGGAAAATGATAATTTCTCCCTCCCTTCGTCTTTCTTCCTCCTCCCCTCTCTCTCCACCTTGCCCAGGACTAGGGATTGTACCAGGCAGGGCCTTGTATATGCAAGGCCAGTGATTTACTACGAGCTCTTCCTGCTCCCATAAAATGATAAATACTTTAGGATCTGTTATAACTTGACTCTTAAGTAAGGAGAGATTATGCTACAATAGTTAAAATTCCTCAAATTTTTTTGGTAAAGGTTTTATTTATTTTATGTATATGAGTACACTGTTGCTGTCTTCAGACATACCAGAAGGCATCGGATCCCATTACAGATGATTATGAGCCACCATGTGGTTGCTGGAAATTGAACTCAGGACCTCTGGAAGAGCAAGCAGTGCTCTTAACCGCTGAGCCATCTCTTCAACCCTTCCTCAATATTTTTTTTTAATGACGATAAAACCTGAGAGAATTTTCAGAGAAAAAGTAAATTTGTTATGATTTAGTATTTTTCCTCCTTATATTATTGTTTGAGAATTTCACACATGCATCCACTCCCTTACAATTCCTGCTGTTTCCCCCACTATCCCCACCCAACTTTAAGTGCTTTGTATTTTTTTTTTTAGCCCATTTACTCCACTTAGTGCTTTCGTTTGTAAATGGGGTTTGGGGCGGGGTGAGGGGTGTGTGTAGCTTCCTGTGTTCCTCTAGCAGCCATCACTTGCTTCTAGCTCCTCAGCTCAGGTTGGGACTTGGTGAGCATCTTCCTGTTCGTGCTAGCGTCTGGTGTGTGCAAGTTCACATGTGCGGTTGCCCTGCTGTGTTCAGGAAGCAGGTCTGCTGTGTCATCCATCACCTCTGCCTCTTACAGGTTCCTCTCTCATCTTCACAGTGATCTCGGAGCTTTAGGAAGGAGACGATTATAGATATATCATTTGGGATGGAGAACTCTGTAGTCTCTTATATTTTCAGACAATGAAATTTAAATTACAAATTGCTGTCATGTGGTTAATGTATAAAAGCCAGGAGGAAGCCTTATCCTCTGCCTTCACCTTGCTGGCGAAGGAAGCTGACAGCAGCCATCTGGACCATCTCAGTCATCCTATACTAGGACAGTCATTGAAATAGCCCTGTCCCTCACATTGCCTCTCTTTGGCCTATGATTAATAGGTTGGCACTGTAAAACATGCCCTTTCTAGGCCTGTTGACGTCATTCTCTTCAGAGCTCTCTGCTTGGGCATCTCCTTTAGAAGAGAAATTCCTGTTTGACATCTACTTGGATGCTTCTGTGCTGAGTCTCCTCAGATATTGTTTAGTCAACTGAAGTCTTAACTCTAAAGGTCAGAGGTTGGAAACTGGCCAAGTTCTCAAGAAAGAGAAGAAAATGTTTTCTCTGTGAGGTTATCCAGGCTGAGATGTGGAGCTCACTGCTCCCAGGTTCCCATAGGAACAGAGAGGCCATTTACCGCCATGAGCATGCAGTGAGAGCAGAGTATGAGGGGTCTCTGGGGTCTCACACGCTTCCCCGCCTGCCTCTGGCTGGACATAGTATAGTTGGGTTTGGTGGCGTGCCCTCAAGAGACTGAGGCAAGAGGACAGCACATTCCCAGGTCGGCCTGAGCTACACAGCCAGACTCTGTCTCAGAAAAAAAGAAAAAGGAAAGGAAAACTAAATGCAGGAAAGAAGAACCAGGTTAAAACTCAGTGTTGGCCCAACTCTCTGTTGGAATGACCACCCTTACCTAACTAAGCCAACATCATCCTGAAGACCCCTACATCTCAGCAATGTGGATGTCTGCTGTTTGTGAGGACTTGCCACCTTTGCTGGGATTCACCTGGGCCTGACCACTGTTATTTAATGTCACTTCGTTGCTTGCTCCTTCTACAGGGTCAGGTCATGGCTCCAGGAGCATCCTCTCCCATGGGATCTGATCTCTATCCACTCTCCTTTCTCATCCTCTACTGCCTCTGTCAGCTTAGAAAAGCGGCCCCTTTGAGAGAGCCAACCTCTTCACACTCATAACAGGTCCTCTGTTTCTCTGAATGCCCACACGCAGCAAAAGAAAGGGTTTGTTTATAGCTAAACTTTGAGAAGATGGGGCAAATTCTTTTTTCTCCTCTAAAGCTCTATATTATGGCTACAGTGTGCTCGCTGTTTGTGGCAGCCCCTATGGGGAGCATAAATGACAAAGGTCACACAAGTCTCTCTAGGAATTAATGACCCAGAAGGAAAGAGAAAAAATAAAGGTGAAAGAGTTCCCAAGACATGGAGACAAAATTTTGATTGTTTGTTTGTTTGCTTGCTTCTTTTTCAAGACAGGGTTTTTTCTCAGTAACCGTGGCTATCCAGGAACTCTTTCTGTAGACCAGATTAGCCTCAAACTATCTCTGCCTCCCAAGTGCTGGAATTAGAGGTATTTGCCCAGCTAACAAAACACTTTAGAAAGGATTTTTCTCATTTGAGATCATCCCAGTAGAGGTTACTATCTGAGCTTGACTTTGAACTGAGACTTCAAGAGAAGTGGGCACGCCCACTTGGAGCTCCTCCTACTGCTGTTCTCAGGGTTCCTTCATGAATCCTACAGTCACTTAGCCTGTCTGTGAATTTAAACTTTTAACATTTACTATTTTGTGTATGAGCATTTTGCATGCCTGGTGCCTGCAGAAGTCAGAAGACATTGAATTCCCTGGAACTGGAGTTAGACCACTTTGAGCTGTCATGTGGATACTAGGAATCAAACCTGGGTCCTCTGGAAGAGCAGCCAGTGCTGTTAACCACTGAGGCATCTCTCCAGCCCCAGCATGTCTGTGCTTCTGAATTGCTGCTGTCTTAGATCTAAAGAAATGAACAGTTTTAAAACAATTTTTTTTTTTAAAGATTTATTTTATTTATTATATGTAAGTACACTGTAGCTGTCTTCAGATGGTTCAGAAGAGGGCGCCAGATCTTGTTTCGGATGGTTGTGAGCCACCATGTGGATGCTGGGATTTGAACTTATCACCTTCGGAAGAGCAGTCGGGTGCTCTTACCCGCTGAGCCATCTCACCAGCCCCGAAATGAACAGTTTTATAATTGTTTGAAGTGGTTCTGGACCAGGATAATGGGGAGTCAGTAATTCTGATGGCCAGCTAAAACATTTTGGTCTTAAAGCTTTCTGGCTGACAGGTTCAGCCACCAGATAAAGAGGAAGCAGCTTGCCTATCAGTGCTTGGCCTGTGTCATGCAATCACTCTCACAATGTGCTTGAGAAATGGAGGCTTTCTAGGGTGAAGGGATTTGCTCAGGACTGTGGGAAATGGTAGGACGTGGGCTCCTGCTGCTCTGTACTGCTCTCAACCAAACACGGACTTCTAGGGAGAAGTTTTGTTTTGCTGAGTCTTAGGGCTACATTAGAGTCCATCTAACTCACTGGGCGGAGGAGCCATGCCTCACCCAGGGTTACCAGTTAACTAGGAGCCCACACTCCCAAGTCTCCTGCCTCCCAATCCAGGCTTATTCTGTTGCCTCAGTCTTCAGAAATACACAGTTCAGCTTAATCTGTTTTGGCACTTTCCAGAGCCAAAATAAAACTAACTTTAAATTTGTGCCAGGCAATGGTGGCGCACGCCTTTAATCCCAGCACTTGGGAGGCAGAGGCAGGCGGATTTCTGAGTTGAGGCCAGCCTGGTCTACAAAGTGAGTTCCAGGACAGCCAGGGCTATACAGAGAAACCCTGTCTCGAAAAAACAAACAAACAAAACAAAACAAAAACTTGTGATTTTTATTTATGAAGAGAAAATGTAGAGACTTTGAGATTAGAACTAGCTTGCTCAAGCTCCCTTGTGCGCTCGCTCTCCCTCCCTCCCTCCCTCCCTCCCTCCCTCCCCTCCCTTTCTTTCTTCCGGAGCTGCAGACCAAACCCAGGGTCTTGCACTTGCTAGGCAAGTGCTCTACTACTGAGCTAGATCCCCAACCTGATATTAGAACTTTAAAAATTGCTTCTCAAGGGGCTGGAGAGATGGCTCAGTGAGTAAAAGCATTGGCTGTTGTTCTTACAGAGGACCTGGATTCAATTCCCATTACCCACATGGCAGCTTCTAACTTTCTGTAACCCCAGTTTCAGGAGATCTGACTACCTCTTCTGGCCTCCCAAGTGGGCAAAACACTAAAATGCATAAGATAAAATTTTAATTTTAAAAAGTGGTTTGTGAGGTAGGCTATGTAAAATAAAAATTTTAATTTTAAAAAGTGGCTTATAAAGTAATTAGGCCATTTCTGTGAGCAGAGTGGATTTCTATGAAGGAAAGATATATTTGTTTTCATATTAGGGAATATAGCTAACATTTTGTTATTTTTTTTAACTGGGAAAATTAAGCACTTGGCTCAGAATTAAGAATGAGACCCGAAAAAGCATCCTAAGGTGGTTACCTTCGGAACCCTTCAGCTCCCTTCCTATTCACCAAACTCTGATATCTTCAGCATCTGTTTGCAGAGATGGTTGGCTGTAGCTTGAGCCTTGTGCCACCTGAGTATTTACGATTGTGGTTGACTGTCACAAAGAATTTAACTGTCCTTCAAACTAAACCTTTGCTTTCTGCTATTTGCTCTATGGTTATTATATGTTAGCATTTAGTTAACATATCCACCTCTACTGATCCCCTTGAGTGCATGATCTTGTGACTTAATGAGTCACAGTTTCTTAATGGGGCTTCAGGGTCAATCCTGTCCTGGCTGTAGAAAGGAAACAAACTGAAAAAATGTGTCTGGGTTGCTGATGATGAGAAGAAGTAGCTGGCCCTGGGTGTCATAAGCCTCCTATGAACTGGAAATCTCAGGGACCACCTCTCAGAGATAGCAGTAGGCCTCGGACGTTTACTGGGAGGTGAATTTGCTCTTAGTGCACTTTTGAGAACATGAATGGGGGAGGGTGGGACACTGTCCTCTGAGTTAGATGTCATCTAAAGATGACAGGCACCAGCCTGTCAGACAAGAAAATGGCTGGAATTTCATTGAGTACCATGGCTATGGGCTGGCATAACTGATTTGTTCGGTGGTGCCCTGTGGACCTGTCTGGCTGTCAGGCAGAGTTGATTTTCTCATTTGCATCAACAACTTAATTATCTTAAACTTGATTTTGCATAACTCAACACCACTGTAGAGCTCAGGTTTTAACTGAAAACACCTGAGTTTAAAACTCTAGTTTTGGGGCTGGAGAGATGGCTCAGCAGGTAAGAGCACTGACTGCTCTTCCAAAGGTCCTGAGTTCAAATCCCAGCAACCACATGGTGGCTCACAACCATCTGTATTAAGATCTGACACCCTCTTCTGGTATGTCTGAAGACAGCTACAGTGTACTTATATATAATAATAAATAAACCTTAAAAAAAAAAAAAAAAAAACTCTAGTTTTGCTACATCCCAGCTGTGAGTGTACATCCTTAACCATGGGGGACCTGGTAAGGGATGGAGTTACAGTCACCCTCCAGGGTCAGTGTGCCTCATCTCTTCCTGAAGCTATGAGAATTACCCTTGAAGCAAGCCAGCAACTAACTCCCTGGTTAAGAGAGCCCAGTTTCCTGGGTAACTGAGGCCTGCATGTCCAAGAGGGAGCATAGTGTGGGCAGTTGTCTATTCTTGTCAGGCACCAGTGAGTAATTCTCATTGGTTAAAAATAGAATTTTGTTGTTTGGAAGAAGTGTGGCTATAGACTGAAATCTTTTTAGGGTGTGTATTTGGTTGGTTAGTTGGTTGGTTTTTTTACATGGGGTCTCACAATGTAGCCCTGGAACTCAGCTATGTAGACCAGACTGGCCTTGAACTCGCAGAAACCTGCCTGCCTCTGCCTCTGCCTCTGCCTCTGCCTCTGCCTCTGCCTCTGCCTCTGCCTCTGCCTCTGCCTCTGCCTCTGCCTCTGCCTCTGCCTCTGCCTCTGCCTCTGCCTCTGCCTCAATGTGCCACCATGCTTGACAAGGAATATTTTCACTCTGGAAAAACTCTTCTTTGTTCATAGCTTCAATCTTCTGAAATTTTAAAGAGTCTTCTTTTACCCATCCTCTTAGATTAAGGTTATAATTTCCAATGTACTGGAAATTAAGGGGGAAGAGACAATATGTGAGTATCCTCCACCTAAAGATGTCCTTAGGTCTCTGGATCCAAGTGTAATTCTATGCTCTAAGCTGCTTTACCAACCTCTGAAAGCTGCATTTTTGATAGACATTTTTACAAGAGTCAGTCTAATAGAGTTAGGTTTTTGTTTTTTGTTTTGTTTTTTTAGTTTGTTTGTTTTTAAACAAGTTCTGGCTATATAGCTCAAGTTGTCCTCATGACCTTCCTTAGTGTAGTATTACAATAGTGCCATTGTACCTTAAGGAAAATGGTTTTGAAGTTGCTTTGAGACTTTAGAATGACAGTGATCTTGTGGGAGCTCTTTACTGGTATTGATCGTGGCCAACTACTGAACACGTCCCATTCAATCTGGTTGCTTTGTTTTTCATCTTCTGTGTAGATCTGGAGCCCATACAAGCAGCCAGGATGTACAGGCGACCTGGATGGTCGGATTGAAGATGACTCCCGCTGCCTCTACACCCATGAAGAGTACATCAGCCTTGTTCTGAACAGTGGAAGCGGCCTGTCCCACGACTACGCTAACCAGTCAGTCCAGGAAGACCCCCGGATGATGGCTTTCTTTGACTCCTTAGTGCGCCGTGAAATTGAGGGCTGGAGCTCAGACTCAGACAGTGACCTCAGTGAGAGCACTATCCTCCAGCTGCACGCCGGGGTCAGTGAGCGCTCCGGCTACACTGACTCGGAGTCCTCAGCCTCACTGCCTCGCTCCCCACCTCCCACAGTAGACGAGTCTGCGGACAACGCCTTCCACCTGGGGCCCCTGCGTGTCACTACCACAAATGCAGCGGTGTCAACCCCAGCAACACCGACATGTGAGGATGCATCCTCTCGACAGCAGCGCCTGTCTGCTCTGAGGCGTTACCAGGACAAACGCCTCCTGGCCCTGTCCAATGAGTCCGATTCTGAAGAGAATGTTTGTGAGGCTGAACTAGACACAGATCTCTTCCCGCGGCCACGGTCGCCCAGCCCTGAGGATGGATCTAGCAGTTCCAACAGCTCCACCAGCTCTGAGGATGAAGAGGAACTGAACCAACGCCGAGCCACCACCCGGCAGCGAAACGCCATGCGGAGGAGACAAAAGACAGCCCGGGATGAGCGGCCCACTGCTCCAGCTAAGTCCACCAACACCTACATTGGAGAGGACAATTACGACTACCCACAGATCAAGGTGGATGACCTCTCCTCATCCCCAAACTCCTCCCCTGAGCGGAGCACCTCCACTCTGGATATTCAGCCAAGCCGAGCACCACCAGCCGCCAACATGGAATCAGTTGAGCGTAAGATTTACAAAGCTTACAAATGGCTCCGCTGCTCCTATATCTCTTATTCGAATAACAAAGATGGGGAAACCTCCTTAGTGGCAGAGGAGGCTGATGAAGGAAGAGCAGGAACCAGCCACAAAGACAACCCAACCACTTCTTCCAGTAAGGAAGCCACAGCCACAGCCCAGAGGGACCAGGACCTGCCCTCTGAAGGCTGCAGCAGTGATACTTGTAAAGAAGGGACTTCCGCTGGAAATCCCAACAGTGGTGCAGGCCATGAGCACAGTAGCCATCCTTGGGCAGAGGTGCCAGAGGGCACCTCTCAGGACACTAACAACAGTGGCCCTCTAGAACACTCTTTTGAAACCAAGAAGCTGAATGGAAAGGCTCTGAGCAAGACCCTAAACAGTCGGGCTGAGGAGCCGCCCGCCTCTCCTGGCCCCAAGGCATCGGGCTCCACTCTGAACAGTGCGTCTGGCAACTGTCCCAGGACCCAGCCTGATGACAGTGAGGAGAGGAGCCTTGATACTGTCTGTGCCAACCACAACAATGGACGCTTGCACCCCAGACCCCTGCACCCCCACAACAATGGGCAGAGCTCTGGGGAGCTGGAGACAGTGGCCTGCTCTTCCCCAGGACACCTAGACACTGACCATGATAGCCAATCCCTGACAGGGACATTTCTACACAAAGATTGTTGTGGGTCGGAAATGGCCTGTGAGACCCCAAGTGCTGGAATGAGAGAGGACCCCCCTGACCCCTCAGCCCTGGACAGCAGCAAGGTTGTTCATGGCCAAAGTGGCCTCAAAAGGCACCGAATTGAATTGGAAGACACAGAGTCAGAGAATTCCTCCTCAGAGAAGAAATTAAAAACATGATAAATACAAAGGGAAAACAAAAGCTACAAAAAAGTAGCCTTACAGAATAATTTTTCTTGTTTAGTGAACACAGAGGAAAGGAAAAAGTATTAAAGGCACATAAAACCAGGGCCTGAAACGTGTCTGCTGCTGCTCCTTTGTTAGCCACTCTCCAGTGGGTCAGCATGTCTAGCCGGCACTGCCTCACGCTCTGCTGAGGGCACTGCCAGCAGCTCTTCTCTAGTGAGATGTGAGCATAGCATTCCTGTGCAGGTTCTGTGATGATGAGCCCGTCTTGGGACATTCGGCTTGTTCTGTGTGTGTGTGTGTGTCCATTGGCACATGTGGGCTTGTTGTCTTAGGAGACCTTTCTTTTTAACTGTCCATCAGCAAAGACCTGTGAATCTGTAGCTTTTGCTGTCCCACCTGTTCATTGTTCATATGACATGGTGTCCTGGTCCTAACAGTGTCTCTTAGATCAGATTGTGCTGCGGCGAGTTGTACACTTAATGCTAGCAGAAAGGAGATACGAATGAAAAGAGGCCTTCCTTCAGCTCATTGGCTGTGCTGAAGAGGAAAACATGGCTGCTTCCTTAAATGTTCCATGTTTTCTCCAGCTGACATATCACTGAGCTTTTACTGTGGCTCTAAGTGGAACATTGCCCATGCTAATAAGGTTGATGTGGAAGCTCAGATCCTGATAGTGTCACTGTGTGCAGAAGGGGCAGAGCTACAATGTGTGCTGTGAGGTGCCGTACAATGACACACTAGCCATTTAGGTGCTGGGTTCCTTAGAGGCACGCAAGGCCAGCAGGTGCTTCCTTGGCTCCAGGTAATGGAGTCCAGGCATACTGAAAGAAGAAAGGACCCCCTTGCGCTAATAAAATGACTGGTAGAAGAATGCTAATGAGTGGTAGTGACAGCAGAATGTGGTACTGTATTCTAGTCCAGTGCCAATCGGTCAGTCAGAAATGGGGGCTGGCACCTTCCCTCAAGTGTGAGAGTTGTCAGAGGCTGTGGGTTCCACCTGAAGTTTGCAGTGTAGTAATGTCTATTAGGAGACAGGGAGTATGGAGAGACAAGTCTCTGGTTTGTGTCCTAGCTCCCAGAAGACATTCTGTTCTGTTGAAGTAGGTAACAATGGAGAGAAGAAAATATCAAATTTCCAGTGTGTAGTGGTGATCGTAGTCTCTGAGTTGTCAGTGAAGGGTTGTGCAAGACAGGAAGACCTAATTGGTGTAGATGTTAAAAGCAAGAGGAAGCTAGACCAGTGGAACTTTGGATGCAGAGGTGCTAGACAGCTGGAGCTTGGCTGGAACTGGCATAGGGAGGGCTTAGCACAGGCAGCCGTAGCCTCAGTGAGCCAGCGTTACTTTCTGAGGAGGACCTGTCCTGCTGGAATGGAACCAAGAGAAGACCACCTGTGGAGGCTGAAGAACAGACGGACAGACGGATGCTGCTCAGTGCTGGGAGCCAGGGTTCTTATAAAGGAAGGCAGTTGGTAAGAGCCAGGGCATCTGTGGCATCTTTCTGAGCTTCGCAGAGGGAGATATGGTGCGTGCGGCTGGAGTAGAGAAGCACGGTTTGGGAAGGAGAGGAAGGTGCCTGAGTAGGGTGGGGGTGGATGCGGTCAGCAGCTGGACTCTTCCTGGGGAGTGGGACAGTGACTCTGTAACCAACGTTAGAATTACTTTAGATTTGTAATCAAAATGGTTCTATGATTTATCTTTTGACTATTACAGATAATTGTAAATTCTGGTTTTATAAGCCCAAGTCATTTTACGTTTGCCTTTTCAAAATTATTAAATTGGAATTTTTAAATCCTTTATATACAAAAAAAGTTATAACCCCTCAGTGTGTGTCTCTCTTCCCCTTAGTCAACTTACCTGGTTCTTTTGTTTTACTTTAACCAGATAGTTTCACAATATCTTCCTGGAGGAAAAAGAAAGCAAAATTAGCCATTAATAATTAGTTTCCAGTTGCCAAATGTGGTCTTTCATTGTTAAACACTATCTCATTTGGGTATTCAAAAACATTGAAAAGTCAGAGGTCATTGAGTTTGTAACTAATTGTAGATGCCAAGAAAGGTCATCCTTTGCGGGATGCTTTCCATCCTGGGGAGAGACTTCCAGCCCCATAGGTTTGGGTTGTCGGGAGATGGGCCCCAGATTAACTGCCAGAGCAGGACAGAAATGGAGGCTTCTTTTAGCCATTCCACACTTACTTCCAGAGGTCTTGTGTTGTGTGTATTGGAAGCCTGGCCAGAACTACTTCAAAGGCCCCTTTACCTAAAACATTGTAGAAGCCAGGCCTCCCTTGTTGAAGACATATTTATTCCCCAGATTCTTCCGTGATGGGTGTTTTTCCCAGCAGGAGAGGGCACTGATCAGACAGATTTTGTTCCTGCATCCTGTACATAATGTTTTGAGTGTCGGGTCCAGGGATGAGAGACCGTTGCTCTTCCCATTGTTTCTCTCCTGATTTTGTAAATGATCTCAATCGATATATGAGTTCAATGAGCTGTTGGCTTGAGGCAAGTGAAGTTTGCAACTGTGCTGATTTAATAGGAGTCTCGTGTTGTCTGTCAAGGTGCCTTCCTCTGCTGAAGCCTTACCTCTCACAGCCCTGCCTCTTCTCACCCAACAATGCTGACTCTTCTCTGTGTATATGCAAATAAACCTATTAATCACTCTCCCTGGCTTCCTCCTCTCTTCCTGGGAAGACTTGGTTGCTTAGACACCCTCTACCTTCATTTCTTTGCTGTTTTAATTCCTGCCTAATCGGAAACTTAATTTAAAGCCATACTGAAGACTAGAAGACAAATTCCATGTCTGACAATGGTCATGCCACTTCTGAATATTGGGACGAAGGTCTTTCCTGACAATAAAAGCAAAGGTAGAGGAGGCTGTGTCCACTTGGCCTCCTTCCCCAGGCTTACGGCACTCAGGGTAGTAAATCCTGGAACTGGCGTTATTATTAGTTGGAATTTCACATTGCAGAGATACCACCACCAGCCCTTCCTCAACCGATGTTTTCCGGTGCTTCCAAATGCCATGATACTTCTCATGGCGTCTTTAAAAGAGAACAGTGGAGGTGGAGGCAGAGGCAGGCAGATTTCTGAGTTCAAGGCCAGCCTGGTCTACAAAGTCAGTTCCAGGACAGCCTGGGCTATACAGAGAAACCCTGTCTCAAAAAAACCAAAGAGAGAGAGAGAAAACGAGAACACAGTGAAAAACAGCAAAATCCTGTGTCATTCCTGTAAAACTGTCAACTGCAAGAGGCTGTGTTTAGCTGAAACATTCCTATCAACCGAGATTCTTGTCAGGAAAGCGAACTTCCAGAGGAAGCCCGTTGTTCCCTTTCAACTGAGTACAACCGTGTAGTGCACCATAGGGGAACACCAAGGTGCAGCCACACTCCTGAGCCCTGGGCCTGTCCGCAATGGCAGGATAGTGGATTGGGTGTTTTGTTAATTGGTTCAGGTTGGAGGGGGTGGTGTGGTTTGGGTGTTTTATCTTCACTTATTGTATTTGCTTCAAAAAAACAAAAAAAACCATAGTCTCATAGTACAGCCCAGGCTAGTCTCAAACTGACAATCCTTCTGCCTCAGCCTGCTGAGTCCTAACTCAGCATTCCCTGCTTGTATTATTTTTAGGACAGGATTTTACTAGCTAGCCTACAATCCTGCTTCAGTCAGGGTACAGGGATTGCAGGTGGACACACACCATCACACCCAGCTCCAGCCTTTGGCAAGCTGTGTGGGTCTCTAGTGGGGTGATTCTAGTCAGAATGGTCATTTGTCCTGAGCATTCATACTAGAATAAAACATGAGCCTGGATAAAGTCAAGTGGCTTCAAAGCCCCAGTGCTTCTGACAGTATAAATGATAGTCTAACCCATCTGGGCTCTAGTTGTACTTCATTGCTAGTGGGTATGATTCTTCCGGGATGGACACTCAGACACTCAGAGGCAAAGATGACTCTGGAGAAGAGACCTATTCTGTGCACAAGCAGAAGTCGTCACTCAGTTCAGTTCTCAATGTGTTTGCAGGGTTCTGTGGAGCCTGTCCCACCAGGAGGAAGTCGTTATCTAGCATCTCAAAAGGCCTAAGTTGGGAAATGACTCTTTGCGCATGGGCTATTCCAGCAGAAGTACAGAGAGCCCTGGCTTCCTTTCCCTTTACCTGCCTGTCAGTATGCCACCAAAGCTAGGGGAAGACAAATACTAAGATGCCCTGCTGCCCACAAAGTCCTTGGACAGAAGGGAAGTTGCGTTGTCTAGGGGAGTTGAAAGGGAGGACAGAGTGCAATGAAAGAAATGGAGTATCCAGTAGTGTCAACAGCTTCCTGGATCCATATGCTGGCATGCAAAATGCTAGTCAGGGGCTGGGGCTCAGTGGTATAGCACTTGCCTGCTGTGTCTCGAGCAGAGCTGGGTTTGATATCCAGCACTGAAAAACAGAACAGTCACTAAACAAAACCCTCCGGTTTACTCCCAACTTAATCACTGAAGTCAATAGAAGTGTAGAGAAACCTCTAGAATCCATAAATAGCATAGAAAAGGGAGGGGTGAGACTGCTAACCAGAACACCAGCACAGTTAATCATGGCAAGTATGGTGGTGATTGGCAGCATTTCAGAGTAACAGGCTTGTACAAACCATTCCACACTGGTTAGTGACTATTGAAGGCTTGCCCCTATGTTTTTATGTCACTTCCCGTGATTTTAATGATGTGTGTGAGTGTGTGCATGTAAGTGAGGATGCCCACTTGTGGGGCGTGGGGGGTGTGGGGAAAAGAGGGGAGGAAGAGAGCCCACGTCCAGCCAGAGTTCCTGTGCTCTGGGCAGGCGGACGCAAGAGGACTGCTGGATGCTTTCCACTCAGCCCCGAGTGGGCATCTGGCTGTGTGAAGCCACTGACCCCAGAAGGTGGGGGGGTGGACAAGGGGCAGCCCCTGATACCAGGGGCCCTGGGGTGACACCCTCTGCCCCGGAGATATGGGAGAGAGGGCATGGGGAGAGGTTCCCACGCAGGTGAGAGTCCTTAGTCTGGTCAGTGGCTGGAGTATAGGAAGGCCTTCTGATGGGAGATTAGACACAGCTCATCCAAGCACAGTGGGCCTTGATGAACAGAGACAGTCTATGGTTTTAGAGCTTTATTGTAGAAAGGCAGAGAGAAAGACGGTTAAAGAGAGAGAGGCTGGGGGCTGGTGGGATGGCTCAGCGGGTGGGAGCACCCGACTGCTCTTCTGAAGGTGATGGGTTCGGATCCCAGCAACCACATGGTGGCTCACAGCCATCCGTAACGAGATCTGGCTCCCTCTTCTGGAGTGTCTGAGGACAGCTACAGTGTACTTACATAGAGTAAAGTGGATCTTTAAAAAAAAAAGGGAGAGAGAGAGGCTGGCCATAGCGAAGAGGAGAGAAGGGGGAAAGAAAAGAAAGAGTAAGAAAGGTGAAGGCTTAGAGAAAGAGAGAGAGAGAGAGAGGTAAAAGCTTAGAGAGTACAAGAGAAAGAGGGAGAGAGTAAGAAGAGTAAGGAAAGTAAAAGCTTAAGAGAGCGAGGAGAAGCCAGGCGTGGTGATGCACGCCTTTAATCCCAGCACTTGTGAGGCAGAGGCAGGCGGATTTCTGAGTTCGAGGACAGCCAGGTCTATACAGAGAAACCCTGTTTCAAAAAGCCAAAAAAAAAAAAAAAAAAAGAGAGAGAGAGCGAGGATAGAGAGTAAGATGGGGCCAAGCAGCCCCCTCTTATGTTGGGCTTGTTATCTTGTTGCTAGGTAACTGGGAGGAGTCTAGCCTGAAGGCCAGAAGCTTGGGACATTGTGTAGGTGACCAAAAGCCACATGCTTCTGTGGGGGCGGTAACTTCGACAGGAGCCAGGGGTCCAGGAGACATGAGAGAACACCTACTGTCCCATGTAGGTGAATTATCACCACTGGGTTTCATGGGGGGTTCACAATCTCAGCTCGAGTGGAGACCAGCCTGTCTGTGCATAGTCCATTGTCCCACACCCACTGAGGCCAGAGGCATCAGATCCCCCCTAAAGGTTGACTTTACAGGGTTGTGAGCCACTTCATAAGTAGTATGCACTCAACTGGTGAGCAACCTCCCCTATCCCCTACCGTATCCTCAGGGTCTCAGAGTCAGTGTGCTCCAGCATTTCTAGGCACTCCAAGACAACACACCTTAAGTAACAGCTAATTTCCTGTCCTCCTAAGAGACCTGGGAGTGGAAATAGCACCAAACTTGAACAAGAAGTGTAGCCTACATTGGTTCTGAGTGAAGGACATGATTCAGGCAACTCCCCCAGACTCTTGGGAACTGTCAAATAGGTCCCTCAACTCTAAAATGTGGCTCCTTCCATTCCAGAAGCTTGGATCAGAGGGCTCTCTAGATTCTACTCAGACATTATCATTTTTGAGACATCACCATAGCGCCCAACAGAGCCAGTCTGAGATCTTTGACAAATATACAGCTAACTACTCAGAACCTCAGGCTCCTCAGAGTGAGTGTGTGAGTGTATGTGTTTGTATGTGTAAGAGAACCAGCATAGGATCTGCATGTGTGTGTATATGTAAAAAACCATGTTGTACAATAAGGCACATATCTGAGGATGACATGATAACACAAGTATTTCCTGTCATTGGCACCTCTCTTTTTTGTTGTGCTTGCTGGCTTGCCATCCATGTGCATACCACTAGAAGGCTTTTTGGATGTCAGTCCATCAAGAAATATGGGTAGTCAACGTTCTCCAGAGAAAGAATACTGTTTGACAGCAAGTCTCAGCCTACAACCACAGGAAGAGGGTAGATATCTCCATTAACATAGATATCATAAAGCTTACTTTGGAGCCTTTGAGGAGACCTCTTAAACCTCTGACCCTTGTAGTGCCACCCCTAAGGGCTGGAAGCTTAAAAGCCAGACATGGCTGATAGAGACCTTGTAGATCCTTGCTCACAACAATGAACTTATAAAGGTTGAGATAAGGGGTGGCAAATGTTATTAAACTAAAATCTTAATATGATAATACTAGAAAAAGACCTAGGCCTTAAGAGGTGGGACACCAAAGCTCTCTGGGCTTCTGAGCCAACCCTAAGAACCTGGGAAGGGGCAAGCCATGGAAAAAATGCTGCATGTGCCAAAGAAGAGTTAACTAGTTTTCTATGCAGGGTTGATTGAGAGATAGGTGTGTGTGTGTGTGTGTGTGCGTGTGTGTGTGTGTGTGTGTGTGTGTGTGAGAGAGAGAGAGAGAGAGAGAGAGAGAGAGAGAAAGAGAGAGAGAATATTTTAGCATCTTAGAATCTCATCCAAAAAGACTAAACCATAAAAACCAGCAAGGAAGTCTGATAGATCAAGGAAGGAAAGCTCACATCTGCTGCCTGCATTGGTAAAAGAGCTGAATTAGTGATGTGGGTGCATGGCCCTGGTTCTTAGAGAGGGCAGAGAAATGTGAGAAGCGAGCAGTTGGCATTACCGGTGGAAAAGAGGCAATGGAATTACACTTACAGGTGAAATGGTTTCAAGTAAAGCACATCTGCCTGAAGAGAGATCAGAACACAGTGTCATACAGAAGACGAGGCACCAAACAAGTGGAACCTTAAGAGCTGACCCTACAGGAGAGGGGAAAGGGCCCTCACCAGCCTCTTCTGTCCCTTTTTTTGGTTGTTATTGGTTTTTGGGTTTTGGTTTTTGGTTTTTTGTTTTTTTTGTTTTTTTTCCGAGACAGGGTTTCTCTGTGTAGCCCTGGCTGTCCTGGAACTCACTCTGTATACCAGGCTGGCCTTGAACTCAGAAATCCACCTGCCTCTGCCTCCCAGAGTGCTGGGATTAAAGGCGTGCGCCACCACCGCCTGGCTCTTCTGTCCCATTTTAAAAGGTGGAAAATCGAGTTTCCCCAACTGATCTCACTGCTTCCTGAATGTGGTCTCTGGGGCCTGGCTTCCTGCATGATTTCCTTATGGCCTCACTCTTACCAAGTGTGACTGGGGCTGGGTCACAACATACAGCAATAGTAAGGGATCGCTTGAGTTGGGTGGAGGCTTTGACAAAAGAGTGACTTGAGTTTGGGACACCCTCCCCCTACACCCAAGAGCTTACACCTCTGACCACATTCTCAGCTCTGGTTGGCTGTAAGAGAAGAGTCATCAATATGCTGGGGGGGAGGGGAAAATATAAGGAACTAGTGAATAGGAACCTGGTTGCTTAGGTTTACAGCATGTCTGGGCTTGAGACTAAAAGACCCTTCAAGTTAAAGAAAGGACCTGATGGCTGCATGTAGTGACACATGCCTTTAATCCCAGCACCTTGGAGGCAGAGGTAGATAGAAATCTGGCCTGGCCTACACATCAAGTCTCTGGACAGCCAGGGCTACATAGAATGTCTTTTCTTTTTTTAAAGGGAAAGGCCTGATGAGGAAAGGAATCTCCCTCATTACTCTCTTCTGGAACACTGAGTCTTCTCAATGAGCCCGGATAAGCAGTTTGCAGCTCATGTCCTTTATGGTTTGGGGTGGGTTGGTTTGTTTTGTGGCGCTGGGGGTTAAACCCTCTCAGAGAGATGGGTCAGCACAAAAGGTGGATGCTGGCCTCAGCTCTGTCTTATTCCACACATCTGTCGGGAAAAAGTTGGCTGGCACAAAGGTCAGTGCCTGGATCACCACAGTTC
>LR750309.1:616509-641286 GCA_902729485.2 Mus minutoides | reverse complement strand
GAGAAGAGTTTTTGCTAGTCTAGGTTTTTTGTTATTCCAGATGAACTTGCTAATTGTCTTTTCTAGATCCTTGAAGAATTGAGTTGGAATTTTGATGGGGATTGCATTGAATCTGTAGATAGCTTTAGGCACGATAGCCATTTTTACTATATTGATTCTACCAATCCATGAGCATGGGAGATCCTTCCATCTTCTGAGACCTTCCTCAATTTCTTTCTTCAGAGATTTGAAGTTCTTGTCTTACAAATCTTTCATTTCCTTCGTAAGAGTCACACCAAGATATTTTCTACATCCTTCCTTTCTCAAACAGCAAGGAGAAGGAGAGAAGGCTACAAAGACACCATCTGTACAAAAACTGGGGGCAACAATAGTCTGTCCTCACACTGCAATCAATGCACTGGAGAAGCCCAGACCCCCTTGTGGCAATCCCAGTTGGATATGGCTTGACCTTTCTGCAGGTAGTGCCCATGTGACGGTGAAAAAGGCACTCTTCTATCTGTGTCACTTTGTCCTGACAACAGACGGCCCTTTCACTTCTGAAGATGAGAACATTAAAGACCAGGGAGTTTCCACAGAACAGGATTCCAAATTGAATCAGTCTTACATCTGAAGGCAGCCTCTTCCTTCTATAGAAGTCATCCAAGAGAAGATGCCCTAAGCACTCCACTAAGATGCCCTAAACTCTAGCTATGACATTTCACCGGAGGCTAGACCAGAGCAAGTTCAGCAGCTTCAATAGGAAAACAGTATAACAATAGATACAGTATTTCCAGCACTACCCTGATAAGGAATTCTAGGCAATAGCTTGTGTTTAAAAGACAGATTATCACGTGCACATTTCAGAATATCCTTATTCCTGCAGGTGTTTTACCTGTGTGTTCTGAAGCATCTGTGGTACCCATTGCCTAAGAGCAAAGCATGTCTATGATGTTTCAAGCACAAATACTAAAGCAGGAGAACTAGTACTCTGTTCAACAACAACAACAACAACAACAACACACACACACACACACACACACACACACACACAGAAAGAGAGAGAGAATAGACTGTTAGAAATTATTCCCAGATAAGTCACATATGTTGTTTTTTATATTGTAAAGGTTTCACCTCCCCCGCAAAGAGCCAAAGATTTAAGATAAAAATCTAATATTATTGTGGTTTGAAGGAATGCTAATATAACAGTATGTGATTATGATATACACTATGACATACAGTATGTAATTACACTATGTAATATTATGTGATGTGAAATGACCTTGTCTGGCCATAACGTACCTGTGGATGTCACTGGTTAAGATGAGGACTGAGGTGGTCTCTTAAGCCCTTGTAAGAAGAGAGCCACAGAGATGCTAGATGTAGGAGAATCAGAGGCCGAGCTAGACCTCAACAAGCTGAGGTGTAGCAGAGGCTAGAATCAACAGGGAGCATCTCCATACAAAGGCTACAGAAGCAACAGGGAGCATCTCCATACAAAGGCTACAGAAAGAACATGCTCAGCTGACACTTTGCTTTCAAACGCTAGTCTTTAGAGCAAGACAACAATGGATTTTTTTTTTTTGTGGTTTCCACAAAAAAATCAGACCTGTGAAATTAATGTGCATTCTGATCCCAGTTTCGAGAAAATAGAATATCTCCTGTAATGTGTAGAAGATTGAGATTATGAAACTTTTGATATACTTTTATGTTTGAGTCACTTGCAAAATAAGTAATTTTAATTTTTTAATAAGTATTTTTTAAATATTATTTATTTAATGTATATGTCTTCAGACACACCAGAAGAGGGCCCATTACAGATGGTTGTGAGCCTCAATGTGGTTGCTGGAATTTGAACTCAGAACCTCTGGAAGAGCAGTCAGTGCTCTTAACTGCTGAGCCATCTCTCTAGCTGCAAGTAATTATTATTATTTTTTTTTTAAAGAGCAATGCTGATCTCCTATCAGCAAGTTCCTCAGTAACAGGAAAAAGAGACAAAATGATGGTCAGAACCTTTACTGGTCATCAGAACCTTTACTGGTCTCTTATGGCTTTCAGGGCACATTTTGTCTTGTTAAAGTCATTGAATTTCTTATCTGTTGTCTTTAGATATGCAGTCAACATGCTTGTGAGAAAAAAAAAAAACAACCTCAACTATTTCCAGACAGAATTCACTTCATGAAGAAAACATTATATATGCTAACTAGTATTTTATTAAACCATAGAGGAGAAAAATTTAATGTCATTTGCAGGAAAATGGATAGATTTGTAGACCACCACATTAGTCAAAATAATGTAAATCCAGAGAGAATACTACATTCTTCTTCTTACATGTAGAAACAAGATTTTACACATATATATATTTTACATTATAAATATGGTACTATTTTGAAAGATTTGGGGAGATGATGAAGAAATTAGCATAAGAGGGAGGGATAGGAGATAGTAACGGGGAGGAAATATGATTGAAGTATCTGATATACTTGAACAAAGATGTCATTATGAAGCTAATCACTTTGTAACATGGATATACGCTAACAAAAGCATTGCAAGAAGAGTTTATTCTATGTAATTGTTTTGTCTTTGATATCATTTAGATTTTGCTTATGTATCTAAGTAATCTGTGATATTTGCGGGAGCTTTTGAAGGTAAAGAGAGCAGAAATATTCATTATTCATTTAAATATGTCTTACCAACACAACAGCAATGGATAGCCTTCAGAACCAAGAGTGATATGGACAGCAAAAAGAAGAGAAAGGAAAGAAAGTTCCAGAAGGAAGCAGAAGGATGAATAAACCCCTGTTTATTCAACCAGACTTTTGAGATTTGTGCATTTTTATTAAAAAGCATATAAAATTGGACTTTTAAATTCTTCAGTGAGGGGCCTGGAGGGATAGCTCAGCAGTTAAGGGTTCTTGTTGCTCTTGTGGAGGACCTGGGTTCAGTTCCCAAGATGTACCGAAGCAGTTCATAACTGTCTATAACTCTAATTCTAGGGGTTCTGACTCCCTTGATTTCTGGCCTCCAGTACCTGCATGCTCATGGTGCACACACAGAGATGCTGGCACACACATACACACTCACTCACAGGAGCACTCAATGCACACACACCAATTATTAAACTGAAAGACTTCAGTAGTGTTTGGGTTTGAAGATGCAAGCAACTGCATATTCTGTTCACTTCCCAAGCTCATCCTTAGCACAGGGCAGGAATCGAGAGAGCCACTCTTTCTTTGGATAAAATTCCAGTTCAGTTCAGAAGACCTCATCTCATCTCTCATGTTAAAAAAATGATGATGCTTTAATCAGAACCCACAGGTTCATTTTGATAAAAGCTGGACTGTATAACCTCCCAGAGAAAGGCCTCTGCTATGCACACCCAGCAGGGGTGGGTTGCTCTAAAATCATGTTGTGCCAAAGAAAAGCAATTTAATGTTCTGTGGAAATGCTTCTAGATTGAAAATAATCACCTTTTTATGAGTAATGAATTGGTAGCTCCTAAATAATTTCATCAAGGTGAAGTAGCCCTTTCTTTACAGAATACAAAATGCCTAGAAAGAAGAATACTCACATTTATGGTCTTAATTCATCATGCATTCTTATTTATAATATCGATTGGATGAAATTACTCTTGACATTTTTTTCCAGTTGATGAACACTGTCAAGGTAATAACTGAGTGTACATTTCTCTACTCGACTAAGTCCCCTTATCAAACCTCACTCTAAAAAAGAGTTGTATGTAAAGTCAACGGGCCACATGTTTAAGAATTTTAATTACTTTTCTATGATCACTTTATATTCTGTACATCTCATCCAGGTAACACAGCTTCTACAATGATAAGCTGTTTA
Source organism: Mus minutoides (assembly GCA_902729485.2). Classification (NCBI taxonomy): domain Eukaryota; kingdom Metazoa; phylum Chordata; class Mammalia; order Rodentia; family Muridae; genus Mus; species Mus minutoides. The sequence goes on along the minus strand of LR750309.1, from coordinate 637,461 downwards.
ATTAGAAAGCTGAGATAAGAAAAAAAAAATGCCTTTTACATTACCAGATTTTCTCCTGCCAGTCTCATGATGACTTGGACTTTGCTTTTACATGCAGAATTTTAAATGTGTAATGTTAGCATTAGGTGCGCCTTCCCTCCCGACGGTCTAGCAAATGCTTTATTACTATGCCATTTGGTTTCCTCTCTTTGTACATGTAAACACTGTGGTTGTAATTAGATTGCAATCTGAACCTGCCTTTAGTCTTTGTGCCAGTCCAAACACACACGTTATTCCTCACACTCCTGACTTGGCACTGGGATCACAACAAATAGACACAAATGTAAACTCCCGCGCTGCCAATAGCGTGCCTGCCCTTTCCACAAACTGTCTCAGAGGATAGCCATTGATTTCCTAGTTATTATGAACATGAAATTATTGAATGACAGATGATAGAGTGTTAGGTCCTACAAGTGTTTTCCCAAATGGGTTAGCTAGCCAGGGTTGCCATGGAAACAATGCTGTTTGACAGACCTGCCCACAAAGAACCCTTTGCTCAGAATTCAGCATCAAATAGCTCTCAGCTTACTTCAGGCTCATGTTAAAACAGAGAACACGGAAGGTTTCTTATTAAGAAAAGAGAGGTTTTCTTGTAGATGAGCCTGCCCTGTCATAGCAAGTACTAAAATGACATTGAGTTATTTTAGCCTGGTGCACATCTGCATGTGCGCCGGTGCACACACACACACACACACACACACACACACACACACACACACGGATGAGGACTTCACTAAGGACTGGAGCTTGGGCTATTAACAAAGACAGTGTTAATTCTTAGAAGATAAATTAGTGGATCTGAATGCACAGGGTCCACTGGGAATATAAGTTCTGCATCGCAACACACACCTCATTAGGAGGGAGGAGAAGCGGCCCCAAGACCAGTATTTTCTGACCCACATAGTACTTACACAGTGAAGAATGCTTAGGAAATAAATTTTGCTCTTTTTTTCTTTTGTTGACAAACAAGCATATAAATAAGAAAGCATTTTCAGATTAGAATAACTTTTCTCCATTAAAAATACTCTTAGAGTTAATACTTTCTAGTTTCCAGGTCTCCTTCTAAGTGTTGGGTTCACATGCAATACAGTGAAACTGAGATCATATCCTGGTATGGTTAAGAAAATAAACAGGGGTACCAATAACTTCACATCAATCTGGCCAACTAGGGGCACCACACTAGAGTGATTAAGGCAGAAGGAGCCACCTGCTGTCCACAATAGGCTCTGATCATCTCAGTATCCCTGGGTCCCCATCTCCTACCACATTCAGTTTTGTTTTTCCATGTCTTCATTTTCTTTCAGCTTAATCCAGTCATGCAGTCAACACACCTCACATCAATGCGTCACTCAGTGATAACTATGCAAACAATAGGACTGTGATTCAACAAACTAAGATAGCTTGATGCTACAAGATAAAAGATCCCAATAGGACCTTTCTCATTGATGGAAATCCCATTACCGGGTGTATGTCTTTGTGCTCGCTCTCTCGCTCACTTGCTCTCCCTCCCTCCTTCCCTCACTTCCTCCCTCTGTTGCAAAGGACAGAACTCAGAGCCCCGTGCATGCTTACCTTCTGCTTACAGAAGCTTGGTCATAGAGCATTTGTTGTCTTTAATTATTCTGGAGGTTAGACTGCCTTAACATACTTTACTGTTGCCTGGAAGCATAAGTAGAATAAACCCTCCCCTGCTCCCAAGTGACCTTTGGACATGTTTTATCATAGCAACAGTAACTCTAGCTGTGACAAGTTGGTACCAGGAGAGGGAGCGGAGTAGATATTGCCGTGATTGCCTTCATGTTGTTTTTGGGAAGGGCGTTGGAACTTTGGGTTAGAAAAGCTACTGAATTGCCCTGCCTAGCCCTTGATGTAGTTGTTGGTGCTCCGAACTCAGGCCTACATGCCTGTATCAGAAAGATTTACCAATTGAACCATCTCCTTGCCCTCTGTCGTAGTTATCTCGAGGGAGCTTTGGTATTTCCAATGAAAGGGACACAACCTAAACTCAAAGCCGTTCATATGGAAGGGTGATGAGAAGATGGTGCTCTCAACACAGGTGGACCAGGAGTCAGGCTCTGCTTGATGAAAATGGCCAACACATTAGCCAGAGGCTGCTCACAAAGTCAAGGATCCTGTAGGCTCCGCTCCTAGACAAAGGTGTTGTAGCCAGTATTTTATAATGTTTCATCCCACGAGTACTTTTATTGTATTTGTGGGAACCCATCAACCCAACAGGTAAATTCTAGGATTACCTGATTGTAATGTCTGAAATTATGAGAAAGTGTGAATGTGTGTGGCCATTGAGTGTGTGTATGTGTCCATATATCTGTGACTCTGTGTGTGAAAAGACTGGTATTTTTATTTATTTATATTTTATTATTTTATTGGATATTTTCTCTATTTACATTTCAAAAACGAAAAGAAAATCTATTGAGTATGGAGAATTCACAGGACAATTCTACATGATCTTGGAGGATAACGTTGAGCTCTGTGCAGACAGTGGAGGCCAGGCTTATACACTTTCACATGGGAACAAAGACTCTACTGGGCTGTTTGTGTGAAGAATTCATGGTGTCTGGTCAGCTGGGGAAAAAAAGGGGGCTGTGATTAGCAAGAGACCAGAACCACTAAAGTAAAACCTTTGCCTTGCTGGGAAAATTGATAGCAATTAGCTGCAGCTGAGAAATTAGTGGTGATTAAGAAGAGACCAACAACACAGAGATGAAATCTTCTGGGAAGTGTTTTCTCAGGGTCCACACATAGAAGTAGTCTTCCAGACTCAGCCAAAGGTGTACCTTGTCCTGGCAGCCAAACTTGGGAGTGTTAAGAGTCATCCAGGTGGTCCTAGTTTTGAAGGCATGAAGAGGTCATGGAGAACAGCAGAGGCTTAGCATTGTGAGAGACCAGGAGTGGGCTTTGGTGAGGAAGCTGGCTCAGTTAGCATTTGAAGTGTTGGATTGAAGGGGTCATGGAGAGAATTTAAGGGCTGGCACCAAGAAAAGAAACCAGGAGGGGTTTCTGGTGAAACTGCCCAGTGGACATGCCAGTACCACAGGATGATCAGCAAGCAGAGCCCAGGCAACGGAGGAGTGGAGACAGCAGAAGCCTAGGGGATGATCTGTGTAGGCTGAGGAAGGTGGCCCTGCAGAAGTGACTCCAGCCCTGGAGTGCAGCCGAGAAAATCATGAGTGGATCCTGGACATTGGATGCTAAGGTCTTTACACTGTTGGCGTTTGGTTTTGCTTTTGTTCAGATTATGACTATGCCCTGGTTCTTCTCGCTTGAAATAAGAAAGTATTTCACTTATTTCGATGTTTACAGGAGACCACAGTTGAGAGGTTTTGAACACTTATAGAGATTTTGGAGTTTTAACGAGATCTCGACTTTAAAGGGGACTCATGTTTCTAAAATGACTGAAGTTTTTCAAGTGTTTGGATGTTTTATGGCTGTGGGACTTTAAGGTTATGTGATTCATACTGTCGTATTTAATATGAGATCTAAGATTGGACAAAAAGTAAAAGGTTATTGTTAGACAGGTTTGTGTGTCAAATATGTATCTAAAGCAAAATTTGAAGCCTTCTTAGTGAACAAAATATATAGCATTCAATATTTTTCTTACATATAAGAGGGGGCTTTGTGTCAGTAAACTTACTAAAGCTATGGTAGAGTGCCATAGTCCCAGACACAGCTCTGGGACTGTGTCTTGGTTTGGTTATGATCAAATGTAAGCAACTACTAGTAACTATTAGTATCATTGTAGGTTAGGAAAAAATATCTAAAGTAAGATGGGTGTTTAACTAAGGTATGATTTAAGTAAACATGTTAAATTCCAAATCTAAGTATTTTAAATCACAAAAAAACTTCAATTTATCTTTGAATATGTTGGTAACTGATAATTTTTATCAGTATAGAAGAGGTCTTTACCCAGACCTCTACACATACATAGCAATGCACTGGGAACTCGCACTGGGAACTCCTCTTGGGAGGGGGCAAGAAACACTAAATCTAACTCAGCAGTTCTCCATCTGTAAGATGCAACCCCTTTGTGGGTTGCGTATCAGATATCCTGAATGTCAAATATCTACATTATGGTTCATAACAATAGCAAAATTACAGTTATGGAGTAGCAACAAAATAATTTTATGGTTGGGGGGGTCACCACAACATGAGGAACTGTATTAAAGGGTCGCAGCATGAGGAAGGTTGAGAACCGCTGATGGAAGACCTTCTGCCCTGAGCTCAGTGTATTCAGTGTTTTACTGAATACTCCAACAGTTTATTAGTCCCTCAAAAGGGGGGCAGCGTCTGTCTTAAGTGGCATGTCACTCACCCAGCTCCCCGTGTGAGCGCTGCCATCATCTCTAGCACACCCCTGATCCTCATTAATTACATTACCTCTAAGTGCTATTAATTCCACCTAATATTGCCCAAATCTCTCCATTTCTGCTTTTCTGTCTTGCTACAAGGCCACAATTATCTTTCTTAAATAACAGCAAAGAGGCAACCTACTTCCACTCAATCTTGTTGTCCTATCCAGAATCCATAACTCAGCTAAATTAATGTTTGCTAGACATAAATCTGGTCAGATTGCCTGTCTGAGGCACTACGTTCAAAGCCTCTCTGTTGCCTTCAAGTTATAATAGCCACTTGGTATCCTGGCTGTCCACCCTTCCTCCCCCACCTCCATCCCGCCATGCCCTTGTCTTACTTATTTTTAGATCCCTTCTCAGTACATGAATTCTTTTACTTCTCTATCTTTTCATATACAATTTTTGTTGTGGTTAGAATAATTTGTAAATAGTGAGTCTCCATATACTGCAACTATGTGTACCTCTTTGTCCCCTTGGCTTTCAAGGTGACATTCTGTCTCATTATATCTATAATGATACAGTAAACCAGGATATCAAGAGATATATTAATATATAACTTCTTGACCTTTGATTTGGGAAAGCTGGGTATTGAAGATATGATAGACCATAAATGGGAGAAAGTGTCAGACTATACACAAAAGAAATAATTGAAAAAGGGTGGAGAAAAAATGAAAAAGACCCAAGGCTTCAAAAGGCCTTTCACAGTGTATGAGGGTCTTCTTAAGTGTCATCTGCAGACCACGTCAGGGTGAGAAAGACAGACAGATGGAAGCCATGTGATATCATATGCCTTTTTATGGCTGACCCTCATAGAAACTCAAACTTAGACTTAAGCTTGCTAGTGTAGGCTAGGACACCCTTCTCATTGTGATTAGTCTTTTGGTCTATCAGTAACAAAGAGTGCTAAGCAGAAATTAAGTAGATTCAGATGGAAGGAGGTTACATTAATGACCTTAATGTATGTGTTGTCTCTAAATTAATAATTGTATCTGCTTAGCACCTGAACTGTCTGACTTTCTCTCTCTCTCCCTCGCTCCCCACCCCCCACCCCTCGTCCAGAATCAATGAGTCTCAGGTTGACACACACCTGAGTGACTGAGGTGAACATTTCTTCTTTTCTTAAAATCTTTTTTTTTTTAAGTTTTAGAAAGTCTCAAGAACAGACAAAAGTAAAGAAAAGAGAACCACAAAATCTTATGTCTAGCTCTCACGGTAAACACATGGCTTGCCAAAGATTTTTAAAAGTATAGTATAATGTCAGCAAGATTGCTCAGCAGGTAAAGGATGCCTGACAACCTGAGTTCAATCCCTAGGGCCCACATAGAAAGACAGAATGGACTTCGGTAAGTTCTCCTCTGACTTCCGGGCTCACAGGTGCACACACACACACACACACACACACACACACACACATTTTAAGAAAGAAAGAAAGAAAGAAAGAAAGAAAGAAAGAAAGAAAGAAAGAAAGAAAGAAAAAAGATAGAAGAGGAAGGAGAGGAAGGGAAAGGAGGGAGGGAGGGAGGGAGGAAGGAAGGAGGGAAGGAAGGAAGGAAGTAAATTAGTTTTTTTAAAGGAAGAAGTGGTACACACCTTTAATCCCAACAGTCTGGAGACAGAAGCAGGGAGACCTCTGAGATCAAAGTCAGCCTGTTCTACAGAGCAAGTTCCAGGACAGCCAGGGCTACACAGTGAGACCCTGTCTTTAAAAAACCTCAAAAAACAAAACAAATAATCCTAATCCCAATATACTTTTTCCCCATCACACAGGTTTTTCAGAAAGTATTTATTATGTTCACAAATTGTTGATTATATCTCTATCTCTATCTCTATCTCTATCTCTATCTCTATCTCTATCTCTATCTATCAATCTATCTATCTATCTAAAGGTCAGAAATGTCTGAGACTCAAAAACCCTGAGAATGTAGAAATATGACCCAGGTACCACCCTGTTTAAAGTTTCCTCATGTGGTATGGGTTGGCAGCCAGATTGCTAATGACTACACGAGTTAAACTGTGTAACCTTCCCAGATAATGCAAAGCTCTGGAGAACCCACTTTATGGTCTACCAACCTCCCCCACTAGAGGATACACTCTTTCTCCCTCCTTGGCACAGATAGTTGGCTGCAATTCCTCTACCAATGAGGAACCTTTACATAATATTTCAGGAGGCCAGTATAATCAGAAAATTAATCTCAGGTCTTCTCAGTTTGAAATACTAATTCCAAACCTTGTGTTATCTGTCCAAACTCTATAATATTCCTAAACAATGTTCAATTTCCTGTGTATTTATCTATATACGCAACCAAAGAGGCAATCCGGACCTCTTGAGACTTAAAATTCTCTGCATCAAAAAAATCAGGACCTGTGTGTTTGCTCAAGGGTCTGTATGCATAGAGGAACCACCTCTAATAGTTTTTGAATGATCGAAATATACTTTCCTAATCACACAGGTCTTGTGGGAAGTGTTGTCTTCAACAAGTGTTGAGGTGAAAGGAAGATGGCTCTTAGCTCGGTGGAAGCCCTGACTGGGAAGCCTCCACCCAGGAAAGACTGGCGAGCAGGCAGGCAAGGAAGACTCTGAGGATTTTGAAGTTTCTTACTGATGGGTGATGAACGCAAGGGATGAGATTATGTTAGTCAGCGTTTTATGAGTGTAATGAAATACCAGAGGCAGGCTTCTCTTTAAAGAAAAGAGTCTCTTTGGCTCCTGGCTTTGAAGGCTGCATCTCATCGTAGCAAGGGCATGCAATGTGGGACTCTCGAGCGGGTTTCACTCAGGAAAACATAATCCAAGTAATCCACGAACTCCCTAAAGATGTAGGGTCAAGGCTTCTGACTTCTCAATCTTCAAACTGTAACACAGAGCACTTAAAAGTTCACATGTAATAATAATAATAATAATAATAATAATAATAATAATAATAATAATAAAAGCTAAATTTAGTACAGAGCCCAATATGAGTGTAAACTTGAGATAAACTTGAAGCATCTTATTATAGATGCCAGGAAGAAACAGAGGTGCAAACAGCCCCCTCCCGTGCGCAGGAGTCACTCGCTGCATCTTTTCTGAAGTGATGTTTTTATCGCTGTGGATGGACGTGCAGAATGTTACCTTGGTGCCAGTGTGTTCCTTCCTGGGTGTTTTTAATTTACCTAGCAAACAGAGCAAGGGATTTAGAACAATAAACACGGAAATGGCAGTGTGTGGACTTCCGCTGCAAATAAATGTCCTTGTGGCTAGCTGCCTCTTTGGAAATGACACACGGTATTGGGAAGAGGTTTTGAAAATGCTTAGTTCTGGAATATGTGAGAACCCCAACTTAGATATATTATCCACATTTTAAGAATACAATAAAAATGACGAATTAAAGTTGTGAACCAGACCAATCTCAAAAGGCAGAAAAATCGATCTAGTGGGGCTAAAATTTGGCCAGGTAGGTTAGCTCTCCAGAACAAACATAACTTTTTGAACATTTTTAATAAATAAGACTTTTGTATCGCTGCAGACCAGCGCCTGCCCTGATGGGCACTTTTATGGGCCAGACTGACTGAGATAGATGGTTTTGCCATTGAGGACTAGGCTAGATTCCAGGGGAAGGGGAGGCAAAACGATGCATGGGGAGACTTTCTGGCAACCCCTCTCCCCTGCCTGTATCCCATGTCTAACTTTGTTCTCCTCCATCTGAAAGCTGTAAACATTTTAGGGCTTTGTGACAGTCCCAGAACAAAACCGAGCATATGTGGTATATTTTCATACGGAAGTAGAAGCTCCAAAGCCCCCATGAGGTCCTCATTTCTAAAGTATGCCTTCTGCCCAAAATGCCCTCTTGGTGGTACCTCCAATAGGCTACAAATCACTTAATGCAAATTATGCTGGTTCAGATGAAGCAAAAGCGCCTTCAGAATAGTATTTCTGGACTATTTTACACAGAGACCAATTGCATATTTTCTGCATCAGTCCCTCACTACCCACTAAAATTTTGCTGATATTAGCTTATCCAAAATGCCTTTCTGGGAGTTAAGTACCAATAGTGTCTATTACAAAATCCATCCATGTTTTCTGTCAGGTTTAAGTTAAAGGCACCCCAGGGAGAGAAATTCAAGCCACAAAGAAGCTGCAGATTTAATAGATAAAGAAACAAAGAGAACATAGTTGTGTGTCACTCTCAAGCTCCTTAGGCCAGAACCTGAGGCGTGAGACAACCCATTCCAACGGAAAGCTGTTTGACTGTCTCCTTAGGAGTTACACAGATGCCGACGTTTGAAGAATGAAGTGTTTCAGAGGGCTGGGGCACTACACACATTGGTAGACACATACACATGCCCTCATGTGGACACACATGTACACATATCTGTCTTTTTGTGCCATTGTATAGGCCAAAGGGACATCTTTATAAGGCAAAGAGGGCAAAGACTTTAACAGAAAAATTAAAAGGAATATGGGAAGAACTGGGTTGGAATAACTTTAAAGCTCACATATCTGTAAAATATTCAGTGTGTACACTAAAAACTTGAACATGACTAGTTAGTAAGTTATTAAAAATGGAAGGAGCAATGGAAAGACAATATCACATGAACTATCATATTTTTTCATATGTGTGTGTGCACATAAAATATGTGTGCACATATAGTATATTTTGACCATGTATGATTGTTTCTTTATTCATATATACATGCATATATACATATATAATTATATTTTATAATTAAAATAGACATTTAAATAGTGAGTTTTACTGTATCTAAATGTGAACGTCTAGGGTTCTCCTACATATGATGAACACTTTGTTAGGTGCTCCAGTGTTTCCTCCCTTTCTACTGTTTCTTAAGAACTCACTGATTTAATCCCTCAGAATAACACCTTAGGCAGAAATACTGAACGATGTCTTTGTTTAATTTATAAATGAGACTATTTTATGGATATATTTATGCAAGTAATTGAAAAATTATCTGTTTGAATCCAATCAATAAAATTGCCTTAGATTCCCTATTAAGCATTCTATTTTGGGTTTCTATTGTTGTCAGAAAGCAACATGGGAAGAGAAAGGTGTATTTAACCTCATGTTTTACTGTCCATTGTGGAGGGAACTCAGGGCAGGAATTCAAGACAGAACCTGAAGCAGAGGCCATGAAGGAATGCCAGTGCTGGCTTACTTCCCTAGGCTTACCCAGCCGACTTTCTTATAGAACCTAGAACAACCTGCCCAAGGGTGGACTGCCCACAGTGATCTGGACCCTTCCATGTCAAACATTACTCAAGAAAATGCTACATGGACTTATCTATGGGCACACTGATGGAGAGATTTTTCTGAGCTGAGGTGACCTCTCAGATGACTCTAGGTTCATGTCAAATTGACAAAAGCCAACCACCTTGCTAAGAGAAGCTTTTTCAAATAAATTGGGCCATGATTTATGTGGCCCTAAATACCAAGCACCTAGTATATATATCGGGTGCCTTCATGACCTATGATATGAATTCCTTTATCATTTATTTATAGCAGAGGCTAAAGTGGAGTACGACATTAGCTATCTGATCAAAGCACACAAAGTTGATTAAGCATAGCATAGCTCATGGCATCTGTAAGTCATTGCAGTCTTTGATTCAGATCAGAACACAAGAAGACATTCTGTGGCATCATGAAAATGACTTGATCTGTTCACGCCTTCAAAGAATTTTCTCTTGGAAAGGAAAGAATAAGTGACATTGGAGCATGGATAACCTCTGGGAGTCCCATCCCTGAAGGAAACACACCCTCCTTTCTCTAGCAGCCACCAATAGTCAATACTTTCTCTGCTCGGGGTGGAACTCTGTGTCTCTTCCCGATCCATACCAGAGTTTTGGCTGACTTGATCTTGTACAGGCCTTTTGAATACAGTCACAAGTGTGAGTTCATGTATTGGATTACCCAGTCTTATAGAGAAACCGTGATTTCACACTATCCCTGTTCTACCCATGGCTCTTTCTGATCCTTCTGTGATGACCCCTGAGACCTTGAGGGGTGAATGTGGATATCAGTTACCTTCTGGTTGCTATGATGAAATTCTATCACCAAAAGCAACTTATGGGAGAGTTGATTTGGCTTAGAGGTCTAGAGGGCTATAGTTCATAGTTGTCAGGCATGACAGCATGGTGGCACCAGGTATAGCAGCAGGATCAGGAAGCTGAGGTCTCATATCTCAACCACACATAGGGAATAGAGATCAAGAATTGATGAGGGGAGGAGCTATCAGCCCTCAAGCCCCCCTCTGCTGATGTATTCTTCCAGAAAGCTTCCACATACTAAAAGTTCTATAACAGCGCTAACAATTAGGGACCGACTATTTAAAGGAATGAACCTATGGGGCGTGGTGATGAGTCATTCAAACCTATGGGGAGTGGTGATGAGTCATTCAAACCGTTCACTTGTGGCAGAGCACTCCACAGTGTCTTATTCTCTGCCCTTTGGCGAGTTGTTAATCTCTGCTTTAATCACCATTTTCTCCATAAAAAGGTCCTTTCTGGTGAGGGTTGAGAGCACACCAACCCATGGATATGAAGATAAATATTTAGAGGGCAGTTCGGTACTATGTCACATAGCCGAAAAATAGCAGTTGGGTCATCACTAGAGTGAAACGCCCTTCCGTTTTCAGCCAGTTGACACTGTGAGTTGGGGGATTTTGGACAAAAGCCAGGTGAGCATGTTTTAAACTTTTATTGCTTTATTGAGAGAAGTAATGGCAAAGCAGACAAGCTGTACAGAGTGCATGTCACCAGAGACATTACACACGTACACCTCCACCCTGCACAGCACTGACGTCCTGGCAACTCATGTTCAAGGTTACCTTGCCAGTAGGCAGCTGAGACGGGGTTTGTACTTATTCTGATTCTGACATCTACACTATTACTTTCTCTACATTACCTACTTGTCTACAAGCAGCTCTTTAGTATACGACTTACCACATGGTGCATATGCAAGAGGCGGAACCACTGAAATTTATGCCAGAGAAGAGAATCTAAGTGCTTTAGAAGATGAAGTTCTACTTTCTAATATGAACTTTTTAAGTTCTGAAAGGACATACAAGCCAAAATAAAACAACACAGTTTAAAGATGTTCACTGACCAGAAATTCTTCTTCTTTTAAGACTCTGAGTAACCTGGAAAGTAAAATGTAGATGTTCCAAGTGTTTGCTGGAACACTCTCAAAATTTGATCTATTAAAAGTTACTAGATTTTCAACCCAATTAAATAGAGCATCCACCCCTGCTCCAGCTTGCCTCTCAATCCTATTAAACCAAATGCTAATTGAGAATGGAAAAGTGGCAATTTTATCTGCCAAGAGAAAATAATTTAGGGCAAGTTAATAAGAGTTGGCTTATTACTGACTGGCCATTTTGATTCCAGCTTGTTACAATGGTAGAAATTACTTTTGTAAGATAAACTCATTTTCTAGTCATTTACAAGCATGGGGCTTTGTGGTGACTGTTTTGGGATGGGGAATGTGCCCCATAGGGCAGTAGAGGGTAACATTAAACACACCTTACACACCACACCCACATCTAGCTTGAAGGAGATTGGAGGCAGACAAAAATACCTTATATCAGGCTTGTGTTTTGTCTTAAGGTATTGGCTTAAAGAATTATCAAAATACCAATTTTTAGGTTTAGATTTAAAAGAACGCCATCAAAAGGAGACAGTTACCCAACAGAGCTTACTTCCTCGTTGACTCTAGTTGCCTATTAAACTACACATTCCACTTTAAAACGCCATCATACAGGCAAGAATTAAAACTAATCACCATTAAGAAAGGAACAACCCAAGTGCTGTTCTATTGCACTGTAATGTTTCTAATTAGAGCTCTTTATAAAAAATAATAGTAGTAAATAACAAGGCCAATGTTAAGTGTTTCAGATTTTTTTGGCATCTTATAATACATAGAAGTCAAATGTTTTCCTTTTTTTTTTTCAGAATAACTCTTGATAAACATAAGAAATTAAAGGTTCTTCAAGCTAAATCTTCCAGTTAAATAACAACATACATATAAGTAATAGAAAATGTCATAAAGGGTTGGTTAGATTAATTAGTAATTCAAGCTCAGAGGTGGGTCTTTGTCAGTCCCAGCTGTAGCTAAGGCTGCGACTCTGAGCAAGTCCTGAAACAGCCAGCAGTGTTGCTCCTGGTTTCCAACTCACACAAGTAGTGAGTTAACTATCAAGCTGCTACAGTTTGGATGTTCTTAATGTAGCAATGCTAAAGAAGACTGCAGACATTGGTACCTACAGGCTAGATGGCACTATAACTGAGGAATAGCTTATAAACAGAGTAGCATTAGGAGAGTCACCCAAATGTAGTGTGTCCTTTCATGGAGTTATCAGAAAGACTTTTTCTTTCTTTTTTTTTTAATGTAATCACTTTACATTCCACTCACTATCCCCATCCCAGACACCCCCTTCTACAATCCTTCCATATCTCCCCTCCCTGTTTCCTCTGAGTGTGGTGCAGCTCCCTTGGCTATCCCCCCACCCTGGCACATCAAATCTCTGTGATGCTAGGCACACCCTCTCCCACTGAGGCCAGACAAGGCAGCCCAGCTAGAAGAACATACCCACAGGTAGGCACCAGCTTTTGGGATAGCTCCCTCTCCAGTTGTTCAGGACCCACATGAAGACCAAGCTGCACATCTGCTACATATGTGCATGGAGGCCTAGGTCCAGTCTGTATATGTTCTTTGGTTGGTGGTTCAGACTCTGAGAGCCCCAAAGTTCCAGGTTAGTTGACCCTGTTGGTCTTCCTGTGGAGTTCCTACTTCCTTATGGGCTATAATCCTTCCTCCTATTTAGGAAGATGGTTTTTTTTTTTTAAGGTGTGATAAATGCTTTCAGAAAGGAGGTCATGTTTACAGTGTCAGATGTTGGTGGCCTTTGAGCTGAAGTAACTTAAAGATGAATTAAAAATATTTCGAAGTTTTCAATATTTTTCTTTTTGGTTTCTTCTTGGACCTTATATAAATATTCAAGAGACTAAAGATGAACTTATTTAAGACACTAAAGCAGCGGTTCTCAGCCTTCCTAACGCTGCAGCCCTTTAATACAGCTCCTCATGTTGTGGTGACCCCCAACCACAAAATCATTTTTGTTTTTACTTCAAAACTATAATTTTGCCACGGTTATGAATTGTAACATAAATCTCAGTGTTTTCGACTGGTCTTAAAGGGGTCATGACCCACAAGATGAGAACCACTGTTCTAAAGGGTGCTAAACATAAGGGAAATAGGAATTCATGGTTTTGAAAATGTTTATCCTTTCCACGAAACATGAGATGCTAAGTGAGTGTCTCTGGATGAATGGCTACTGCAGACCAAGGGGGAAAGCTGTATGGATAAATCATGTACTAAGAGTCTTAGAAAACCCTGAAGGACACCCTGTGCCCTATTCAAATGAACAACATGGGTGCACTCCCAAGCTTCCCACGAACAATAAACCATCCAGCAGGGTTGAGAAGCTTCTGTTTCTACAACAGAGGCCCGAGATAGACAGGGGTTGACTTCAAACATATTTTGGGTGTGACCCTTGTGTAAAGGCATGGGCACTGGTTAAGATACACAGAACTATGAGTGTCTGTGAGATGGCTAATGTGCATATTTCATCAGCTACCACCGGAAAAGGCAGAAAAATTCAGAAATGGAGCACAGCTTCTGACCTAAAACTCTAAGGACTGCAAGTCAGCATGAAACCTACTTCCAGGCAGACGTGTGCTAAGCATCTTCAGAAGCAAAGAATGACAGTCTCAGAACTCTCATCCAATAGCACTGCTGGGGCAAAGCAGCTTCCCTGCCTTTCCACATCTGTAGCTGTGGACAGGCACCTCTGCACTGGTTACCTTAGACCAGGTGGTGGCACAATTGTATTTGGGGTGTGTGAGAAGCACATGATCTGCCTCTGATTTCACTGGGATTCTTGCTCAAGGAATTACAATAGCTGTGACGCTTTCTAATCTAGAGGTGTGCCCTCCCCCAAGCCTTGAACAGGCTAAATAGACCTTAAGTGTTTGCCACAGTTGGCCTTGCACCAACCAAGCTCACTTAGGGTGGAGTCTTCCACCTTGCCTCACCTGCAATTTCCTACAGGAGCAGACTGCCTGCTGAGCTTGCTTTGCAACTCAATCCAGCTGAAACAAAGGATTTGTCTGTGGGTTTTCCCTATATAAGTGCAGAGCTGAAAACTAAACTTTGAGCCTTGATCAGAAACCTTTGTCTTGGCTTCATCCTTCTCTCTCACCCTGCTGTTCTTATTCATTGCCTGCCTCCCTTTCAGGTAAACCCAGTTCATCCGTGGCTGCTGGACAGCTACAGAGAGGTTACATGATAAGGTAATAGGTTTAGAGCTGGTAGTCTAGTACAGTGGGAGTGTGGCAGAAGTGGATGTACCTTAGGTTGTGAGGATGACAGAAAGTATTTGAGATAAAAAAGTAGACTATACTTCTTCAACAAATTCTTTCAGACTCAACCCTTCAAGACGTGAGTCTAAGGATCCCTCCTCTTGAGTGTGGGTTAGATTTAGTAGATTATTTCTAATAAATAGTAGGTTGCAGAAGGGTTGTTGTGTAGTTTTAAACTGAGGGATTTTGCTTTATTTTGTATTGTTTTGTTTATGACTGTGGCTTCTCCTTTTGGTCCTTTGTCACCCTTAATCTGTTGCCATTTCCCTCTTCATCATCTAGGACCCAACTTCATAAAATGTGGGTTACCAGCCTGTATCAGGCCACATATATAAATGTTGGAAAGCTAGAAAATCTGGCAACAAAGGTCTCTAAACATACAACCAAAAAAGAATCCAAAACCAAATGTAGAGGAAACCCAGGTGTTCCTGAAAGCACTTGTTTGTGCTGTACTATGTGACTTCACTGTAACCTTGACTCTGACCATCCAACATATAGACTATGTCCACTGCATGCCACCCAATGCTATACCAACCAACACTGACTGTAACACCTCAGCTCAGTGTCAAGATGATTGTCTTTAAAATTGTAGTGCTTTTATTGTACATATAAGGTTTTTCTACTCTTATAAAACAACAGTTTGCATAATAGAAGACAAAGTCTTCATGTTTTTCTAAGACCATCCCCTAGCCTGTAGATGTCAACTTTAGTATTCATTTTCTTTTATTGTGTAGAATATTTGGTTTTAAGAATTGCTGTTTAAGTTGCTAACTTGAGTTTCATTCTTTTAAAAGAAAAGCCACTAAATGATTTTTGGCTTGGATTACAAATTTCCAACAATTTCTGAAATGGCCCTAAACATACGTCTGCTATTTTGTTCCATTTATGAAAGGCAATATTCTCAACATTGATTATTATAAACCAAACTATCAATCAAATGTGGAAATCACTGTAGATGTTCAACATTATACAGTATCAAACATTCAGCCCAGGTTTAATTCTTACATAAATACAAACAGGCATATTTCATCAATAGTATGAAATTTGCTAATATATAATAAGTCATAAAATAATTTTATACCAAAGAAATATCTCCCTGATTTATTGTCAGCAACTGCTTGGTTTGTATTGCTATTTTATATATCTATATAAGCTAAATTGGGTAAGAACAGTTCTCAGGCAAAGAAAAAGAGTCCTATATAGAATTAAGCTGTAAGGGCCGGGAACACCATGTGTGGAGTCTGATCTGCTGAGGCCCAATGGTCTCTGCTGAACAGCAGCAAGGGCTAAAGGCTGCTGTTAATCATGTGAGGTTCAGAGGAAAATTGTCCCAATGAAAACTTTAGGGGAGATCCCATCATTGGGCCCCAGCCTGAATCCAATCAAAAAAGAACTCTATTTCTCAATAGATTCTGAGCCAGAATCAGCCAGCCATGCTGTCCCTCAGCACTTAACCTACAGTGATGCCCTTGTGGTGGTTTTAAGCCACCCTCTTTTGAAGTAATTTGTTATAGAGCAACAGGCAACGCAATGTCCTTTGAAGACAGATGCAGTACACAGGGAGTTCGTGAAGGAGCTCGTGAGGCCTCAGCATCTTTCCCCTGGCTCTTCCAGTAGCCTCACATGGGAACAGTGCCTCTGGGGATATCCTGATGTAACATACTACATAGGCCATGATTAGGTTGTGAGAGCTGGACTTCTCTGATTATATTAATCTGCTTTTGGGAAAGGGACTTCACAGGACTTTTGAATCTTATTCTTCCTATGAGAAGACACAATAAGAAGCTATCAGTTTGCAAAGCAAAGCGAAGCCATCAACAGCATGCTGATTTTGAATGTCAGACCTCAATACAATAAGCAATACATTTTTGTTTATAAGATATTAGTTGACCTGCATTGTGTTATAGCAGTCTGAGAGACATTGCTATCATCTGACAACCCTACTACTGTCACTGTGGAGATCCCGTGGGCAGGTGTTCTGATTGGCAGTACCAGGTCATCAAGGCATGACCTGGCCAAGTGCCAAGGCGTCAAGGGTGCATACCTCTGCTACAGCAATAGCCATACAGTGATATGATTTTGGGTCTTACACAGTTTACCTTCAAGATGAGTTAGGTAATCATAATTATTATTAAATAGAGAAAAAAAATCATTCTTTAAGCTTCCTGTGATTTTCTGTCACATAAAACCATGATCTATATTACAAATCATTGCTAATTTTATTTGACTGTGTACATGGTGTGTGTGTGTGCCCAGAAGTAGACTTTGGATACCCTTGTCTATAGTTTTCTACTTTATATTTAAAATTTTTATTCAGATTAGTATATGTATGTATAGCCATGACCACTCCCTGGTACTCATGTGGCTATCAGAGAATTATAATCTATTCCTCCTTGTCCCTTGTGGTATCTAGGGATAGAACCTCGGTCATTAGATGTTTGTGGAAGTCCTTTGACTCTTTGAATCTTTCTCATGGGACAACCATTTTATCTTTTGAGTCAGGAGTTTTTACTCAGTCTGGAACTTGCTGTGTTTGGTAGTCTGGCTTACAGTAAGCTCCAGGATCTTGTATCTCCAGGTCTCTAGTGCTGGGATGATGGGTACTGACTTTCTCTACCTGGGCATGGGGAATCCTTGGGTCCTTATGCTTCTGCAAGAAGCCATTTACCCACTGAATCTTCCTCACAGTTGTTATTTTATAGAACTGTTCCATGATACAGCTTACTAGGCAGCAACCGAGAACAAGATCAGTTACCATGGGGGGGGGGGGATGGGAGGGGTCTGTAACTAGGTAATCCATAACCACAAAGACTTCTATTTTTATTCTACAAAAATTCTAGCTCCTAAATTTAAGTCACTAGAATGCTATAATGAAACTCATTATTTTGTTTGCAATCATAAAAAAGGTATCTATATGCTAGATACTTTGTTGAACCCTGAATTAGGTCTAAACCCAAGAACTATATAATACTGCTATTGCAGAGATAGATCTTTGCGGATCCACACACATGTACATGCATAATATATACACAGGTGCCACTCATACACACGCATTGGGAGTCTGTATCCTGCCATTCAGTTTTTCAAATGTGTACTTACTACAAGTAACAGGCTTATAGAACAGTTACATCTACCCACGAAAATAGAACAGTTACATCTACCCACGAAGACAGTGCAACTCTTTTGAAGAAAACTAACATCTGTGCATTTGCATTTCAACAAGTGTTTTCTTTTTAGTTTGAGACTAGTTATAATATTCAAAGAGGAAATTATTATCAGGCACCAAAGTCCAGTGTTAGATATTGTGCAAAGTACAACATGACTTAAAACAGTAGAAGATCCCACTTTTAAATATTCCCTGCTTAGTATCTGCGACTTATATACTGGGGTAGCACCTCATGAAATAAAAAGAATTGGAAAAATTTAGTGCTGCAGAAACTCTTTGTCTAGGCTCACAGGTACTGAGGATAAGAGGAACATCACTCTAGTGTTACAACATTAAACACAGGATGGCTGGCACAAGGCAAACACCCAGTAAGTCTTTCTGAATGAATGACTACTGTTTGAGAACATGGTAGTAGAATGTAGTTGAGGTTTGCTCTGTTGGTATGTATTGTAAGGCTAAGTGCAGGGCCCCAAGACCTGGTTGCCCCAGAGACAGAGTCCATATATAGACCCAAGTGAAGCTTTGAGACCTTGTTCCCAAATTATTTCTGATTGGCGAATAAAGATGCTGACAGCCAAAAGCTGGGCAGAAGAGATTTAGGCAGGCTTTAGGGTTTCCTGGCTTGGGGGTAGGAGAAGAACCACATCAGGGAGAAGAAGGTGGAGAGAGGAGAAAGCCACCATGGGTTAGGTGAGTCATGAAATGATGGCCAAGTGAGTTGGCTAATTGGAGTTAAGAGCAGCCCAGATGAAGCATGGCAAGTTATATAATGGGAGTATTGGCTGGGAAATAAATATAACAGCCAGAGGACAGATATCTGCCCAGCTCTTGTGCTGATTGAGGCTTATTATAAAGGCTGTCTGTGCCTTTTATCCAGGTCAAATGTTGGGTAGAAACCCTGGGCTGGGATTAAATATTTTCTACAATAGAACACGGTGGCTCAGAACATTGCCTCGACTCTTATTTCAAGCTCACAATAAACTCAAAGAGCTTATTCTATGTGATCTGATCTACCTCCCTTGTGGATCTGTGATAAACCCAGGTGAATAATGCATGTCCACTACAAACCATACAGATTTCATCAAGACCTTTGTGAAAGCCATGAGAAGGGACAAACAGGCTTCTTGTCTCTCTAGATCTTCTAGCCATGTACTGCTAGTCTTATAACAACTCCCATAGGATTCAGTAGATGATTCTTCTTGAACAAAAACTTCTAGGACATTTGTGATGTAGCTAAGAGGAGGGGATTCTGATAGCAGTAATGTTGTCCACCCAAGTCCATTGGAGGAATGTACACTGAATATTTTGGGAATATGCTAAACTCCACTGAAATATATTTTTTTCCTGTAAACAGAGTTTCTTTTTTTTCCAATTTTTATTAGATATTTTCTTCATTTACATTTCACGTTATCCTGAAAGTCCCCTAAACCCTCCCCACCCCCCACCCTGCTCTCCTACCTACCCACTCCCACATATTGGCCCTGGCGTTCCCCTGTACTGGGGCATATAAAGTTTGAATGACCAAGGGGCCTCTCTTCTCAATGATGGCCAACTAGGCCACCTTCTTCTATATATGCAGCTAGAGACATGAGCTCTGGGGGTACTGGTTAGTTCATGTTGTTCTTCCACCTATAGGGTTGAAGACCCCTTCAGCTCCTTGGGTACTTTCTCTAGCTCCTTCCTGTGTTCCATCTAATAGCTGACTGTGAGCATTCACTTCTGTGTTTGCCAGGCACTGGTATAGCCTCCCATGAGACAGCTATATCAGGGCCCTTTCAGAACTATCTTGCTGGCATATGCAATAGTGTCTGTGTTTGGTGGCTGATTATGGGATGGATCCCCGGCTGCAGCAGTCACTGGTTGGTCCATCCTTTTGATTCAGCTACACACTTGATCTCTGTAACTCCTTCAATGTGTGCTTTGTTCTTAATTCTAGGAAGGGGCGAAGTGTCCACATTTTGATCTTCTTTCTTCTTGAGTTTCATGTGTTTAGTAAATTGTATCTTGGGTAGTCTAGGTTTCTGGGCTAATATCCACTTATCAGTGAGTACATGTTATGTGAGTTCAAAAAAAACTCACTGAAATATATTTTAAAGAGTAATTTATGATGCTTTAGTATGCTTTATCATGAAGATAATGATGAATTAGCCATTTAAACAAAATACAACTGAAATACAAATATATATATATATATATATATATATATATATATATATATATGTGCGTGTGTGTGTGTGTGTGTGTATGTAAACAAATTACTGAGATGAACAGATAGATGTAGTTTTAAGTAACATTTATTGCAGATGTTGATTTAATTTTTGACTGTATGAACCTTGCTAAGTATACTCATTTCTACAGGACAGGGCCCTGGGGAAATATCAGCAGAAAGCCCTAGGACCTTGGATGACAGAATCAAAGATTGTCATTTCTCTCCTTTGTCACAGCAGAACCTTTAGGACATATTCATACTTTAACGTGTATAAAATGTTGAATTTACAGGAACTCTGACATTGGCCTATTTTATGTGGTTACTTCTATTGGAACTACAGATTAACAAATTTCTCCATTTCCCACCTGTAGCATACAGGTTTACTACAATTTTCTTTCTTTTTCAGTTTTGAATTTCCTCGTAAGCTCTCTGTTCCTAAAACATGTAATGGGATTTGAAACAAATGCTACCGCGGGTTCCCCGTCCTCATCACTTGTTGGCTGTTGACCTTGACACTGATTCAATTAGAACTGCCTTGTCAGTCAGCCATGCTTCCCTGGCTGAAGTCACTGTGCTCACACCAGGGACATGCTTATTTCATTACTAAAGATTGTTCAAGGAACCTGGGGCTAACCAGAAAAGCAATCTTACCATGTTAGAACACATAAATTAGTGACAGGGTTGGGAATGTGTGGGTGAGACCAGAATACTTCATTTCACATTTAGATGCTGAAAGATTGTTGAGAGCGGTGAG
>LR750309.1:573018-616409 GCA_902729485.2 Mus minutoides | reverse complement strand
GGGGGGGGAGGCTCATTTGGGTTGACAAGCATCCTTGACAATTGATGCCTACAGGGATGCTCCCCCATTGGAAAGGAGCCAAATAACTCATGCTTTTTGGAAATTGCTGTGGCAGCCTCTCGGTCTGCTTGAGGGTTCCCCACATTGATGTGTATGTTCATGCACCGCTCATACATTAAGAAATTTACACCCCGCCAGGCATTGACAGAGTGCTCCATCCCTAACTAGCTTTAAGGAGGGTGGTGGGGTGGGGGTAGGGAGGGAAGACGGAGGAGGGAGGGGAAGCACTGCCTTTGCTTCCAGACATGGTCCAAATACATTTCCATCAAGGGGCGAGACTTGATAGGTGGGGTTGTAAGAAGTGTGGAATATGGAAGTGTGGAATCCTAATAAGGAACAGTCTTTGAACCTTTGAAGAGATGTAAGCAGCCATATTCCCTACAACATTTGAAACTATATCCAGCCACCACCAGCTAATAGCGGTGAGAGACCATAATTCCAACGCAGTGTAGAACTTGCAAAGTTTGTTTTATTGTTCAAGATGGAATCATATTTTTCTCCTGCCTCTGTGATTTATGCCTAGAATTAGAAAAAAAATAAGACTATCGGTGGTATCTTTGTTCTTTGTTTTAAAGTAAAAGACCATAAATACTACTGCCAAGCTGTTTGCATTAGCTATTTCATTTTACTAGCATTGAAAATTGCTTGCACCACAGGGGCTAGCAAAAACATCAGTGTGGCAGGGCACTGTGATGGTAGGTATTCTTATCAGAAAACATACCGAGGTTTAAACAGAATGTCAAATGTTGATGGGTTAATGACACATTAGCACAATTAAAGGGATACAGATATGTTAACATCCCGTATCATTGGCTTAGAAACATCCAGAAAGCTTTTCTTTTTGTTTGCTTAGAATTTCTTCTCAAGCATCTGGCTAATAGGACAAAGCCTATATTTTTGTTAGAGAGCATAGGGCACGTTCCTTCTGAAAATACAGTCTGGCTGCTTCTTATCATTTAGATGGTGATGTGGGTTCTCTTGAGGTGAGGAGCAAAACAAAATCAAGCAGAAGTGACGAGAGAGCTGCCTTAGACACTTGGGAAATGAGAGCTTACAGGAGAAGCATCAAAGCGAATATCCTGGTCCATAGCTAATGAAGCAGGAGATAATATCCATTGGAATATGAGAAGTATGTGTGTGTGTGGGGGGGGGCTTTTAAAAAATCGTCTTTGTGGCTATAAATAACACACAGCAACTCTTCTGAGGGGTAGTAATACTTAATTATCTTTGCTCTTAGAGTCTAATAAATGGCTGGATGTTGAAAATACAATTTGCCCTTACAAAACATTATTGCAGTTGCCACTGTCATCAAATATAAAACGAGGCTTGATCTCAGGCATCTACCCGAGATTTACCACTTATTCTTTACGACTGCCATAATTAATGCGGAATGGTTGGCACTCGCTGTTAATTTTAAGAACAGTCTGTCCCCTCAGCAGAGGGTTCTCCTTGTGCAGTGGCTGTGACTAATGGGGAACGCCAGAACTGGTCAAAGTGCAAGAGTCAGTGTTAATACTCAGCCACAAATGGGACATAGATGTCACTAACCCCCTCTCCTCTTCAGGCTCAGTGACCAGCATGGAAGAAGGGGTGGAAAGATTTCCAGAGGCACAGTTTGGGGAGAACCAGAACAAAACAATGCCTCCTGGCTCTGGCGGGGCCTCTGTGTTCATTAACTCACAGCATCTACTTTAGTTATCATTCTGTCTAAGTTCCGCCCCACAGTTACCTGGCAACAGCCAGGTATGCTTCCCCTCACAGTTACCTGGTAACAGCCAGGTTGGCCTGACCCCACTATAAAAGGGGCTGCTTGCCCCTTCCTCCCTCTCTTGCTCTCTTGTTCTCTTCCTCTCTTGGGCTCCGCCCCCCCCCCCATTTCCTTCCCCTTCTCTCCATATGTTCATAGCCGGCCTCTATTTCTCTACTCTCTCCCTTTCTCTGCCTCTACTACCCTCTTAACTCCCCTCCCCATGCCCTGAACGAACTCTAATCTATTCTCTACCGTGGTGTGGTTGGTCCCTCACGGGGAAGGGATGCTTCAGCATGGGCCCACTGAGGCACCCTCTTCCCCCACACCTCACCACACACATCCATAGAATATTTTTTTTTCTCTTTATCTTTTTATAAACACATCAAGCTATGGATGCCTGAACCAGACTTGAACAAGATTAAGCTGACCAATACTCCAGGATTGAGGAGCGAGGGGTTCACAAGCAGCCTGAAATTTCCTACTTTACAGTGAGATGCTATTGATGGCTGATGATTTGGGGGTGGGGGGCAGTCAGAATCAGTTTTCTTTAAAGATATGGCTCCTAGTAGGTTAATTATGCTCCAGTGGATGGCTGCACCCCGGAGTATATGAACAGCACAAGTTAGAACCAGTGGGATTTTGAAGGAGGAGGAGAAGGAGAAGAGGGAAGAGAAAGAGGAAGAGGAAGAGGAGAAGGAAGAAATGAACTTGAGAGAGTTTAGAAAAGTGGGGGCAATCTACTAGACTTTAAGAGAAGAGCGGGTTTGAATATTATCAAAATACATTTTATTCTCAAAGACTTAATAAAATGCTATAAAAAGAATAATCTATTTTTTTGAATAAATAATACTGCAATATAAACTACTGTGAGGTTTGAAAGTGTGTAGAACTGAGTTACTTGTGCACTGGGACTAAAGGAGAATGGGATAGTCGTATTCTGTGCTTGAGAGAAACAAAATGAAGATATTTTATCTTCCAGGTAAAGAGAAGCTTCTGCTAACACAAAAGGCACTCACTGGCTAAGGAGGGCTTAATTGTTAAAAGTTTTAGGTCATAGTTCACAACCTGGGAACAGACTATGGAGACCTGAGATCATGGATAGTATGCAAAAGGTCAAGGGCACACCCTTGGCATTCAAATCACATTGTTTATAACATTACAGTTATACTACTAATGGATTGACTATATCCACCAAATAGTCTCTGAAGTCCATGGATATTGAGGACACCTGATTAAAGACAATGCATAAACGTATTAAATGGACCAAGTAGATATGAGCTTTATTCTTCCAGAACCAATTACTGTTTTCATATGTAAATTCTAGGAGCTACGCATGTGGCTTAGTATGATGGGTGGCTATCACCTCCCTTGTAGGAGGCCTTGGGTTCATTACCATCGATGTAAAAAACAAACTAATTAAATATTTGCCTATGGATTGGAGTAGAAATATAGGTGTGGCCATTTATTTTTAATGATTATCTTTTGTTCAGAATTAGGGCTTCATTTGGTTTGATTTAAAAGCCTCCAGGGTATCTTTAAAAGATTTTAGTAACAAAACAAGATGTGTTTTACTGCATAAAACTGTTGGGGGTTGGTCTGGTGCTGGTACGTATTCAGATGGTAAATGCTGATCCTCACCAACCTTGCTCCCCAATTTAAAACTATTGGTTAAATAAAGGTGGATACCGCCAACTACTGGGGAGAACAGAGGTTTCAGTTACCTGTCTGGGGGGTCTCAGGTAGGGGCTATGTGGAAGGAAAGTGAAGGAGAAGGAGGAAGAAGATGACAGAGAGAATAGGAGGTCTCCATTAGATTTGATGGACCAGGAGCACTTGCTTGAGAGAAATGTGTCCCCAGGACAGCCTGCTGGGAGCTGGACTCTTCGGAGAGACTCAACATTAAGTACTTGGGGAGCCAGCTGGGGAACTAACTAGTAGTCTAACTAGCATATAGAAAAATAGATGAGAGCTAAGCCCCCACCCCCACCCCCAGTTATTGTGCTAGAATAGAAACAAATAAGTTATAGCCTCAGTCTCATTCATTTGGAAGCTAGCCGGGGATATAAATAAATATTATAATTTGCACGTAGCATTTCTTTAGGAGCTAGGAAGATGAGCTGGTTGGAGAAATGCTTACTGCACATCTGAGTTCAGATCTCTCGAACTCATGGACAAAAGTTAGGCATGGTGTTAAGTGCCTTTCATCTCAGCAGTATTTAGGCAGAGACTAGGTGAAGATTCCTGGTGTTTGTTCCTCAGTCAGACGGAATTGGTGAGCTTGGGGTTCAGAGAGAACCCCTGTCTTAAATAATAAGGTGAAGAGGGGTGGAAAAAAAGCTCAACATTGACCTCTGTCTTCCACATATATGTCCACACGAACCATCAAATACACAAGCAACACGCAAACACACACACACACACACACACACACACACACACACACACACACACCACCCTTAACAGAATAACAACAAACCCCAAACATTAATGTAGTTATATTGGTTATAATTAGACATTGCTCATTTCCAGTATTGTTTAAATCCTAGTCTGGATCTTCAACATATACACAGAATTTTTAAAGCAGTCAAAATACTTAGAACAAGCAAGCATTTTTCCTTTATGTTTTCATATAATCTCAAGTATCTCCAGAGACATTTAAGAATCTATGTCTATAAGATGAAATTAAATCAGTCATCATAGCTAATGTTAGGAAAAGTGTGTATTTATCACCACTGACAAGCCACACACACACAATCAGCTAACCAGTCATCAATATCTACTAATTACCATACGCAAATAACATACTGGGTACATATGAATAATTAGTAATATTCCTTGCTCTTAAAAAATCATATAGTAGCTCCAGAGACAGAAAAGTATTTTAAGAGGTGACTAACCCATAAAGGTAGCATAGGTTGGGAAATGAAATGTGACCCTTTCAGGTTCTCCATTCTGAATCTTTCTATAGCTGTCAGTCACTTTCCTCTCTTAGACACAACCTGGGATCTGATAGGAAGTGGCTATGTCTCCCAAGAACATTCAAGAGCTGAACTCAGTCTCTCAGCTTCACACACTATACCACTTGGTAATTTCTCACCTACAGGACAGAAATAGTCCCTTAAGTGTTTTCCCCGCTTGGGCTTTTGTTTCCCTACAGTGAGTCTCAAAAGAGCAATCAAGGAGATAAAAGATGTCTCTTATCACAACAGGTTCTTCAAAACCCTCAACGGCTTTCTTTTTCAATTAGAGTAAAAGCCAGTGCCTTGACAACGACCCACAGAACCTTTCACAGTTTATCTCCTGTGACTTCCCCGACCTCCCTTCCCTTTCCAATCTCTTTGTTCACTCTGTTCTAGAGCAGTGACCTTAAAATGCCAATGCCTCCCTTTGCCCTGCGTGTTCTCTCCAGCGGCAGTGCCCCTGCCCCAGGCCTCAGCCTGCCTGCCTAGATCTCCACCTCCGTCACTGCTGCACCAACACCACCTGCGTGCTTGCCTGCTTTAACTTGGTCTCTCCAAAGCACATTTCCTTTCCTGCTATAACTTATTATGTACTTAGATATTTTGCTCATGGCTCAGTGATCTCTAGTAGAATAGATTTTTTTTTCTTTTTCATATTAAAACACATTGCAAGTGGAAGCAGGGGGATGGTTCTGTTGGCAAAGGCTCAGG
This sequence comes from Mus minutoides, assembly GCA_902729485.2. NCBI lineage: Eukaryota > Metazoa > Chordata > Mammalia > Rodentia > Muridae > Mus > Mus minutoides. The sequence continues at coordinate 610,928 of LR750309.1, read as the reverse complement.
CTGCACAAGCCTGGGGACCTACATTCTGTTCACAGAACCTACACTACGGAGTAGAAGGAGAGAACCACCCTGAGATGTTTGAAATTAACATCCCATCCACCCCCAATAAGCTCGTGCTAGGAGCAGGAAAAGGGGAAAGCTTGGTGTACTGGTCTTTTAAGTATATATTATGTGTACTGGCTGGTTTTATGTCAACTTGACATAGCTGGAGTTATCACAGAGAAAGGAGCCTCCCTTGAGGAAATGTCTCCATGAGATTCATCTGTAAGGCATTTTCTCAATTAGTGATCAAGAGGGAGGGCCATTGTGGATGGGGCCATCCCTGGGGGTAGTCTTGGGTTCTATAAGAAAGCAAGCTGAGCAAGCCAGGGGAAGCAAGCCAGTCAGAAACATCCCTCCATGGCTTCTGCATCAGCTCCTGCTTCTTGACCTGCTTGAGATCCAGTCCTGACTTCCTTTGGTGATGAACAGCAGTGTGGAAGTGTAAGCTGAATAAACCCTTTCCTCCCCAGCTTGCTTCTTGGTCATGATGTTTGTGCAGGAATAGAAACCCTGACTAAGGAAGGCACTTGGTGCCAGCCAGTCGGGGCTCTTGCCACCCAGTAAGAGATTTCACACAGTATGGATAACTTATTAGATCCATGCTGGAAAGGCTGGAGCTCAGACAATGGTGGCGGAGCAGAGGACAGGACCACCATGTCTTAACCAGCACTACTTAAATATGTATCTTCCTAGGCCTCTCTTTAAACTTCAGTTTTAGTTAAGAACCCAGAAGACAGATTTGAGAAAGTCATTGGACCCCCCTCCCCCAATGTGGTCATACTGAAGAAATATTTTGTTAAGTTTCTGTTTTGTTTACTACTAGTTGTGCTGTTTGAATAGGTTCTCAAGACTAGGTAGCTAATCATGGCTTCTTGAGGTATCCCAAGACTTCTGGGATTACTAATTCCCTTTTTTTTTCCTGACTAAAATTGAGTACAACCCAGGATGAACTGGTGATTAAATAGGGAGAAGAACGAGTTGGGCAGTTTGAGTGGTATCTGTCCTCTTTGCCTTGTATTGTATGGCCTGTTACATTCTTACCAAGAAATTGATAGCAGGGGAAATGAGAGTTGTCGGTCTCTAACTGAGCTTCGTTGAACCAAGGGAGCATGCTCAGTAAAGCCTCCCTTATGGGAAGTTGGGAGAGGTGGGTCTATTTTAATAATCTATAAATGGTCACTATAGATCTTCCCTCCATTCTCTTATTTCTTGCTGTCTTGGAGCCAGGCTGTGTCTTGAAGCCTGACACGTCTCTGTATCCCTCTGTATCTCTCTGTTTAATAAACCACCTATCGCCTTGCCTGGAGCATCAACAAGCCTCCATATACTGTGCAATTCGTTTGACAGAGGCACGGGGACCTGGAAACTCAAATTTCTGCCCTCTGGACTCACCTCTGATCGCAAGATACTTTCTTCATAAAATATGAAAGAAGACAGGTGAAAAGATGACTCTCTGGTTAAAATCATTCTTTGCTCTGGTACAGGACCTGGGCCTGGATTCTGCATACCCAAGTTGTGGTTCATGACCTGTCTGTAACTATAGTTCCAAATGAATCAATGACATCTCTGGCTTCTGGGGGCACTGAAGGCATATGATATACTTGCAGGCAATATACTCACACATATAAAATAAAAATAAATCTTGAAGAAAGAGGCAATGGAGAGATTGTCCATTGGGTAAGGGCGCTTGCAGCTCTTCCTGAGGACCTGGATTTAGCTTCCCAGTGCCCAAACAGTGGCTTACAAACATGCATATATTCAGTTCCAAGGGATCTGAAACCTTCTGGCTGCCAGTGGTACCAGGCATGCATACAGTGCATATATTTATATGCAGGCAAACACACCTACATATAAAATAAATATTTTTTTTTAATACGGAAGGATTGATTTGTCTCTGGCAAATACTTAGAAATGCTCATTGTATGTGAGGTTTCCTTTTACATTGCCTGACTTTTTCTTCCATAATTTTCCTACTAAACAACTTTGCTGGAGTTTTTTGTTTCTCTTTGGCAGAAGGAGGAAAATTTCTATAGCATCTACATGGCAGATAAGGGAAAACAAAACTAAACAAAACAAAACAAAGAAACACACTTCAAATTTCCAACCACACCCAAAGTCTTCATTTGGTGCCCCAAAGAGTAAAAGGCACAGGTGGCACTAGCTCCAATGCCATCACATATGTTGAGACCTTTGGTGAAATTCTAGCAGAGTAGTCATAGTTTAGGTCCAGTGTATTCACTAAAATGGAAGTAGTTTACACTGCAGTTTTGAAAGTGCATTCTAGTCCTTTGCTACCTTGCCCTGTCTGGGAAGAGAGACGTACAGAGAGGTTGAGAATGTTTTATTCTTTGCAAAAAGACAATGGAGCAATCAGATGAGCTGCCCTTTGTGTCGGTATTAATGCACATTAACAGATAACAGAGAGCAAGTTGCCTGCTTCTCAGTGCTAGCCTTTTGTTAATGTGCTCTCATGGGATATACCTATAATGATATCAATTAAAAGAATAAGGGGCTGGTGAGATGGCTCAGTGGGTAAGAGCACTAACTGCTCGTCTGAAGCCCCTGAGTTCAAATCCCAGCAACCACAGGGTGGCTCACAACCACCTGTAATGAGATCTGACACCCTCTTCTGGCATGTCTGAAGACAGCTATAGTCTACTTATTTATAATAATAAATAAATCTTTGGGCCAGAGCAAGCAGGGTTGACTGGAGTGAGCAGAGGTCCTAAATTCAATTCCCAACAACCAGGTGAAGGCTCACAACTATCTGTAGAGCTACAGTGTGTACTCATACACATAAAATAAATCTTTTTTTTTTAAAATAACTGTAGAAAAATGTTACCTTCGTGAAAAAAAAGATAATCATAATCACATTAATAACTAAGTCCCTCCATCTTTTGACCCAACCTCCCCTTAAGCTACTGAGCAGTGAAGGAGGGACGTGTACCTTTGGGAAGGGGAGAGACTGCTGATATTATTTACATGTGGACTTTTACCAAGCTAATTAGTCTCTGAGAGTCCCAGTGACTTCTGCTGTGCAAGGGTGAATGAAGCAAGGAGAAACTTAAAATCCAAGACTGTAGCCAGGAAATGTGGTATCCTTTAATGAGCACTGACTTATAAATGAATAAAAAGGATCCTTACCTTCACAAATTCTCAATGAAATCCTAGTCTCTACATTTCAAATTCTTTATATTATGAATTCCAATATCTTCCCTATAGCCAGTAGGCATGTGCAGACTGGAGACGCTAGCCACCAGCTCTTACATCTATCACAGCTTTGTAGCTTGACAAAAACCTAGAAGTGGGAGGAGACATGACCCCAAGCATATCTGTGAGTGGCTATTTAAGCTTCTGCCACTTCTACAGGGAATCCTTTTGATTAAGTTAATTGATGAGGGGGTGATCCATCTTAGCTGTGGCTGGAGCATTTCCTGAACAGGATCCTGGACTTTATAAGTGTTCACCACTCTCTGCTCCTCATTTGCAGGTGTGATGTGAGTGGCCTCATCAGGACCCTGCTGCCTACATTCTGTGTTATCCTGTATCTTAGAACTGTGCTCAACCATAGCTGTACTTCTACTGGACTATGGGTCCGTGAGAGATGGCTTCTCCCTGCTCACCAGACACCACAAAGCTCAGATTTTGTGCCTACCAAAGGTGAAGCCTACTTTTCCTGCTGCTGGGCCAAGGAACCCCATCAGTAAACTTGCCTGAATTTACAGTCCAGTCATCACAGTGAATCTACCCAATTGAGGAATCCAGACAGTGGATCCTCATGATCTTAGGACAAAGGCAGTAATCATGAAACTTTAATATCAAGCCTCACTGTATGTGGACACAAGGCCCTGTGACACCTAGGACTGGGTGAAGTACTTCACTGCCAAACAGATCTTCAGAGGCAGCATGGAACTTTCACTTCCGCAAGGTCTCAGACACCTGCATATAACAATGACAAAGGGTTTTGGTGACATAGCACTCCTAAAGCAGCTGAGAAGGTACAGCTACTAACTAATCCTGAAAAAATAGAAAAACCATATCTGATTATGATGAGGAGAAGGAAGGTACCAAAAATACACTTGAAAAACAAACATGAAAATTCCTTCAAATTTGGAAGAGGCTACCAAAAATGATAAGGCCCAAATGATCCGTATAGGTTAAAATTAAAAGTTCTATGTTAAGAAGAGATATAATTAAATTTCTAATAACAGAAGACAAGAAGAGTTAATTACAAAAAGAGCAAGAGGTAATAGCTGTTTATTTTATAAGGGAAACTCATGATCATTAGAGAATTTCTTAGCACAAATTTAACAGGATGGTAGAAAGTAGTACACAGGAAACACTGAAAGGGAAAAAAAAAACTCCTATGCCAATAAAGAGTACTAGAGCAATAAAGTAGAAGCTGGGCGTGGTACACTCTCAGGACTTGGGAGGAGAAGGTAAAATGGTCAGGAGTACACAGTCATCCTTAGCTATAGATGAGTGTCAGTTTGGGTTACAAAAGATATTTTTGAAACACAAACAATATTAACCACAATAATGAAGTAAATAAAGGTTTTCCAAAAGAAAAGAAAGAAAACAAAAACTAGAGAAATACTTTCCTTCTTTGTAAGATATGTGGTATACAGCTACTCAAAAAACTGAATGGAATGATAAATACCAATGGAAAATGTATGAGTATGGAAATATCATCTATTTAATGAAAGTTAGATCAGATTAAATCAGTGGTTTTCAGCCTTCTTAATGCTGCAATCCTTTAATACAGTTCCTCATGTTGTAGTGACTCCAACCATAAAATATTTTATATGTGGGATATCTGATAAACAATCACCAAAGGGGTTGCTACCCACAGGTTGGGAACCACTGCTTTAAATGGTCATATAAAAGCTAAAATACATATAAAACTATTATAAATAAAATAATTTGGGAATAACAAGACAGTCGTTGTCTAAGTTAGGGTTTCTATTCCTGCACAAACATCATGACCAAGAAGAAAGTTGGGGAGGAAAGGGTTTATTCTGCTTACACTTCCACATTGCTGTTCATCACTGAAGGAAGTCAGGACTGGAACTCAAGCAGGTCAGGAAGCAGAAGCTGATGCAGAAGCCGTGGAGGGATGTTCTTTACTGGCTTGCTTGCCCTGGCTTGCTCAGCCTGCTCTCTTATAGAACCCAAGACTACCAGCCCAGAGATGGTCCCACCCACAAGGGGTCTTTCCCCCTTGATCACTGATTGAGAAAATACCCCACAGCTGGATCTCATGGAGGTGCTTCCCCAACTGAAGCTCCTTTCTCTGTGATAAGCCCAGCTGTGTCAAGTTGACACAAAACTAGCCAGTACAGTCATTAACTACAATAATGCAATGTGAAGAATAATAAAGGTATGGTGTTTTTCTATACAATTTTGTTAATTGCTTTTTTTCTGCTGCTGTTACAATGTATCCTACCAAAAGTAACTAAGGGAGAAAGGATTTATTTTAGCTCACAGTTCAACATAGAGTCAGCCCATCATAGCAGGGGAATCAAGGCAGTTGGAGTTAGAAGCCACTAGTCACATCAGATCCACTATCAGAAAATGGACAGGCATGGACACAGGATGATGCTCAGTCCCACTTCTGTAGTCCAGGATCCCCATCCAATAAATGCTCCTATCCACAGCTAAACATGGGTCCTTTTACACCAATTTTTATAATTAAGACATTTCCCACAGGCATGCTCAGAGGCCCATCTTCAAGGTGGCTCTAGATTCTGTCAAGTTGAAAATCAGTGCCATCACCATGATCAAAGTTAGTATCAGTTTAAAACATATATATGTAACACATGGTCACCATAAAGAACAATATATTAAATACCCTAAAGATTAAAAATCAGAGATCAAAGTATGTATTTACAACTTATGTATGTAACTATTATGGGAAAAAGAGATAAACTGAAAATAGTTAAGATGCGATTTCAATGAAGCCCCACTGATAAGTGTTACTTGAAAGGTAAACAGACCAAATCAGATGATAATATAGTACAAACTAAAACCAGGTTTAAAAAAGCATCCAGTGATTTGATTGCAGAGACATTTATTGTCTTTGTCTTTAAGGACACATGGATTAAAAATGAAGGGTGCGCCGGGATAAAGAGGGAGCAGAGATTGAGGGGACACCCAACCAATGACTGGCCCAACTTGAAACACATCCCATGTAAGAGAGCCAATCGCTGAGTCTATTAATGATACTCTGCTATGCTCTCAGTCGGGAACCTAGCATAACTGTCTCCTGAGAGGCTTCATCCACCAATATATGGAGACAGACGCAGAGACCTATAGTCAAACATGAGGCAGTGCTCAGGTGGTCTTGTGGTAGAGAGGGGGATTGGAATGAGTGAGCCAGAGGGATCCTTAAAGAAACAAAACCTATCACATAACTAAATTAATTTCAATCAGTTACTATGTATAATAGAGAAATCTGATTATAGAATATGTTTAGACTAATCAGAGAAGTAAATTATTCAACATAAATTAAAATTAACAGAGGGGCAACATGAACAATCAACAAATATATTTCAGATAGAGTAATATAAATAAGCAAAGCCACTAAAAATGTTTCTAAAAGTAGATGAGAAACAAGTCAAGTGAGCTGATGTCACGGGATACACCTGTAATCTCACTAGTGGGGGTTGGCAGGGACACGAGGATGGGACAAGGAAGCCTCCATGGGATACATACAACACATCAGGCTAGCCTGGGTTACACTGTGAGAACTTGTCTCCAAACAAATCAAATACAAAGCAGGATGCGGCAACAATTCAAGCAGCACAGAGTGACTAAGAGCAGGACGCACTGAAAGAAAAAGATGTGGTTACAGAAAAGATCTAATAAAAGTCCACAAGATTTAGAATTTACCAGAATCACACAAACTCGAGGATGCTCAATACTGGAGCGTGTTGCATCCTGCTTAGTTTACAAATAAAAGCAGAAAGAAAACGAAGACACTCAGGAAGGATTAGTCATCGGGCCGATAACGGGTCAACAAAAAGATAAATGATAATAAATTCAGAGCAAGGAAAAAGAAATATGAAGTCTCTTTATCACAATTCATTGTAAAAGTGTGAGAAAGAGTACTTTTTGAGACACTAAAATCTAAGAAGTTAGTAGGCTTTCTTGGTTTCTGCTGAAAGAACTAAGGGTGGTTAACCATTCATTGTGAGGAAAACTCATCCCAGAAGGAACGACACTGCATAGAGGAGAAACCGGCAGGATCGGTAACCTGTACACAAGGCGGCAGCCTCCCCTTCAGTAACAGGAACTGAGCTGTGACCTCCTCCTCAACCAGTCTCAGCATCGAGTCTGTCCACGCGGGATTTTTTTGGGGGGGAGGGATGGGGAGGGGAGAAGTTGTTGACTGGTTGGCTAGTTGTTATAGATGCATACTTGTATGTTTTCATTTTTTTTAAAAATAAGTTTTCTGAGCCGGGCGTGGTGGCGCACGCCTTTAATCCCAGCACTTGGGAGGCAGAGGCAGAGTTCCAGGCCAGCCTGGTCTACAGAGTGAGTTTCAGGACAGCCAGGGCTATACAGAGAAACCCTGTCTCAAAAAACCAAACCCAAAACCAAAACAACAACAAAAAAAGTTTTCTGGCATCAATTATTGTGGAAGAGGGTAAAGAGACACAAGTGACAAAGAAGCAGAAGGGAAGTCGAGGGTGTGTCTGGAAGGCCAGTAGGGGTGTATCTGGCAGGCCGGTAGGGGTGTGTCTGGGAGGCAAATGTGATAAGGGAGAGAAAAGAAACAAACAACAAAGTGCTACAATGAAACCTAATAGTTTGTATACTCATAAAAAAAGAATAATTATGAAGTGCGACATTAATTACATATGACACAACATTTCAATAACCATTGGCTATAAGGACACTAATCATAGTCAATTTAAGATCATTTTAAACAAGGGAGGAATCTAAAATCAGGAGAAAATATTTAATAAAAAAATGATCCTTGAGAATTAAGGCATTCTAAGGTCCAATGAGAGAAAGGCCGATCAAGAATGCATATTAATATTTTTAAAAACAATCACCATAAATGGGAAGGTTGTGCTTAACATTTGTAGGAGCCTATCTGGGTAGAATGTTTTAACCAATTCAATGGATAAGAATTTAGAAGGTAGAGGAAAGAAAAATAGTTTATAATGAATAGAAAATAAAAAGATTGATCATGAAGTCCAGGTAACAATTTCCTTTAAGTAAAATGGTGTCCTCTGGACATGACACGAGTTATGAACTCACTGTGGCTATGACTACTGCCCAGTAGTATAAATCAGACAAACTTCTAGCATGGCATGTGTGTGTGTGTGTGTGTGTGTGTGTGTGTGTGTGTGTACGCTCGCGTGTTTCACAAGCCCCCACTCCTAACTAGAAGCTGAGGACAATTAGCTTCTGAGAGCAGGAGAATCAGTTTTCTTTAATGGTGTGGCTTCTGGTAGGTCAACCATGCCAACGTTTTAAAAAGGCAATTTGTTACAATAATTTCAAGTGGGAACAAAATAGATTGAAATTAGGAGTTAATTCTCAATAAGAGGAGTTTTACTTAAAAATAAAATGAGCAGTGCAAAAGGTAATGGGAATGGCGTGGACTTGGGCTAGAGCCTCTCCCAGATCCTTACAGGCATAAAGGGAACAGGGAGAATTGGAAAATCTACGGTTATCCTTTAAACTTCATCACACCCTTCCAGGAAACAGAAGAGATGAGAAGGCTGGGTGATTATTGCAGACATAATTATACCCTTAACAAACAATCTACCATATGTGTCTCTGGGAAGCATCTGCATGTGTGTGAAAATGTGCATACTATGAATATACATATACATACATATATACATACACATATATATAAATATATATATACATATACATATATGCATACATACCTACATATAAGGAAAGATAAGAACACAGCACCCTGAAGTTATAGAAATACTCTTTTAAAACTTATGAAAAAATACAAATGTGTTCTATGAATTGTAAATAATCATTTAACAGAAAAGAGCCTGCACAGACTATGTCTTCAGACCAAGATGAAGTGGATTTGGATAGGCGAGAGCATGACCCTTAAGTCTAGAAACAGAATACAGGCACCTAAAAAGTCTCACGATGAAGGAAAAAGTATTAATAAGATTGTAAATATCTGCTTGGTCTAGCAAGGGCACTGCTATTAAAACTTGTGGGCATCACGTGAGGTAGCACAAGAAAGCAAATGTATAGTTCTGTAGGCAATGTCCAGAGCAAGAAAAAAAGGAAAAGGGAAAGTAAGACTATTTATGAATTGAGCAAAAGAAGAAAGCAAACCCAATAAAAGTTGATGTGTGTGTTTGTGTTTGTCTGTGTGAGCTGTCAAAACAGGACACAAAAATATTTAAGTATTAAACAAAAATAATGTATGAAAGGATTAGCTCAACTAATTTGGCCACATTAAACTAGAGCAAAACGAGGGCAAATACACATAAGGAGAAATATCAGGACTGCTGCTACTGGCCAGCGACAGACTACATAGCCCACAAATGCCAGATGGATCTACGCAGTGGTAAACACTGGGCATAATCCTATTAAAATGAAAATATAAATTAAGGGGGTAAATCACTCAACAATGGAATCTACAGGAAAAGAAGAAAACATTCAACAGCCTTACACAGTTTTACAGTGGAATGTTAAAAACCAGCGTGACTAATCCGTATGTCTGACATATTGCAGTGGAGTCTGGTATTTATATAATATGATGCTAAATCCAGTTCTAGAAATGAACAGAAAGCTGTCAATTATGAACAAAGCATTTGTTGTAAGAATTCAATTTTTAAAGCTTTGGTATCTTAATATATTCTTTTTAATTAAAAATTAATAATCTAAAAAAAAGTACAATTATTTCAAAGGACAATTTAAAGTTCTTCATGTGAAAATCCAGTTTAATTTATCTTAAAACTCTTTTCAAATAAGATAAAACTTAGTTTTCTATTCTGTCACAACACAAAAAGAAAATACTCATAGAACTAAGATGCTAAACAGTAAATTTTTATTCTTTTGTTTTTAAAAATTAAGAGTAAAAAAGCATGTTGGTTATCGTTTTTCTTTTTTCTTTTTATTTTTTTCTCCCAGTTACAGAATATCTGAGAAAAGTAACTTACAGAGAGAAAACTGAAATTTGGCTCGTGGTCTCAGAGGCCAGGGTCTGTGCTGCTATTTCTGCCTGTGCTAAGGCAGGGGCATCATGGGGGGGAACATGTCCCCGAGTCTGCAGCACAAGGCATAGCAACCAGGAAGTGGGGAGAGAGAAAGGGACCTTGGGTAAGATATTCTCCTTAAAGGCCCACCTTCGAAGGCCTACTCTGCTCGTAGGTGTCTTCAGCTCTGAACGCATCAGTGGATGAGCCATTGATGAAGTCAGGGTACCCATGATGTCGCCTCTCAAGATGTCATCTCTGAACTTGGCTACAACTTACATAATTAAAATGAAAAACTGGAAATAGAGACAACCCTTTTTATTGGTTTACAACATAACTTTGTGAGTGGGAAATCTGGGAGAATCTGGCAATTATTAAAATGATTTCAGCAAACTTTGCAAATAAAATTTTTTAAATAAAATATACTAACGCATGTTTATGTTCTGGTTTCTGTGTATACAGGTTCTTTCCCCCATGACAACTCTGGGCATGTAACTAGTATCAATTTTGTGAACATGGATTCTTCATCTAAAATTCTGGGAAAATACCACTGCCCATTATTGTTTACTAATACAATGAGGTTCTGTTTATAACACTTAGGGACATTGTTTTACCTCCCTCATAAAGTTCTTTTAAGAAGTATAATAAATATAGACATTAGATCACATAATTTCCTTCATGAAAAATTAAAGTTGGGAGTTTTTACTATAAAAATTATCCTTAAAGAAAAATTGTTTCACAGCAAACAAAAACAAAACAAAACAAAACAACAACAACAAAAACTTCATTAAATACATTTAGCAAGAGAAACACAAACTTACAAGGGTTTGGTGATTTTCCTTACAAACTGAGAATTGCAATCCACCTTAGGGACTGGTTCAATCTTGTTGTTCTTCTCTCCGTTATTTAAATGTAAAACAGTAGGATGCCATTGTCCCAGGGGTACCAGTAAGAAACAGAAGCCCAAGCTTTGTTTTCTTGTCCAAAGTAGTCCCTTGTCCTACCAATATAGCTAGTCACTAAGGAAGGCAGTTTATACAAGAATACTTAGATGGAAGAGGTGAAGAATGAAGCAAAAAATGATTAAGAAAATAATAGTAGTAATAATAATACATTCTTAAAAGAACAAAGCATCATTTTAAACTGATAGTATTATTAGATATTCTGGATGGATTGAGTGTTATTTTCAAATGAGGTGCTCAGCCCCCAAAGGTGGCTTATGGCAGGACCATAAAGGGGACGGGACAGCCAGAAGCTCTGTGCCCCATCTTTAGGGGGAATCTTGCAGTAATAGTTATTTAAAAACTGGCAACACCTGATGACTTCAGATCTAAGCCTTGTATACATGCACAAATGCTAGTGTGCATATGTGAGTATGTGCATCCTCACACAGCTCAGTGAAGAGAAGCCTTTTGCCTCTCTGATGTGATGTGAGTCTGAAACCCAAAGGTTGGTACCCAGAACAGAGATTGTGTGGAGCGTGGAGTGTGGAGCGTGGAGCATGGAGAAGCCTCCCTGTACTGCTCAAGGATCTGCACCCTTGAGGACACAGACATTCAACAACAAACTGTGCAGGTCCTGCGTTCAACAGTGACACCTTGTGGCCCAGAAAGTAAAAGCAAGCAAATGGTCACAATTAAGATCCTGATCTTAAAGGTGAGACTGAACTAACTCTCCATCTATGCTTTCTTTGTTTCCCCACAAGAGGAGATCAAGAGAGGAGAACCAAGTATCCTGATTATTATAGTGGAATGTAACTGAAGTAATTTTTGTTTAAGTGAGAGTATTTGTCTATCACACTGGTGCAAGACTAGGATCTCTGCTGTTTCTTGGGCATGGCTGTAGAATTCATTTGCTTGTTTTTCTTTCTTTTCGACAATTAGCTTAGAAACACTATGATTCTCTTTAACATTTTTCTAGGCCGCCTTAAATATTATTTATGATATAAATAATATTTAAAAACTAAAATAGCAGGCTACTTTAGTTTTCCACAGCTCACATCCAAAAAGGAATACATAAATCACTCCTAAGCAATTTTTCATCATTCTTTAAGCTCTTGTGTTTCTCTTGGGAAGGGGGTTGAAGAAAGACAGAAAGTGATGAACCATTGAAGAATTTCCTAGCAAACACAACATTGTCAGCAAACTCAAGATGCAGATCGTAGCAATGGGGGATTTGATTTGTTTCTTACTTTGAGACTTACAGAAGTGCAGGATCTTAGGGGTTATGGCAGAGACAGTATGTGCCCAGTGACTATGGTGTCTACACTTCTGCCTCCCAGGACTTCAATGAGCTAAGCCTGTATAGCATCAAGCCTGGAGAGAAATGGGCTCAAATCTCTCCCTGGGTTTGCCTATTTTGTGCCACTCAAGCAAGCTCCCTGCCAACTTATTTGACTCTTCTGCAGTGTTGCCCTTCCCAGGGCCTTTTGGATAATTCAGAGTTATGTTAGATCTATTTCCAAAGAAACATTTGAGTATTCCTCAGACTTCTAATCCTACAAAAAAAAAAAAAAGGTACACACTATTAAAATAACTGCAACATGAAAACTAATAGGAACAAACCCAGGGATACGGTGATAAACTCTGCGAGGCTGCACTTCTTTTACAGGTTTAGAATCTACCTTTGTCAATCCTTTCTTCTCTGAAATAAGCCAACCATACCTAAACCATTGCTAAATTCTTACTAAAGAGGCGTGCTACTTCCAAAAGGAAACATTATCGCATATTCCATTAAACATGGTAAAACTTTAAATTTCACGCAAAAAATAGGCTACGCAACAGCTCGGTAAATGTGCCACGTGCTCATTGTCTGGGACATGATATATTTACGGGCAAATTAGCCAGAGCTCCTCAGCCGTATCAGTTCTCACCCCTTATATTTAGATGCTGCCATATATTACTGCTGATAATGTGATGGCAGTGGAGAGATTGGAATTCTTCACTGTCCTTTATCAAGATAAATTGTTCTGTCAATAGCAAATGGCTGGCAAATATTAACACCCTGCTCACTGTATGCCTTTTCATTCCCTGCAAAAAAAAAAATTGTATTTAATGCTTTTGCACAAAATCTATGGCCATGACTCTCCTTATTACCTATTTAACTACCTTTTAAAAGAAGGATTTATTTCTGCAAATTAGGACCTGGGTAACAAGATGGTAACATGCATCATAAACTTTAAGTCAATACAAGGCAGGACACTGGCAGTTTGAATGGGAAAGGACCTCACTCTCGTCCATTGGTCATCCAATAGTATTCGCAATCTGTGGTGGGAGCAGCTGCTCAGGGAAGGACTTTATCTTGGCCCCCTTCCATCTACACCGTGATGCCATCCCATAGTAGCAATTTGCTCATTGGCCTATTACTTTCAATAGGTATCCCAGTAATTGGCTATTTCACACTTGTAAGGCTTGAACTGGCAGAGAGCAAAGGCCAGGCAGCCAGCCTGTCAGGGCCTAGCAAGCTGGTCGTTCATCAATTATAATCAGCTTTTACAAGAGTGACTGAATCTTCCAGAACCTTGTTTGCTCTCATCAGCTGTGCTACAGTATAATGTGACCCCCAACTGAGCAGGGTCCTTATCTGAAAAATGTGAGTGCTGTCCCACGTGACAGGTATGTTTGTTTATTCAGACCCCTGCCTGGAGAGAGGGGGGGGGGGTTGAGCTTAAAAAGGGAAATGGGGGAAGATGCTCATGAGACTTAAAATTTGGAGTTACTCCTGATTCCACTGGCTGCCCTTGACAAGGCGCACTTCTCTTTGACAGATGTGAAGATTCAAAAGGCGACAATACAATTTATTTCCTAACGATACAGGAGGGACTCCTGAAACTAAGCACCCACTTTCCCTAAGTTGAATTTGAACCATGGGGGGGGGGGCTTTTACAAGCATGTAGACTATCTTGGAAATACCTATCTAAGTGGAAAATATAAATTTAAAAACACCCGGAAGTTAGGAAACCACTGATGTGGACAATCCTAGACATGACTTATCTGTGAAATTCAGGTTTTTGTCTTTGGCAACACTGGCTTTAATAATAAGCGAGCACGAGTTTGCTCAGTTAAGCATTGGCTACTCTTTCCGTGGCTATGTGAGATTTACTTCGTCATTGCTCCGACTGCCGAGCTCTGCAGAGAGAGCAGAAACACCACCACCAATGTAAGTCTCCAAGGAAAGTCTGTGCAAAACTTAGCTGGGTGTGGTAGTACATGCCTGCAACCTAAGCCCTCAGGAGGCTCCTTCGGGAAGATCATACACTCGAGGCCAGACTGAACTACAGAGTGAGTTCCAGGCCAGTCTGGCCTACATGGTCAAATCCCGTCTCAAAAACCAAAACCAAAAACAGAAACAAACAAACAAAAAGTAAACCTCCACCAAATTTCTTTTTTATCCACTTCTTTTGTCTTTTCTTGTACTTCTTTCCTTCTTTCCTCCCTCTCCCTCCCTCTCTCTCTCTCTCTTTCACTTCTACCCTGCCTCCTTCCTCCCTCCCCTTCCTCTCCTTCCTCTCCTTCCTCTCCTTCCTCTCCTTCCTTCCTTCCTTCCTTCCTTCCTTCCTTCCTTCCTTCCTTCCTCCTTTCCCTTTCTTTTCCTTTCCTTTCCTTTCCTTTCCTTTCCTTTCCTTTCCTTTCCTTTCCTTTCCTTTCCTTTCCTTTCCTTTCCTTTCCCCTTCCTCCCTCCCTCCCTCCCTCCCTCCCTCCCCTTCCTTCCTACTTCCTTCCTGTTGTAAGTCATTATTCTATGAAATTCAGATTAGGTTAACAAGTCCAGCATTTTGGGGTCTATACATACTGGACAATTTATGTAATCCCCCCTCAGAACTGAGGAAACCTCACTGTGTGTAGTTAGAAACAAAAATATTTTTAACGACTTCCTAAAATTCACGACCCACCTTCTCATTTCCAGTGCTATTTCTCCAGAAGTGTAACCCAGCGCCTGTTTAGAAGGCACCTGCATTTCCTAATGGAAACCTTGTTCTCTCTGTTGTTCAGTGTGTAAACTGACACCCATGATTCCCCGTGTCACACTCATACGCTATCCCTTCCCACAGATCCAATTGGTCTGCTGGCTAGATGGTGACAAGGTAATCCATCACCCAGACACTACCCTGAGTACATATGCGCATATAAGCCAAACTAACTTATTCAGTAGAGATTTTCATAAAATTCCAGCTCCAATTTAACAAGGGAGCCGGTGATTCGGAAAGCTGTTAGCGATGCTCAAAAACCTAATTCTGTTTTGAAAAGACATCAGGAAAGCTCTCAATGAATGTACCTTCAGGGAGTTACATGCTCCCACCAGCAGAATAAATGGAACACTGAACAAGATGGTGTCATAGCTAATTGTAACACTTCACAGGATACTCTGTCAAGTCCTGAGTGTTCAGGCCCTGCCAGTGGAATTCTTGGAAAGTGGATAGGGTAATGTTATCAAAACTCAAGTTCTAGCACTCAGCAAAACATTCCGAGAGCACACTGGACCGTCATCATTAGACAGCATCAAACGGTCTTGAGGTTCTCTAAAGTGCACAAGAGCAGTCCTAGAAAAAACTTGTCAAGTATCAGACTGGCCGTGTATGGGGTGTTCCATACCAACAAGGTTTGCCTGACTGAAACTGTAAGCCCCCAATAGAGCAATCAAACCTCCATGGATTCCCTCCATGGTGACAGTGGACAGAAGACCATAGAGACGTGCAAAGTCACATCACGCCAACAACTACTTGGTAACAGATTGGCAGGAGGACCCAGTGTGGTCAGTGTGGGGACCATTTGCTGACTTATTGACCTGAAGTCTGTCACCAGTATGAGGAGTAATGCTTATCTGTTTTCTCCTGGAACCTGCTTAGAGATAGCATAATTTTCTACTGAGCTTTTGCCCTGGTGTACACAGCTCTGTTCCATAGACCTTGGCTGGGGACCTGGACCTCCTAAACACAGTGTGGCTTCACCATCAAGGTTCCACACTGGGATTTTGTAGATATTTATTGAATGAATCATTGGAGTATTTTATGCCAAGCATTTTTTTCAAACATACTCTTAAATGACAAACAAAACCAAACCAAAAAAACACATACTTTAAATCATTTTTTTAGCATCTCAGCCAGCTACTTAACTCGGACCATGAGAGACTGTAAAAAAAAAAAAGTGCTTTGGGCATTTAGTGCTGGAAATTAAACTTTCTGTAGTTATATGCCTCTTCCAGTACAATTATTAGCTTTATTATTTGTCAATAAAATACCAAATAAAAGCCTAGTCTCAAGGTACAGTAGCTGCTGTATTTGGATTCTGTGATGGCATGTACTCTTGCCCTGTGGCATGGACTTTGCTAATAATTCCTCCCTTTCACTAGCAGGTACCATAAGGCTCAGATCCCATATACTTCCTCTGGAAAGAAACAGGATAATAAAAGAAGAGAGTATACACATTACAGACAAGGAGAGACTGGGCAAATCACCCTTTTGTGGCCATGTAAAATTTGAACTGGAAGTTTGAAATCCCTTGTGATTAATAAAAACCAATTAATGGAGGTAGGTAGGAAGCAGCCACTCAGGAGCTCCCAGCAGCCTCCAAAGCACCCCTAACTGGAATCCTCCTGTTTGCTAGCAGCTGATCCCCCCCCCCTTCAACCTTGCTTGCTCTGGTCTGCCCCGCTGGCTCCAGCCAGCCCCGATCGCTCTGGCCGTCCCCGTTCGACCCCACTGGCTCCGGTCAGCTCCGCTGGCTCCAGTCGGTCCCACTTGCTCTCTCTGGTCCAAGTATTCGTATTTTTATTCGTAAGTACGCTGTAGCTGACTTCAGACGCACCAGAGGAGGGCGTCAGATCTCATTATGGGTGGTTGTAAGCCACCATGTGGTTGCTGGGATTTGAACTCATCACCTTCGGAAGAGCAGTCGGGTGCTCTTACCCGCTGAGCCATCTCACCAGCCCAGCAGCTGATTCTTATTATGCTTAGATGGAAGCCTAGATCCAGACAACTACTCAGGATGGGAAGGAAACGCCTCGGTGTGGAAAAGCTGCACTTGGTTCTTCCTGTTGACAAAATGGGCTAAAAGTACAGCCTCCGTGGCAAAAGGACACTCTTTATCCAAGGACCGTCTTGCACTGGATATGCAGGTGATTGCCTGGAATCCTAGCAGGTGAGAGGTGGATTAAGGAAGATCAGAAGTTTAAGCTCATCCTCAGCTCAGTGGTGAGTTTGAGGCTAGCAGTGACCACAGGAGACCCTGTATCAAAAACAAACAAAACACAAAACAAGACTCTCCTCTCTTAGTGGAAAAAGATACAGCTTGCCTTTTGCTGCTTTTAAGAGTAGCAGTTAGGATCTTCACCGAAGCTTGCCTTATCTCCTGTGTTGTTATGCTACTTGGAACATTGTTTAAAATTACCCTTGTTAATTAGAAACCAGCTTTAGGTTTTGAAATCCTGTTTTTGTTGTTGTTGTTGTTGTTTTGTTTTGTTTTTCTCTTCTGATATTGATCCAGGCAAATTCCCGTAATTGAGAAAACAGAAACAAGAGCTGAGTAGCAGAAAATAATGAGAAGCCCATCCTCCTTTTGCAAGGGGTGGGAATCTTGGTTCTGTTTGCTTGTGGCAACACTAACAATTAATTTAGGATGATGGCGTGACATGAAAAATCAAAGTTCTTCTGATTGAATTTCAAGGACTCTTCTGTTTAACTAGTTTCAAGAGTCCTTTTTTGATCATAATAAAATTATTTGCCATATGGTTCCGACGCTTGTGATCTCTTCTCAATGAGAGGATTATGCATGAGATAAAAATGCCTACTGTAGCTGCAGCCAAGCACACAGCTGGCTCGGATAATGCCAACAAATGGCTTCATCTATCTCAATGTCACGTAGGAGCTGGTGCGACGCGCGGCGGCCCGGAGTACAATTAAAATCTACATCATCTGTGAGAAAGGTGATGGAGGTTCTGACATCAGAGCTGGGCTAGATTCATCCTCTTTCCATGGGAACAGAAGAAGCGAGTTGCCCCTTCACCCTGCCACACTAATGATGTGCAGAGCGCATCCCTTCCCCGGGAACATTAAAGACAGTAAATCAAGGGGCCTCTTGTTTAAAGGCTTCACCTTTATCTGACATTCCGTAGCAAGATGTACAGTCCCCACATGTCAGCTGTGGGTCCCTTCTTCTCTTCCTGATGAGATCGCACCGTTCATGTCCACCAGTGAAATACAAATAGAAAAGTTTATGATCCATACTGCGTCAGATTGCGGCAATATGCAGGAATCTCCTTGCTTTAGTCCCACAATGTTCAGCTGCACTAATAAAATCAGGTTAGAACACCCATTTGTTCCAGAAAGCCAAATTTTATCACTAAAACATCCATAACTCATAATGAGCAAGCGCAGTTCCATCTTAGAGACAAGCTCTTATTCTGAATGTTTGAAGTAAAAATGGAAAAAAAAATGGAGTTTGTGCAGAAATGTTGCTTTTTTTTTTTGAAATGTTATACCAGAAGCTACATTTCAAATAAATTTTAATAGAACTCTCAATGGCTTTCTGTTGAAATTAAATAGAATAAAATATAAACTTCAGAATGAGGTTAATGAGAAGTTAATTCTATAATGAATTCATCGTTTATATATTTTTGCCTCTGTTCAGAGATTGTTCTTAAAAGGCAAAATTATAAGCTGAAAATTGTGACCCAGATCTGTAGAAGAGCATGCAAGCCTTTCATGCAACTGAAGATGGCACAGTCACAGGGATAAGGGTTAAGAGTTCTGCATTAAAGCCAGGGAAAAACTATGGGAGACTCTTCCAAAGCCATTAACATAGTTTGCATGAAAAAGCTTTAACATGTATCATAATGCATCGACACACATATGCACGTTTGCATGCATACTTCTATATAGTAAGGACTCTATATTTTTTTCTCTGAGGTAATAGATTTTTCTTTTGTCTTGTAGTTTTATTTTCTTGACACGTCTATAGTCAGTTACAAGACCTTGTGCAATGTAAGGCAGATAATTATCAATGGGTATTAGCTGTTTCAGATCTTGGCTTTGGTATGGTTTTCCTATGTGATAGATGGTCTTCTGTGCTATGTACAAAGTTAAATTTTGATGAAGCTTCTTTTAGTTTTCTACTAACATGACAATTAGGCTTTATTAAATTTATGAAAGATACACAACAGGTAGTTGGGGAATTTTGTTTCATTTTTTTGTCTTGATTATTTTAAATTAGTGGTTTTCCACTTGGCTATACCTTAGGGATCCTAGTTGTGTTTCTAACAGTAAAGAGATGTGTTCTTTATGCACTGTGTGCAGAGACAGAGTGCCTGTTGTGTGACCTATGCTTTCCAAAAAGGTTCCCCTAAGTAGGTAGGATGTGTAAACATGCCTAACAGTATTTTTAAGGTTTGAGTTAACAGCCATATAAGAGAGAGCTCTATTGGGACAACTCTCTAGTTTTAATTATAGGACTGAAAACACATGTGGAGAAAGGTCAGGGACAGTTTCCTATAGAAGTAATGCAAAGCTCAGAAGATCTCCAGGACTTGAGATAGGCTAGCAATGAAACCTAACAAACATGACATGGGCTGCTGAGCATGAGACTCCAACTTTAATTTCTAATGGTTTTAGTAACTTTTATTCACCTGATGTGGTTGTCATCTCAGAGGCATACTATCAGTCTCCTAACCTAGGCCTAGTCCTGGAAGCTTCTAGCTTCTGTAAATCTAGTCTAGACGTAGAGTATTTTGAACCTCTGAGATTTACTGCTGAATAAGCTCAGACTTCCTGTTCTAACTCTTTATGAACTCTGGCTGGCTGACTCAACTCAGCTGCTCTCACTCAAACTCTTTTCCAAGCTGATTGATTCAATCTGGCTTCTCTCTTAGCCTCTGACTAAATCGCTATGCTTGGTCTCAAACTAACTCTGGCTATCTGCTCTTATCTTTTGGCTCTTTCTCATCCTGTGGCTTGTTCTGTCTTTACCTGTGTCTATCTTGTTCTTTCTCTGCAATCTGTCTCTCTATTACTGTCCTGGTAAAACTACCTCCTTCCTTCCTCTCTTCTCTCTTCTCTCTTCTCTTTTCCCTCTCTCTCCTTCATCCCTCTCTCTTTCTGGACACCTTCCTCTTAACTAGCTTCTTTTCCCATCTCCTATTGGGCATCTCCTATTCTGTCAGATCCTCTCTGATTCCTCACCTTGTCTGCCACTCAATTAGACATCAGTTTCAAACATGGGCATTTCCTTTTACAAGCTAATTTTACCTTAATTGTTTGAGATTAAAAGTGTACATTAAGGGTGTGTCTGCATTCTAGCCAGAAGGATTAAAGATGTGTGTTAAGATCTAAGCCACACCACATCTATCTATCTATCTATCTATCTATCTATCTATCTATCTATCTATCTATCTATCTTTTCAGTAAATACCACAACCTCAGGGTTCCCAATGTCATCAAATATCCTGCAATACCTAACACCACAAAACAAAACTAAGCAAGGAAACAAATGCAAAACCCATCATAAAACCAAGGAATCCCCACAAATAATATGGGTAAACATGACATATACCATAGGTGATGTTTCAAAATTTGAAAAACAAGCCAGGTGTGGTTAATTCCAGCTCTTGGGAAACAGAGAAAGACAGATTTCCGAATTTGAGGCCAGCCTAGTCAGAGTTTTAGGACAGCCAGGACTACAGAGAGAAACCCTGTCTCAAACAAATAAACAAACAACAACACAAACAAAACCAAAACACCCCAAATTGTAATAAGGACTAAATTAAATGATTAAATTAAATAAACTTGGTAACTTAAAATGCATTTTAGAAGTGCTAAGGAATGAAACCAGAAGACAATCTGCAGTAAGAGGCTATTCTTAAAGGAAGACTTATATCCCACCTTTGTCTGAGTGCCCACAGTACCTTAATTCATACACATATCACACAGGCAGTGGGAAGGTGATGGTGTCTGCATGTGTGATGCAGCTGTGGATTTGTGTTTCTCGGTAAACAAAACAAAACAAGAACAAAAACAAAAACAAAGCCCTTTCCAATGCACATTGAAAGTCCCACAACACCCATTTCTGCAACTTACTAGCTGAGTGATTTGGGGGAAAATGAACCGACCTTCTTAACCCTAGCTTCCTGCCTACCTACTGCAGGGAAGTTAGCATGCACAGACTGGGGATGGATCAGAACCATATGGGACATTTCCTGGAAGATTCTAGAGTTTCAATCCAAGACTTCCTAATGATGTATTGATTAATAAGAACAACTAAGAGAGAAATGACTGGTTATACACTGGAATAAAGGGTGGAACTGGAATACTCCGTCTGGAAAAATTATGTCTGAGAGTTCTGGCAACCTAAGCCCACTTTTGTTCAGTAGAATGGCCACGGCCACGGGGGCTGCACTTTTGTCTTCTCCCTACACTTCTGTACTGGCTAGTTTTGTGTCAACTTGACACAGCTGGGTTATCATAGAGAAAGGAGTTTCAGTTGGGGAAGTACCTCCATGAGATCTAGCTGTGGGGTATTTTCTCAATTAGTGATCAACGGGGACCATCTCTGGGCTGGCAGTCTTAAGTTCTATAAGAGAGCAGGCTGAGCAAGCCAGGGGAAGCAAGCCAGTAAAGAACATCCCTCCATGGCTTCTGCATCAGCTCCTGCCTTCTGACCTGCTTGAGTTCCAGTCATGACTTCCTTGGTGATGAACAGCAGTATGGAAGTGTAAGCCAAATAAACCCTTTCCTCCCCAACTTGCTTCTTGGTCATGAGATGTTTGTGCAGGAATAGAAACCCTGGCTAAGACAACCTCAGAAACCAGACCTCCTGAAGCATTACCAGGAAGTACAATTTCACATTGCACAGAATAGAACTTTCAGAAGCACAAGTTGCTGGAAGTGCCACACCTTTCCATTCTCCTTCACTTCTGCTCCTGAAGCATGCTAGGAAAAGTGGAATCACCTCTCCCCTTGGTAAGACTAAAAAGGATCAGTCCTTTGTTCTCAGATTTCCACATAGATGCTACTTTCTAATGGCATCTGGACAGGGGATTTGTCTCTAAGCTAGTGCCTATGTGGGATGCAGTCTGCTATAAGCCAGAGGAAACTTAAGAGCAGTGGAGACTCTGATCCTGTGCCTAACAGCTGGGTGTTGGAACATGGTAAGGGCTGCATTGTTACTCCCTAAACAGCTAGTCATGGCTAGTGGGGCCATGTGTGTACAGATTGCCTTACAGAAGATACAAACATGCTGGCATTACCGCAGGCCTCCTGCGATTCGTAGACACTCAGGCCTTTCAACCTGTAGGGATTACTCCAACGTGTAAAGTTGGCTTCAAAGAAGAAAGTTATCCTGATGCTGTCAATAGCATGAGGTCAAGGCCTACATTCTTTTAGTTCATTTTGTATCCCTAGTTCCTAGTTAAATCTGGGGCCCAGGTGAAGTTGTCCAAGTAAATAATCAATAGATATAATAGTGTATTAATCAAGAAAATGAACTTCAAAAGAAGACACACATAGAATTACTTCTGACACTGCCCTTCATCACTATTAACCTAGTATGGGCTCAGTTTTTTTTTTTTTTTCTTACATGTAATGTATACTGCAAGATAAAACGGCAGTTGGGATGATTGAGGAGTTAAGTATTTCATGTGCACAAAGTTAAACACTGCATTCAATAAATGTCCTGAAGTAGGATGTGTATATACCTGTGCACGCATGTGTGTCTGTGAGAGAGTGGGGTGGGGTGGGGTTGGGGAAGAGGTAGTGAGGTGAGAGAAATCTTACAGTTTAGAATGAAAATAAAGTCACCTTTTAGGATTCATTATTCATTTCTGTAAGATATAAAAATGTGTTAAACAGTTTCTTAAGATCCTCTAAACTTGAGAGTTTTGATCTGATCCTGGTCCCCAAGCTGTGACACTTCAACTAAACCTTTAAATCACTCAGCAGTGCGATTTCTCAGTCACCCAGCAACGCAGGCTCCCACTGAAGGAAGCAGGTACTACTTAGACTATCTTTTTTTTTTTTTCTGTCAGAATGCCACTTGTTACTGATCCTCCCTTTCAATCTTTCAGAGAGAAAACTGACTGACCCAGTGAAGGTGTCTGAGCCAACTCTCTTCCAGATGAAATCGGTTCTGAAAGGTCATAATAAAATTAGGGAAGGCAGATGGAAAATGTGCTGCTCACAGCTGGGAGCCCCCCAAAGTGTGCACACTGCTGTAATTAGGACATCAGGCACTGCTCTTTCATCTCTCCTCCTTCTCCACATGCATTCTTTAATTCCCAGAGATACAATTATTGTGGTGGTTGAAATTCAATAGTGTACAATATAGATTGATGGTTGGGAAAGACACCATTACGTTCTTAGCCAATACAGAATTCCCTTTGTCAACGTAGGCTATCAATGAATAAGCTTGAATAAAGCCTGTGCTTCAAGCCATCAATATAAGATCATAAAACCTATCATATCCCAACATTGCCACCAATACACAATTTTATTGGCTCTTTCTGCGTACGACAAAGAGCAGAACATTTAAACTACATCTAAAAAGGGATAAAGTAGCTTTAACTACCCAACGCTTTAGTTACTTCCCTGACATTTAATTTGGAGGCCATAATCCCAGGTTTTCAAACGGAAAAGAATTTCTATGATAACTTAAATGAATCCCCTTTAATTTAACCAGCATTTAGTAATGGTACAACTTGTAACACCTAAGTTGTAAATGTAGTTAAAGTATGTGCATTCTTTTGTCATCCAGTAGAACCTGTAATTGTATCAGATAAGTTGTGGCCAAAGCAACTTTAAAGAGATGGATTTTGGCTTGGCTCCATTGTCAAACTAAAACAGAAACAGAACTTTCACTTGTAACACTTCCTCTTGCATGCACACTTTTGAAAATTCAAGGCAAGGAGCCATGTATAAAGTCACAATGGGACAGCTTGTCATTGTGTGGAATAATGAGAGTCATAGAAAGCACTGAATAACTGCTCTCTCCTGATTACTGTTTTTCTTCCCTCCTGGGTAACTACAAATGAAACAAAAGTTTGAGTCTTTGAACAGGCTCCAGAAAACTCAAAGGCACTAATACTTTTTGATCCCTTTCTTCTATTTCCATTTTTCATTTTGTGGGACCCAGCTGTCTGCTACGAGACTACAAAGATGGTGTTTAATACAGTATCCATGCTCCTGGTTCACCACTGACAGATTTGAAAAGGTTGTCGAAGACCGAATGCATATATGCAAATGTTTTGTTATTAAATGGAAACATTCCAAGAACTCAAATGATCCATGTGAAATTTTAATTATAACTTAACAGCTGCTTGAGCTAATTGAAGGATATCAGAAAGGTGATTTCCTTCTCATTGTAATTAAAGAGTTAAGCCTAATTTGCTGTTGTCAGAACAAGACTAAATACCAATCTGGTCTGCTAATTATATTAAAAGGCAAACAGATAGCTGCTAGAAAGGGTAGGTGCCATCTTAGACAACGACAACAGGTCCCCATTGTGTCTCCGTCACATATTCCTATTGGGATATGAGCAATGACCTTTAAGGAAAGTAGCAACTGTTCTCAGCTTCTGCTGGGAAGATTACAACTGTCTCTTGCAGTAGCATCTGCTCATGCCCTTTGGTAGCCAATTTCATTTCCTAGACCATAGTTTTGTTCACAAGCACTTTCCTAAGGATGCTTCATGATGCCTTTGCTTACAGAGATAAGGAAGCAGAGGCTAAGAGAAGGCCAGGCAATCTTCAGCACAACTACTTGTCAGTGACAAAGCAGCAAGGCCTTGGTTCACATCACTCTTTGTATCTGGGACCGTGGAGTATAAGTTGTACCGACGGCGGTGGTCAACAGCAATGGAGCCAAACATCAGGGAGTTGCTGGTTTGTTGCCTTGAAATGGTTTGAGATCGCACGGTCTTTCTTTCAGAAGATCTATATAGTTACATTTTGATGTTTTTCTTTATTACTGGGGTGTTTTGGAAGAATGTCCTTCTAGAATATTATCATCCGTAAATGTCTAAGTGGCATGGGGTAAAACACTCATCCATCAGATTAATGATTTCCAATGCAGCATAAGGGAAGTTCCATATTTATATTTGGGGCTCCATGGTGTGTATGACAGACCCATTACTTCTGAGAAGACTTGTTAGTATTAAAACAGAGGATGGCACTCAGGTGCCTGATAATCATGATTCTTTTTGGATAACTCAAATTCCATTTCTTTCATAACTTCATTTTCTATCATTGCATTGGATAATATGAGCATAGAGTTTGAATGTCTTGTTTTTATTTGCCTTATACAGGGAAGTTCTAGGTTAATCTATACGGAGGACATTAGGAGATGGTACTAGTTCATTTAATAGTATTTCTCTCTCAGTAGACATTCATCTCTAACTCAGATGTGAATGTATATTGTGAAATGTATTTGCTGAGTAAATGTCTATGCCCTATCTTAGTTGTAAAGGGGCTGAGAATCAGGTTTTTGGACTCTTGGAGTGGTATTCCTTCCTATCGACACTAATATGAGGATGAACCCTAGGAACATTGAGGAGAATGTGGATGCTGTGAAGAACACACGATAAAAGAAAATCAAAAGACAGTGAGGAAATAGTACACAAGAGACCTCTGTGACTCTGAAATTCCCTAATAAAGTGATCTATAATAAAATAAGTGATCTGTAGCTGAAAATAAAGAGCCATTGTCAAAACAAACCACTGTGTGGCCCAGGTATTTGTCTCCAACATAGAAATAAATATCAGGCATACATTCTTTGTTGTTATTAAGCTCTGACTTTCACCACTTCTTTTAATCTTGGTCAAATACCATTCTGCTGTTGTCTAGGTTTACATATAATCTTATCTATTTAAACTCAATTTAACACTTTTTCCCCTACAAACTAGTTCCCTAGTTGATATGGTCTTTCTCTTAAAGATCCTTTCTTATTTGTTAGCCCATATTCATTGGATTCTCATTACTAAGAAAGAGAGAGAGAAAGAGAGAGAGAGAGAGAGAGAGAGAGAGAAAGAAAAAGTCTTGGATGGTTTATAAAGAGAAAGGTCTGCTTTAGTGCAAACTGTAGGGTTTCCAGTGTAAGATCAGACATTCCCCATTGCTTTGGGCTTCCAATGACTATGCAGGACCATGATGAGATGAGAGTGTGTAGCAAACCGTTGAATACATGCCTACAGTGTCCTGAAGAGTTCTCCTGAGACCCCCATCTGCTAAACGGTCACATTTCCCAGCAGTATTGCTGGAGAACATAGCCTTCAGGATATGGAACTTTGAGGGATAGTAACATCCAGAGCACAGCACCAGTTAGGGACCCTCAAATGAGTCACCTCTGTGATGTTGACATTAATCTTCAAAAGGCATCACTTAGATAATACCCTGCAATTGCACAGTATTCTTTCAAATCACTGTTGAGCTCAGTGCAGTTTAAATTCTTTGTGCTGACTTGAAAAGCCCCCATAACTCAACCTAAAATCTTGTGATGAGATTTTTATTTGAAGGCAATGGGAAACTCTCCTGATTTAGGCAGAAAAGACATTTGTCGGAAGCATTAATCGGTTGGTTTTAGAATTACTGGGGAATCAAGAGAAGCTGGATCAGAAATAAATATCATATGGGCAGCCCAACCCATATCCAACTCACATCTCTCAGTCACATTTATGAGGACCTTGCTGTCTCTGTCACTGAATAACAGACCATATCAACTAGGGAACACTACCAGGACTCAACACTAGGGTACAAGGACCACTGAGTGGATTTGGCTGATTCTGCTGCCAGGATTCAGGGCTCAGTAAAATGTCAGTTAGGTTCAGATTCCAAGGCCCAAGTGAATCTCCTCCATGGCTGAGCAAATGTCTATGCCCTATCTTAGTTGTAAAGGGGCTGAGAATCAAGTTTCTGGACTCTCAGAGTGGTATTCCTTAACTATTGACACTAATATGAGGATGAACTCCAGGAGCATTGAGGAGAACGTGGATGCTGAGAAGAACACAAGATAAAGGAAAATCAGAAGACAGCAAGGAGACAGTACACAAGAGACCTCTGTGATTCTAAAGTGCCCTAATAAACTGAATGCATTCAGTTACCTGAAGCAAGTCACCTGTGTCTCCATAATCTGCTACCAGTGAGAACACTGAGTATGTTATCAACCAAGATTTGGCCCTAATTTGTGTGAGAATTACTCTCTGTGTGTTTGTCTTTCTGTCTCTGTCTGTCTGTCTGTCTGTCTCTCTCTCTCTCTCTCTCTTCCTCTGCTCACATCAACTTGGCCTGAAGATCTGCTTGATTCCCATCGTTTCTAAGAAGTCAGAAGACTTGAAATCAGCATTACCCATTTCTCTAAGTTCACACTTAATTTCACTCATCATGGTGTCTGTTGTAGCAAATATAGTGACATGCTGATAGCACCTCTTCATGTTTATAGAGTTATATCTTTAGAGTTCAGCTTTCATAACTATAAAGGCCATTCACTGCAATTCTTTGTATGGACTGTATCCAGACCCCTCCTGTCTTTGGGAGAAAAAGCCTATAAACATTGCAGCCTGACTGCCTGGTCAGCCCCTGAAGTGGGTGTGAAATTAAATTCTTCATCAAACACCTTCAGATCTTCATAAACTATTACTTTTTAAAGAAAAAAAAGTATGGAAGACATTAGGTTAAGTTGGCTTATATCTTTCTTATCAGAGCATCGTCACCAATACGCATCTGGAATCACTAATTCTGATCTCACGAACTCTTTGTTTCACCTTAAAGCACATAAATAAAGTTCTGTAGGACATAACATGAAAGAATTGATAACAGTGAGCTTGCCAGGGACAGAAGCACCATGATCAATGAAAAGAGCTTATGGTCTCTTATCCCGAGTAGAATTGAAACTGCCATTCACCCAGATAAATCACCTGCCACACCCCAACCCTAGGCTCATTTCCTCAACGTTGGACCCTGATATCTATCCCACTGAGATGCACACAAGCGCTTTCCAGACAGTCTGTTCTTTCGGGATGGTGTTGCTTATCCTTTCTCTTTTCTTTCACGGCTTTGCTGTGGAAAGTGTAGCCCAAGCTGGTCTCTGTATTCTCAGCCGGGCACCGGCTCCTCCGTTCAATCGGCTACTGAATTTACCAGATGACTTTCACTGACTAATCCCAATGTGTTGTTTTCAGCTTCTGTCATGACCACTGGGGGGATCATACAGCTGACCCCTCTTCTCCTGGTTTCAGACGCTCTGTCAGGTGACCACATGTGGATGTCACAGTCGTCCCCCTCGCATGCTTTCAGACTGTCACGTGACCATTTGTGGACATCACAGTTGTCCCCTCTCATGCTTTCAGACTCTGTCATGTGACCATGTGTGAACGTCACAGTCATCCCCTCTCATGCTTTCAGACTGTCCGTCATGTGACCATGCATGGACGTCAGTCGTTCTCTCTCATGTTTTCAGACTCTCTGTCACGTTACCATACGTAGACGTCACAGTCATCCCCTCATGCTTTCAGGCTCTGTCACGTGACCATGTGTTGACGTCACAGTCGTTCCCTCTCATGTTTTCAGAAAGCCTCCTGGCATCCATATTGCTTCTTCTGCAGCTCCGCGTTCTCATCTCCCTTCCTCTGAGACATTTATAAAGATTTCTTTCACTTCAATCCAAATTTTCATCCCATCTTTCTCTTACCCAGTTGCCTTTCCAGCTCTTTTACACTTTCGCCCATGAGACTTCCTGTCGTCTAATACAGAGTGCTCCTCTCCTAGTTCCTCTCTTTGGTTTTATAAAATTAATAACCATCTTCCTGTGGTACAATATCAAGTCTCTGCGTGAATGTCACACACAGGGTGGTGATTGAAATTACCAAGTCCATCTGAGATTTTTCTGGGAACTAAATCATATTCTAATCAGATATAACTAATTCTACCAATTCAAGACCTAAAATGATATACCACATTGATTTCTATTATTCTGCTTGAGAGGTAATAGATTTTTGTCAAACCTGCCTAAACTAGAATGATGATTTAACAAACTGTGGTGTTAGGGACAGACATATCTGTGTATTCTCCTGATAAAGACCAGTAAGCGCTAACAATTAGGAAGGCTGTCACTGGGTCAGACAGATTCAAATCCATCTTGTTTGGTTTCCATTTTCGAGATCTCATGTTCATAAAACATATCAAAACAAGACTTGTGAAATGCCCGGGGTCCATTCAAAATGGTACATTTCCAAAGGTCCATGTTCACTGAATGCATCTCAACAAACTACCCTTGTGCGCAATCTCTCCTGGAGACAGTTACTAAGCCAGAGAATGTGAATAGACCTGAATCCCATCTTGCTAGATGACTTGTGTCCAGAGTCCTACTATTGTCATGGGTCATATTGTCCTAAGGATTGTTAAAACTCTTCATAGATAATGAGATTAGTTCTGGAGTTCTGGGTGTCTGAGAGCATCATTGGTTTTTATTTGTTTGATTTTTGTTTTGTTTTATTTTTATCTTATATTTGAGCATTGAGTATTTATTGTTTAGCTTTCCTGAAGACATTCATCAAGATTAGTTACAAACCATTGTTACTCGTGCGCCATCTTTTCTACATACCCTGGTCATGGCAATTGTGAGGTAACCCAAAACTCTGAGAGTGCTTCAGCCAGCCATTCTATTCTGAGCTGTCAGTATTTGCATGAGAACATCAATGAAGCACCTTGGCAGTCTAAGAGCACAGGTGAGCCGGTGGGGAACCCAGATATGCCTTGCCTAGTTTCATAGCTCCCGCCATGATCCAAATACTTTCACAGAAGAGAAGTATTTGCAAGAAATATTTGCAGAAGAAAGAAACACTTCATCACCCAGAGGTGGCACAGAATACAATTTAAATTTGTTCAGACCTCATGAACAACCTCCCGACTGTGGACAGGCCACCTAAGCCGCTTGGCACTCCCTGCTCTGCCAGCTCCTTTCTTACCTTGTGACTTCTGGGCCATTCATTCCAATCACAGTGAGTTAATTGAAATCCCTGATGTATGTGTAATGTTGCTGTTTCTTCCTTTCTAGAGTGTTCCCTCACATATTTACTTATCCTTTTAATTAGCTTAAGGATGCTTCTTGATTTGAAGCCTCTCTAAACGTTTCCTGAGCAACGCATTTTCGCTGTTGTGTGGTGATGCTCCTTATCTGCGTCTAGCACAGATTCTTCATTGTGATTTTGTATTCACAGACTCCTCACCTCAGCAATAAGGCTCCTTATGAAGTACTTCAAGAGTATCTAACTCATGGTACTGGACACATGAAACAGTTAATACATGTTAAATGCTTAGAGGTATAGTTTTTAGTGAAAACTTTAGTGAACACCTTTTTCAGTTGGTGTGATAAATTTATCCATTTTGCACTTACACATCATTCATGATTGGTTTACAGAAATTCAATCTGAGAAAATTAAAAGTAAGTGTTAAAACAGACACCTGTTGTGTTCCTTTTGTGATCACGTACCTTAAGCCGAGATGACACGGCAATGCTTTTGTGTCACAGCATCTTTTGAAGTCAGTGTCCGCTTTTGGACTAATCTAACTTCATTTTATGCGGTATTTCACTTTAAAAGTATTTCCCCTCCTACTGTGTCTGAAACAATGAAAAAAGAATGTACACCTTTCACAAGGAACTCCAGCTTTTGTTACCACCAGCACTCCAAAGAGCTTCTTGTTCATATAGGTTATAACTATTGATACTTATTATATACAAAAATTAAAATTATATTAATTTACTAAATTAACATGAAACAAAGTTTTCCATGTCAATATGAGTAATTTTAATGAAAAGAAGTATGTTTTTAAACCTACTCTCAAATTGTGTTGGTTTTTGATGCTCCTTTTTGTTGTTATTGTTATTGTTGTTGTTTACATATTGTAGACACCATAAAGATTTTTATTTGCCATTCTTTCGTGACTTGGCTTGAACAATGGTGTCCTTTACCGTACAGAAGCTCTTTAGTTTCAAAAGATACTATTATTAACTGTTGGTTTTAGTGCTTTATGATATCAATATTCAGAACATCCTTTCTGGAGTAAATGAATCCAAGAATATTCCCTATTTCCTCTTTTATCAGGTTTAGGGTATCTGGACTTACCAAGAGGTCCTTGATCTATTTGGAATTGAGTTTAGTATGGGGTGATAGATATGGGGTCTACCTTACCCAGTCAGAAGGATGAAGATCAATAAAACAAATGGCAGCTCATGCCAGTTAGGATGCAATGACAGAGGAACCCCTTATTCATTGCTGCTAGAAGTGACAACTTGTTCAGCCATGATGGAAATTAGTTCAATGGTTCCTCAAAAAGGTAAGACTAGATCTACCACAAGAGCCAGTTATAACACTCTGAGGTATACACCCCAAAGGACTCTACACTCTATTACAGAGATTCTTGTTCATCCGTGTTCACCGCTTCTTATTCACAACAGCCAGAAACTGGCAACAACCCAGATGTCCACCAACTGATAAATAGACAATGAAAATATTGTATATCTGTATAATTTAACAGTTAAGAAAAATAAAATTATGATGTTTATAATTAAATGGATGAAACTAAAAACAATGGTCCTAAGGGAGGTAACCCAGACTCCAAAAGACAAATATGGCATGTTTTCTCTTATATGTGGCTATTAGCTTTTAAGCTTTAAATATGTACATTTTAATCCAAATAACCACAGATGGTGTGTAGCTAGTCATGAAGCAAAGAGGAAGACTGGGTCATCCAAGGAAGGGGAACTACGGTATAATGTTATAAAAAGGTAAAGGAGAAACTAAATTAGGAAGATTAACTAGGGAACTGGAGGGAAAAGATTGGTAAATGGAGTGATGGAACACCAACTAACTCCAAAGGATTTCAGAAAAGCCATATGGAAATCTACTATTGTAGAAGTGCCCTATTTACATATGGAACTGAAATGAGGTAGCCATATAATTCGGGAGATGGCGTTCTAACTAGATCTTTTATGTCACCAAGTAAAATCTCCACTGCCAGAAATATTTGCATCTTGTTGAGTCACTGGAAAAAATAGGTCCTATACACCTCCCAAACATCATGATTTATTGCCAAACTATTGGCTGTGCTTCATAACCTGATGGTAAGGCTCTATTGCTGAAGGCAGAACTTCCTTGTGTGAAGAAATCTAGCTGGTGCCCAGTTAGAAACTTCTGGTTTTGGACTACTGAGCAGAACTCGTGGTTCTGGAAGATACTTTCACACACAAGAGGAGAAAAGTCTTCATTAGCTTCAGCTCACTACAACCCCTGTGACATACAACAGAGACCTGCCTACAAGATACACTAGTGTCGTCGTGATAAAATGTTATGGGCATGATCAGTCACTTTATGATTGGATTTAAATACCACTTTATAGGATGGAACCCATACCTGACACTACTAAAATGGCCAAGGATCTGAGAATAGATAGGTCATGGGCCTAGGGGGAGAATTGCTACTATTACTCTGCTAAGGAACATAGCAATAATATTGCTCCCACACTCTCTCAGAAAAAAAATTCAAGAAAAACAACAAAAATGAAAATAAATACAGAAAGAAACAGTAAGACAGAAAACAAACAAAAAGTCCACCAAGACAAAACAAAAGGCAAACCACACACACACACACACACACACACACACACACACACACACACTCACTCACTCAGACATACACTCACACTGAGAGGTGGGGAGAGAGAGAGAGACATTGCGATTGGCCAGCCATAGATGAATACCTTGCTCAACTTTGGAGCATTCAGCCCTAAAAAGGATGTCTTTATTGATCCCCTCCCCCAGGGTTAAAAGATCTGTGTAGAAGAGGAAATGAAAAGATTCTAAGCGCCAGAGATAGTGGATATCTCCAAGGAAACAGCTTCTTTCAGACATAATAAGGTTGATGGACACATGAAATCATAGGGACTGTGACAATACACACAAAACCTCAGTGACTTCAAACCAAACAAAATCCCAGCACCAGAAATAGCATGTAGAAACAAAGCCCCATTTTTGAACCATGAAGCTATTTGCTATTGCTATCTGCTGAAAAATAAAATAAAATATCTGTTTTCTCCAATGGTGTACCACTAGGTATGTCAACGGGGCTTGCCCCATGCTCAAGAGTAGTTGGAAAACCCCAAACAGACTCTCCCCTCTCTGTATGAGTGTGTGTGCCTTTTGTTTTGTTTTTTTTGTTTGTTTTCTGTTATATTGGTTTTTGTCTGTTTTGATTTTTTGTTCTTATTGTTTTCTTGAATTATTTTCTAAAAGAGTGTGTATGTGCATGTGAGTGTGCATGAGAGAGAGAGAGAGAAAGAGAGAGAGAGAAAGAGAGAGAGAGAAGTTTTGAGGGTAGGAAGGGGGAAATAATATGATCAAATATATAAAAACCTCAATAAATATTTAATGGTTTCTTAAAATCAATTGTGACACCCAATCTGAACTTAGATATATGACTTTTTCATCTTATATTTCACTAAGATATTTTTATTTACTTTGCACTTTGACTGGACATTTTATTCATGTAAGGTTTTATAATATTCATGTATCATGGGAATTAATTAATTTATTGAGTTACACAGATCTTTTATATGTTGTCTTGATTAATTACACAATAACCAAGTCATACACTTAGCAGAACCATCGCTCAGGATCAAAGTGACGATAAAACTTCCCAAAATATTAATGTTTACTTGGACATCCAAATTTTATTGTTATCAATGTTTTCTTCAACATATTGTTCTCAACAGTTTTAGCTGCTTACTTTTGAGAAAATTTCTAGTCAACAGCTATACTTAATATTCTTAGAGTATCAGTCTTTTTAAACAGTATTTTTATTAACTCTTTGAGAATTCCCTATGTGGTATTTTGAACATTTTCATCCTGTTCTCCTAACCCCGCTCAGATCTAGCCCCCAGACCACACCCACCCAATTCTCCATTCTGATTTTTCTCAACTCATTGGGTCCCATTAGTGATGCCTATATATATATAAAACCACCCACAGGAGCATTTGGACCTACCAGAGGCCACACTCCTAAAGAAAACTAACTCTTCCGTGGGCAGCTAAAAGTTACTAGCAGTTCCTTCCCAAGGTTTGGGACTCTGTGCTTCCTCCTTGATGAGATTTGCTCTGGCCTGAGCTCTTGTATTATGTTTCAACTATTGTGAGTTCATATGTACAGCTGCCACATTGTGTCTAGTAAGCAGTTTACTGGAAGTTGGTTAACCTTGACTCTGACTCTTGCAGACTTTCTGATGCCTCTTCTGTAATGTTGCCTGACTCTTCTAGGGAGAAGGAGATAATGTAGATGTCACTTTTAGGGGCACACTCTTTACATGTTGGGGGGCAGGGTAATCATAGTCTTTCCAGCTGTTTTGCATTTTTCAAAACCGACTTGCTCAGCTTGCAACACAAACCATGAGTGGTTTGTTGAGCAGCTATCATGCCTCACTATAAGGAGAACAGAGAACACACCATACATATTACCCAACATATCAAAAGAAGGACTAAAAGCAATGAATTTCAGTTAGAATTAGAATTATTAAGGTCGTTTTTTTTTTGTTGTTGTTGTTTTGTTTTTTTTTTTACTTCATCATCAACATTCTTAAGATAAACTGGCATGGCATTTGTTAATTTCCTCATCCTAGACATTTATTCTTAAGTGTCCCTGCAAGGCTTCGGCTGTCAGAACACCAGAGCAGTGGCACAGCTTTGTGGTACCACTTGGACCCAAGCAGAGGTATAAAAGAGCTATCAACCACTCCTTTGAGACAATCAGAGTATTAGTTACCTTTCTATTACTGTGCTAGGACAGCATGACTCAGGGGACTTAGGAGTAAGAGTTTTGTGGGGGCTTATTGTTTCAGATGGCTAGAGTCAGTGATGGTGGAACAAAGCCATAGTAATAGGAAAAACTGAGAGCTTGTATCTGGATCAGCAAGAAGAGGAGACAGAGGGTGAACCCTGGAAAGGACACTAGTATTTTAAAATGTCAAAGCCTCCCCACAAAGCCACATGTCCTTCAACAAAGTCATACATCCTAATGTTACCCAAACAATTCCATGAACTGGGGACAGAACATAAAAGCTCATTGAGCCCGTTCTGATTCAAACAATTATTTTATTAAAAGAAAAGTAGTATATTATGCTTTAATAATATTATTATATCAATTATCTTGACCTTGTATACCATCTATTAAAGTTTTGAGGGCTCCCAAGACTTGGCTAAACATGCCTACAGAATTGTTCTACCCTACCAAAGAGTCTACATCAAAAAATACTGTGTACTCTAGAATCTAGATTATAATTAGGCTGGGACCAATCACCGAGTTCCCTGATCTTGGTTGAGATCAGGGAAAACTGCAAAAACACTGCCTCGTTTTTCAAAACCAATATGAATAAATCATTTCCAACTTCCAAAGATATATTTTCTTCTCTGACTTCCCCAAAACAAAATTGGAATCTTCCACATGGGACTTGTTACATTTTACCTTGTATTTTAGTTACTTATATCATGTCTGCTGTTCTTTATTAGCAATGCTCTCTAAGGGCAGACTTGATTTAGCGTCAGACTCTAAGAAAGCGTTGGGACTATGTAATAGTCACAACAAATGTTTGCTTTGCTAGGTTGACTAATATATCTTACAAAGACTGGAGAAGAATTAGTCTCATGCCAGGAAGTGTCCCTTACCGATATTTTAAATTCAAGTTAATAATGTATGTAAATGTAAGACTATAAAGCTCCTAATAGAAAATTAAAGAATAAATCCGTGGAATATCGAGTAGCAAAAGAAATATAAATTGGTATAGACAGTGTACCCACTAGTGACCCTACCAGGTTTTAACGGAGAGTCCCAATCCAACAGTCACACAGACGTCTTTTGTAAATCTACATGGGTCACACAGAAAACCTAAAGGAATGAATCTGGAGAAAGGACAGGTAGGAAGGCAGGAGAGTTAATAAAGGTAGGAGTGGGATTTAAATAAAAGCTCTGATTGGGGAATAGACAGAATGCATTCTATATATGAATGAATTTGTCAAAAACTTAATTAAAAAGTTTTAAAACACACACAAAAAAGGGGGTAGGAACCCAAAATGTAATCGATACAATAAGAATAGCATATAAAATTTAAAATGTATTTGTCAGGCACTGGCAGAGACTCTCAGGAGAGAGCTATATCAGGCTTCTGTCATCAAGCACTTGTTGGCATCCACAATAGTGTCTGGGTTTGGTGACTGTATATGGGATAGAGCCCCAGGTGGGGCAGTCTCTTAATGGTCATTTCTTCAGTCTCTACTCCACACTTTGTCTCTGTAACTCCTTCCATGGGTGTTTTGTTCCCCCTTCTAAGAAGGATTGAATAGAGAAGTAGATGCTCACAGCCATCCATTGGACTGAGAACAGGGTCCCCAATGAAGGAAATAGAGAAAGGACCTAAGAAGCTTGAAGGGGTTTGCAGCCCCATAGGAGGAACAACAATATGAACTAAGCAGTAGCTCCCAGGGACTAAACCACCAACCAAAGAGTGCACATGGTGGGACTCATGGCTCCAGCTGCATATGTAGCAGGGAATAATAGCTAACCATGTAGTGTCCCTATGGGGAAACAAAAATACTGTAAGCCTAGATTGCTACAATATATCAAGATGCCAAAAACTCCTGAGTTGTTCACTTTATAAAGGCATTAAGCATTCTGTCCAGTTTCTGCCTATCTGAGTTCTATCACTACCAGCGATGTATATATGTATATAAACACTTACATATCAATTTTAATTAGCTGTTACTTATAAAGCAAAAAAAAAATCACTTTGTCTCTTTGTAGAACTCATAGGAGATGTGTTTACAAACTAGGAGATGCTAGATAGGTGCTGAGCTAGGCGCTTCAGCTCCATCACACAGACAACTGGAAACCAGCCATTTTAAAGGTGAATTAATGTTGAATAACCAGCAAGTTCTAAAAACACCAGTTTTAATGTAACAAGGTGGTAGCTACTAATGTTATCAGCTTATATAATAAACATGTAATAATATATACTTTTAAACCCGAACATTTGGGAATCAAGGGATGTACTTCTAAAGTAAATGCATATATCCTACACATTATGTGTGGTATATACCCTACCAAGAATGCCCAGATGTATCTGAAGTATTGCTCTTAGGAATGACTTTTCAAAAGTTCATGAAGAATTCCAACATGTAGGACATGGGGTGGAAATGTGTATCTACGTATCCACTCCCAGTGAACTCCATGGTGGAAGGAACTGTCTAAATCATTATTTTACACTCATTTCTTCTCATCCTGACAGACATAAATATGCAAAGCAACTGAAAAGAGATAAATGTTTTCCACATAAACTGGGCAAGAAAACTAATTAGGAGTGTAACATGGACACCTACATTCATTCATGCATTCATTCATTCATTCATTCATTCATTTGTGTGCCTTGCCACCCCCACCCCTCACTCCCTGTCCCCCTCCCACAATGAGGCTGTTGGAAAATAACCAAAACCCTATTCTTTCTGTGGACTGTAAGAGTATCTGGTCTGCCCTTCCTTTGTCTAACTCCCCCTTCTCAGGCCGCAGTGGAGGTTATCAGCAATGTTAATTATCCATGATAGTGGTCAGGTGCCAGCAGAAAACTGTAGGGGGGAGGGGGAGGGCTAGGAGGGCGAGGGGGGAGGAG